>CM021247.1:2135686-2711029 GCA_010577795.1 Isatis tinctoria
AAATCACAGAAGAAGAGCCATGGAGATTCCAGCTCCAAGTCTCAGAAGAAGAGCGATGGAGATTCCAGCTCCAAGTCTCAGAAGAAGAGCGATGGAGATTCCAGCTACAAGTCTCAGAAGAAGAATGATGGAGACTCGAGCTCCAAATCTCTGAAGAAGGATGATGGAGACTCGAGCTCCAAGTCTCAGAAGAAGAATGATGGAGATTCGAGCTCCAAATCCCAGAAGAAGAGCGATGGAGATTCGAGTTCCAAATCTCAGAGCAAGAACGAAGGAGATTCGAGCTCATACAAGTCTCAGAGTGGGAAGAAGAACGAAGGAGATTCGAGCTCATACAAGTCACAGAGTGAGAAAAAGAACAGTAGTAACTCGTCAACGGGAGAGGAGAGCCGGAATGGCCACAACAAACGTTGACTTTTATTTCAAGAGATCAGTAAATTTTACACAAAGTACGAACCTACTTATAAGTTAAAACTGTAGAATGTATCAACGCTCACTTGTTTGTATTTTACATTCAAATACCGACTTTAATTTCATTCATTTTTAACATTCATAATGCTTTTGAGTCTTTATTAATTGACCTTCTGTACGTAAGCTTAGAATGACGATTTCGATGTTTTTGGTTCAGTCTTTCTGCTTAGTTTTGGTTTATGTGTCTGATTTTAGATGTGAACCTTTATAAGAAATTAATCTAGGTGCACTTTTTACAACATGAATCCTTGATCTGAATATATAATGCTTATTCGAATGCTGGATACAGCTCTAAGAGTAACAATCCCAGCTTCGACACATTAGAAACCAGAAATTCATATTAATATTTTGTACCAGAAAAAGAAGTACAAATTAAACTTTTACAATATACATACATATTTAGACACAAAACAAAACAACTCGATCACGGACGCAAAGTAATACTCTTGCGCCTACGACGGTGTAATGTCATTCGAAACATTTTCTTGTTTACCCTTTGAATTCACGAAATCAAAGACAACCTTGTGGCATCACCACACCAGCTTTAACTCCTTTAATATTCTTACACGTCGAAGTAGCGGACCGACCTTTGAACGTTAGCTTAATATCGTGCAATCTAATCGCTTGGCACGGATTACTGCGACTGCAATCAAACGTTAAAGCTTGTTGTGTTCGAGACGTCCCTTGAATGTTTCTATACACAACCTGACTAATCTTCACTCCAGAACCCTACAATATATAATCGAACAAAGCCAAACAGATAAGTTTAATATAATTCCATTGTATAGCTAGGATTCGATTTCGGTTAATTATTTTCTTACCTGTTTAGGACAACCTTGATGAGTCGGACAATAATTCTGATCAACAATGATCGGATTCTGAACGTTAGTCATGACCAGATTCTGAAACAAAACGTTTCTCACAAAACCTGTGCTTTGTCTAGCCCATGTCTTGATCCGAACACCATTATCCGAACCCGAAAAAACAGAGTTTACCAACGTTATGTTCTCTACTCCAGCTTCATTAGCATCTCTCCCTAGACTCCCAATACTGCCACAATGTATTGTCACAAAAATCAGTACGTAATTTCAAAATATTTGAATCTTTCTCTCCAAGTAATCTTTAGTTGTCATACCTGATTCCATGGCCTGGACCGCAGTTGAGTTTAGACATGTAGAGGTTACGAGTTCCCGGACCGATAGAGATACAGTCATCTCCTGTTTGAAACGTGCTATCGGTTACGGTCACACCAGCAGAAGCTTGGACGTGGAGACCATCTGTGTTCGGACTTTGGTCTGGAGCCACTAGCTTTACTTTCCGGACAACTACATTGTTGCAGCTGTTTATCACTAAATGTGTTACTTGACTGTTTATGGACGTTAAGCCGGTCACTACGACGTCGTTTGCCCAGTTGAACGTCATCGACTGCAACAACAACATCATCACCACCAATTGTATTAGAAGTGTTCACTGAAGTTTCTTGATATAACAACTAAAATGGACCTTAATTTGGTGTAATTCTTAATTACAAATCTACAAATTCGAATATAAACCATGAGAAACGGAAAAAGATTTTATAGCAAATCCAAACCGAATTAAAACCGAACCAAACTGATCATAAGCAGATCTACTATTTTTTAAAACCGGAACCAAGATTAAACCCCACAAACCGATACATAATCAGCTAATTAACAGGCCGTTATAATGGTAACAGAAACGTTAAAAGAGTGGGTTAAAACGGTTATCTTACTCTGGCTCCAGCAGGACAACTCTTTCCGGATTTCCGACAAGCCCAGAAAGAGGCACCTCTAGCATCTAACGTTCCTCCATTGATTGAGATCCGGTTAACTTTCAGGAACAAGATCCAATAACCGGAATTTCCCAAACCACGGTAATCCGAAGGAGCTACAATCGTTCCATAAATCTGAAACGTGATTCTACTGCGGCACGGACCACGAAACTCCACCGGTTTTAGCAAGAAGCTCCCTTTCGGGACCGTTACAGTGACACTTGCAGCTGCACGGCAAGCCGCTTGCCATGCGCCCAGGAAGGCTTTTGTGGAATCTGTTCGACCGTCCGGTTTAGCACCGAAGTTGACGACATTGTAGTTGTAAGCAGCCATTGATGTTCTCATCAGCAAGAAGCTTGAGAAGAACAGCAGCAATGCAGCTAGAAGCTTACTTTTATTGTGATCCATTTAATGTTTCTTACAAAGAGAACGAGTGATAAATCTTTGTAGATATATATTTAGATTTGAAAGTATTTATGTTTTGTGCTTTAGGTGAAGTGTGAGAATGAAGAAAAAGGATACGGTTATGACGGGTATTTATATGTAATTGTATATACAGTGGCATGTTTAAATATTTGTATTACAATACGTTGACCTATTTTAATTATAATGCTAATGATTGTTTGATCATGGATGAAATGTACGGTTCGCATAATCGCATGTGTTGATAAGCAGTTGTGAATTCCTTAAGCAAATAATGTTGATCTATAAACGAGAAAGCATGTGATCCATGTTCACTTGCATAATTTATATATTAATTGAAGTCGATCGAGAATGTGATTTAAAATTAAGTAAATTGGTAATTTCAAAAGAAACAACTACACATTATGCAAGTGTCCGTAGACTTTTCTATTGTTCTCCGGCTAAATTATTTAATATAGCATTTCTCTAAAATAAAAAACGAATATGAGAACCACTGGTTCAGGTAATCAGGTTTCATGTATAGCATAATTTATGCCATGTGACAGGCATGTGACATGTAGAGTGTGGAGATGTTATATTCAATCGTAGCCGCAGAAGAAGAAGAATCCCCAGAATCCTACGGCCATGAGTAGCATTAGTCAACAAAAACTCCTAGAAAAAAGAAGGGTTACTGAAAGTCAACCAATGCTAACTTACCACGTCATAAGAAACAAGTAACATGGGATATGTAATTGTACATGGGTTTACGTGAAGGATGAATGGATGATATATGGACCGTACCGTTATCACGGTTAATCTCGATGCTTTTCTTCTGCAACTGGCATTATAATATATTGTTTATTTTGTTTTGATTTGAATATTGGAACATGTTGGCTTGAGACCGAAGGTAATGTCAAAAAGCTTTAGAGAGAACTAAGGGGCAAAAATGAAGCGAGCAAGACTAACAATTGGTTTATTTAGTTTCTAGCTCAGAAAGAATCCGATATCTTAGAAAGGTGAAAAGCTTGGTTTAAGAATAATCATTAACCTACTTATGTTTTGTAGATGACTTATTTATCTTCACGAAATTAAGAGAAAAAAAACATCCATAAACTCGAGGAGAGGTGTGTTCCGGTTCATGATGAATTTAAAAACTCATGATGTCAGGACATGAAAGGAATGAATACCTTCAACTTCAAGACAAGCTTATTTCTTGGTGGTGAACAAAGAGATTCTGAAATAAACAAGATTATTCAAGACACAAGGTTATTGGATCCCAATAATCGTCTTCTCTGCAAATAAAATACTTTTACCGCTTTATACTAAAAAAAAACTTAGCCATATGGATTGCTCTTTAATTCATTGATAAATTGATCAAGTAGAAATTTTTTTTTCCGACCAAAAAAACATTGATCAAGTAGAAATTGAAATCTTGGACTATCAATTTCTTCCACATGTCAAATTCAGTTAATAAAATCCTCAATTTCGATATTAACTACTTCAGAGTTGCAGATAAATTTTTTTTTTTTTGTTCCAAACGTAGTATAAGTTGGTAAAAGCACACAGATAAGCCAACATTCAAGCTGATCGCTTTACTTTTATTTCCTCTCACACCAAAGAATAAATTACATTCAAATTCGGATGAATCTGAAGGTTATAAAACATTAGACAATAACCAAACAATTATAACACGTCTAAGCCCAATAATAGATATCTAAGGGTTTATGCATATATAATCCCCATATCAAATATTGAACTTTTAGTTTGACATACAATTCACTGGAATCATAACTCCAGAGGCTCGTCCATGAGCGCTCTTGCAGTGAGAAATTGTTGAATTTCTCATGTAAGTGAGTTGAATGTTTTTTAACGTAATCCCTGTGCAATGATGGCTTCCACTACAATCCAGATTCATAGCTAGTGGTGTCGTTGATGTTCCCTTTATGTTTGCAAAAGTCACTCCACTTATCTTCACACCAGAGCTCTGTATGATCAATCAGATCAAGTTTTCCATTAGAAAGAATAAACGACTATATACGAGACTTTAGTTTTGGTTATTTACCTGACCAGGACAGCCTTCTCCACTAGGGCAATAGTTTTGATCAATAATTAGAGGATTGCCAACATTCCTCATTACAAGGTTTCGAAATTCCACATTTCTCACAAACCCTCTGCTCGGCCTACCCCAAGTCTTTATTCTTACACCGTTTCGTGTCTTGGTGAAAACAGAGCTTGTGACGGTTACATTCTGAACACCTTCCTCATCAACGTGATCCCCAAGACTCCCAATGCTGCATTAAATTTACAAGCAAACCCCATGTTAACTAGTGACTTACTACTACTAACTCATCATCTTAAGTTGATTTTGTTTCTTTTAAAATATAGTTACCTGATTCCATGTCCAGGTCCACACTGCACCCGTTCGATCCAAATGTTCGTAGATCCTTGATTAAGAGCAATGCAGTCATCACCAGTCCCAATGACGCCTCCACTAATGGTGACCCCAGAAGAAGACTGTACGATAATACCATCAGTATTAGGGCTTCCAGTTGGAGCCCTAATTCTTATGTTTTGAATCCGAACATTAGAAGAATGATGAACCGAGACGTGAATATTCTGGCTATTCAATGACGTTAGGCCGCTTAGTAGAACATTATTGCACCAGCTAAACGATATAGACTGCAATAAAGCCATGTTGAAAAATTTTAATCTATACCGATATAGCTTGCTAACTAATGAATTGAAATTGGAAGTCGTTATAAACATACCCTTGCACCCTGAGGACAATAACCACCTTTCTTTCTACAAGACCAATAACCAGCTCCTCTAGCATCAATCGTTCCACCGTAAACCAAGATCCGGTTTACCTTAGCGAATAGGATCCAGTACTCGGAAGTACCTATACTCCAGTAATTTTCCGGAGCCACGAGTTCTCCGTCGATTTTGAAAGTTATTATGTTCTTGCAAGGACCCCAAAAGACCAGATTTCGTACCAGGTATGTTCCACGGGGAATGTAGACAATGGCTCGAGCCTCTGAGCCGCATGCTAATGACCAAGCCGTCAAAAATGATATGGTCGAGTCTGTTTTCCCATCACCTCTAGCTCCGTATCTTTGTACGTTGAACGATGGCATTGCGTTTGATGAGTTGATAACAAAGACGAAGATAGAGAATAATATGATGGCACAAGGAAAAGATGTGTTCTTGGCCATTTTTCTTTTCTTCTAATTTGTTTGGGCTTTGTTTGGCTTTGTATGATTATAATGATAAAGAAATTATAAGAAAGGTCATATATATAGTGAAAATATACGTTTTTGTATTAGTCTATTAGATCAATACGTGTATTAAGGACTAATTGACCTAAAATGTTACTTGATTGATTCAATGTTATTTATTGATAATTGTATTACGGCTTTTGTGTGTACAGTTGTACGAATGTCTATCGTATATAACTACTATATATAGCAAACGAAATAGTACTGTCAGTTTTCGCGTTATTAATATGAAGTGGTTTATTGAGTAAGTTTCCTTTTCCAATTAAATCACTGACTCAGAAAATATTTTTTTTTTGTGTTTTCTGTATGGTAAGTTTACAATTTGATCTATATCTTTTTGGATTTTACAGAGTCTGTTGATTTTGATGATATTTTACATACGACGGTAATATACTTGTCCGTCTCAAACTCAGCGTTATAAAATCAAGTTTTGTTTATTTGGGGAAAGCAATGAAAATAAGTTATAATACTCTCATTTAATATACTTTTTATTTATGGTATATAAGTGCTATATGTAGACCTTTTTTATAAAAACAATATAAATTGATTCTTTGCTATTCATCTGTAAAATTTTAAAGCAAAACAGAATTGGTACAAGCACAATGGCTATTAATCAGCATACTCTGTTTTTTAGAAAAGCAAAGAAAATTACTTAATTGGGAAAGGCAAAGAATATATTTCAGGTAAAATAAGATTTTAAAGCAAAAGAGAATTGGTAGAAGCACAATGATTAGCGAAGAATTATATTGATTGCTTCTCTTTATTTCCATTCACACCAAGGAATTCACCACATTTAACTTCGGATGATTCTAAAGCTGCTATGGAAAATCAAACAAACATCACTTATCGCATATCTACATCCAACAATTACTCTTAGGGTTCATAAGTATATATAATCCCAATGATGAAATCATGGATTAGTACTGATTTCACATACAATTTCTTGGAATCATAACTCCAGAGGCTCGTCCATGAGCGTTCTTGCAATAAGAAGCTGTTGACCTTCTCATGTAAGTGAGTTTAATGTTTTGTAACCTAAGTCCTGTACAATGATTGCTTCCACTACACTCCAGTCTCATAGCTATTGGCGTTGTTGATGTTCCCTTTATGTTTGCATAGGTCACTCCACTTATCTTCACACCAGAGCTCTATATGATCGATCATAACAAGTTTCCATTAGGAAGAATAAAATATTATATAAGAGACTTGAGCTCCCTCAAATTGATTAATTAGGATATTCACCTGGCGAGGACATCCATTTCCATTAGGGCAATAGTTTTGATCAATGATCACTGGGTTATCGACATTCCTCATTACCAAGTTTCGAAATTGCACATTCTTCACAAAACCATTGCTCGGCCTACCCCAAGATTTTATTCTGACTCCGTTTTGCGTCCTGGTGAAAACAGAGCTCGTGACGGTAATATTCTGCACACCTTCCTCGTTGGCGTATTCCCCAAGACTCCCAATGCTGCATCAAATTTACAAGTGAAGCCATGTTAATTAATGCCTTAGTTAGTACGATATCATAATATATTAAGTTGATTAATATTAAATTTCGTACCTGATTCCATGTCCGGGTCCACAGTTCATTCGTTCGATCCAAATGTTCTTAGATCCTTGATTAAGAGCGATGCAGTCATCACCAGTTCCGATGACTCCCCCACTTATGGTGACTCCCGAAGAAGACTGGACGATAATACCGTCAGTATTAGGGCTTCCACTTGGAGCCCTAATTCTTATGTTTTGAATCCGAACATTAGAAGAATGATGAATTGTGACGTGAATATTCTGACTATTCAACGACGTTAACCCGCTTAGTAGAACGTTACTGCACCAGCTAAACGAGATAGACTGCGAAAGATAACCATATTAAACTTTTGACTATATATACGAAAATAGCTAGCTAACGAATAAATTGAAATTGGGCAATATTGTTAGAAACATACCCTTGCACCCTGAGGACAATGACCACCATTCTTTCTACAAGACCAATAACCAGCTCCTCTGGCATCAATGGTTCCACCGTAAACCGAGATCCGGTTTACCTTAGCGAATAGGATCCAATAACCCGAATTACCTATGCTCCAGTAATTTGCCGGAGCTACGAGTGTTCCGTCGATTTTGAAAGTTATTATGTTCTTGCAAGGACCCCAAAAAACTAGGTTTCTAACCAAGTATGTTCCACGGGGAATGTAGACCATAGCTCGAGCCCGTGAGCCACATGCTAGTGACCATGGGCGGAGGCACCATGGTGATAGTGGGGTCAGCTGACCCCATCAATTTTTGATATCCAGCTATATGTTTTAAAGAATAAATATATTGACCCCAATTTAGAATACATTTTGACCCCAGTACAAAATTAATTTAGATACATGGCACAAAAAAATCTAAGCATATAAAACAAAAAAGTCTAAAATACTAGAGAATTGTAATGTTTCACCTAGAATGTATACATACATGTGGCTAAATTTATGTAAAAATATAACCACCTAATATTAGTTAATATAACCACCTAGTATAGTTATGATTTTACCAAAAAAAAACATAAATGAAATATATTTGATGTTATAAGTTAAAAAAAAAAAAATCTGACCCCCCTAGGTAAAAGTTCTAGCTCCGCCACTGCTAGTGACCAAGCCGTCAAAAATGAATTTGTCGCGTCTGTTCTCCCATCACCTCTAGCTCCGTATCTTTGTACGTTAAACGATGGCATTGCGTTTGATGAGTTGAAAAGATAGAAGACAATGAAGAATAATATGATGGTGCAATGAAAAGAGATGTTATTGGCCATCTTAGATTTTTGTAGTTTTAATTTGATGGCTTTGTATGATTATATTGACTTAGGAAGAAGTAATGAGAAAACAAATTTATATATATATATATATAGGGAGAAAATATAATTAATGAATTTAATTGGACCATCCGTGAATTTATGACTAATCGCGTTATATGCGGCTGCGCCATGCGGTGTATGACGCGATTCCATGTTATATGATAATGTACTTAAAATACTTAATTATGGCTTTTGTGTGTAAAACTTACTATTGTTGTTTATGGGACGCAGTATATCTGTATATGGGACGTACGTACTGACGTATGATAAGATACTGTACTTGGAATTTTAATTTGAAACGAATACCATTTTCTGGTTTATGTATTTAATGCAATTTTTATTAGATCTTCATTTTCATTCAAATTTTTTAAAAATGTTACATATACATGACTATAAGATAATGATAATGTTCGTAAAGATAAATCTAGGATCGACTTTATAATTTTGGAGTTATGAATATTTTAATATAAATTTCAATTTTTTACAATTTGAAATATGTATATTGATTCTTTAAAATTTAGAGGGATAATGTCTTATTGGCCTATGTAAAGAACCGCCCTTGGGTGAATCATAGTGATGAATGATGATAATCCAGTCGTTCTAACAAAAGACTTTCCCCGAACTTGTCCAAAAAGTGCCAGCGGAACATATCCAAAAATAATTTCCAACATCACGTTTTTTTTTTTTGTTGGTAAAATGTTAAATTTTATTCCAACATCACGTTACGTTGAAGTACAAGATAGAGAGAGAATCTGAAAAACTGATATGTACGGTTCACATGTGATGATAAGCAATGAGAACTCTTCAAGCTTTAACAAAAAATGAGAATTATTTAAGCCTATTTTTTAGGGTAGAAGACTAAAAACCATGTGATATCCACGTTCCCCTTTATAACGTGCCGACTACTAAGCGTGCTAGAGCTTAGTACTAGTTGAGACATTTACCTTTTAAGCTATTTGGTATATAAAATTTTCCAAATGCTAATTTATTTACAAGGTATACACACACACACATATATATATAATTTATACTCTTTTGATAGATTGTCATTTGTGTAAAATGCTATATGTAGATTGTTAACTTACATCTTGACTCCTGAGTCCTGAGTAATCAAATCAGAGCAGAGAAAGGATCAAACAAAAAGAATAAAAGTATATTCATATATGAGCCTTATGTTAGGGAAGTGGCATGTGACAAGTGGTAATGGAAGGCAGGAGATCCGATCTTAGCCTTCAAAACGAATTTGCAGTATTTACACAGTCAACGTAAAAAACTTCAAATAACTCATCAACCAATGAAATATCGACACATCATCCAATCAACTCACATGATAATTAATGAACAGAGTATCCCATCACCTTCGTCTTGAATTGCTTTTTTGTTTTTCATTGACATGAATTTTGTTGCTCTTACTGATCCTTGGTTAATTATATGTATTAATATTATGTTCCAATAATTCAAAATAACTGAATCTAAACGTAAAGATAGAACACTATAAGTTTTCTTTGCAATGCCAAATTTCTTAACCATATTAATATATTTAAAAATAAAAGATCACTTGGACCTCATATTGAATTTATTTGATCCAGATAATAAATCTGATATATATATATATATATATTATTAATTGCTTTATTGTCTCTTGTAAATATATGGTCAATCTTGTTACAAATTGTATTTCACATATATTTCAGATAAAATGAAATTTCAAGCTAAACAGCATCATTACAAAGCAAATTAATAAAACCAACAACCAAATTGATCCTTGCTACAGTGCTACTCTTCATTTCCATTCACACCAAAGAATTCACCACATTTAAATTCGAATGAATCTAAGACTAAGAAACATCCAACGAATCAAACAAACGTCACCTTATAACATATCTACACCCAGCAATTAATCTTGGGGTTTATATATATAATAGTCCAATTATCAAATCTTGGAACTCTGATTCACATACAATTCCTTGGAACCATAACTCCAGATGCTCGTCCATGGACATTCCTGCAATAAGAAGCTGATGATCTTCTCATGTAAGTAAGTTTAATGTCTCGCAACCTAAGTCCTGTGCAATGATTGCTTCCACTACAATCCAACTTCATAGCTATTGGTGTTGTTGATGTTCCCTTTATGTTTGCATAAGTCACTCCACTTATCTTCACACCAGAGCTCTATATGATCAATCATAACAGGCTTTTATTAGAAAGAATTTAGGACTATATAATAGATTTGAGTTATGCCAAATCGATTTGGTTATTCACCTGACGCGGACAGCCTTTTCCATTAGGACAATAGTTCTGATCGATTATCACCGGATTATCGACATTCCTCATTATCAAATTTCGAAATACCACATTCCTCACAAACCCTCTGCTCGGTCTAGCCCAAGTCTTTATCCTTACTCCATTTTGTGTCTTGGTGAAAACAGAGCTCGTGACGGTTACATTCTGCACTCCTTCCTCATTAGCGTAATCCCCAAGACTCCCAATGCTGAATGAAATTTACAAGCAACCCCCCATGTTAATTAGTGCCTTAATAATCAATACTAAATCATCATATTAATTAAGTCGATTATTGTTCATTTTAGCTACCTGATTCCATGTCCTGGTCCACAGTTCACACGTTCGATCCAAATGTTCCTAGATCCTTGACTGAGAGCAATGCAGTCATCACCGGTCGCAATGGTTCCACCACTAACGGTGACTCCAGAAGAAGACTGGACGTGGATACCATCGGTGTTAGGGCTCCCACTTGGAGCCCGAATCCTTATGTTTTGAATCCGAACATTAGAAGAGTGATGAACCGTAACGTGCATGTTCTGGCTATTCAACGACGTTAGGCCACTTAGTAGAACATTGCTGCACCAGCTAAACGATATAGACTGCGGAAGAAACCATATCGAAACTTTTATTAGATATACCAAAATAGCTAGCTAAAGAATCGATCAGGTTTTGATGTAAACATACCCTTGCACCCTGAGGACAGTGACCACCTTTCTTTCTACAAGACCAATAACCAGCTCCTCTAGCATCGATGGTTCCACCGTAAACCGAGATCCGGTTTACCTTAGCGAATAGGATCCAATAACCAGAATTACCTATACTCCAGTAATTTGACGGAGCCACGAGCGTTCCGTCGATTTTGAAAGTTATAATGTTTTTGCAAGGACCCCAAAAGACTAGGTTTCTAACCAAGTATGTTCCACGGGGAATGTAGACCATGGCTCGAGCCCTTGAGCCGCAGGCTAATGACCAAGCCGTCAAAAATGGCTTGGTGGCATCTGTTCTTCCATCACCTCTAGCTCCGTATCTTTGTACGTTGAACGAAGGCATTGCGTTGGATGAGTTAATTAGAAAGAAGACAATGGAGAATAATATGATGACTAGAGGGAAAGAGATGTTTTTCGTCATCATAGATTTTTTTCCTAGTTTTCTTTAATTTAATGGCTGTGTATGATTATAATGATTTAGAAAAATTAATGGAAAGGTTATATATAGGAAGAAAGACTTTTTGTATTAGATCGGACGATTGGTGTATTAATGACTAATCGCGTCAGACGCGGTGCATTAAAATATAAGTGATCTAAATTTTACTTGATTCCAAGTTATTTTAATCATTATGTACTTATGGATTTTTTGTGTACAAGTCTTTTTTTTTTTTTTGGTAGAAATGCCGGGTTAGTGCCCCCGATGTATTATTAATAAGAAAAAATTCAATTACATCCGAACCTGTCTAGCTACTGCTAGACCATCCAAATCGTCCTGCCATAGAGGCTCAACAACAGTCGGAATAAAATCAAAAGAATACAAACCCAAAGGTAAACTAAACGCATAGTTCGCTAATCCGTCAGCAAGACGATTAGCCTCTCTATACACATGCTTAATACGGACATACCAGTCCCGCGAAAGAAAGCCATGGCACAGATGTACCAGGAATGACAGCGGATGCGTAGCACCAATCCCTGTCGTCAGAAACTCCACCACTAAAGCCGAATCAAGCTCGATCTCCAGTCTCTCAATCCTCTTCTCCCACGCTAAAACCAGGCCATAATACACCCCCCAAAGTTCCGCAAGAGGAGCCGTACATATCCCGACGTTCAGCGCAAAACTACCGTAACAAACTCCATACTCATCTCTGAAGACCCCCCCAGCAGCCGCAAGACCTGGATTGCCTCTAGACGCACCATCCGTGTTCAGTTTAATCCAGCCACTATCAGGTCTCGACCAGGCAATTAATCTCTCCACTGTACCTCCGCTTCTCGTCTTGGCATTCAGTTTCGAGTTCGCCAGAAGCACTTCTTTTGCAAGGTCTTTCACAAACTTCACTCTATCCCTGCATCTGCCTGTTTCACCAAAAACATATCCACACCGCCATTTCCAGCTCCACCAAAGTACCAGAGCAAAGAGAGTAGACCAAGCTTCATCTTGGCCAGGAACCTCTGAAGCTAAGTTTACATAGATCCATTCATGAAGCGGCATAGAGAAGAAATCCGCTTGACGCTGCTGAGCTACAACCCGAATCCATATCCCCTTAGTTGCTGGGCAATCGCGTAATACATGAAGTAATGATTCTTCACCATCACGACAGAGCGAGCATGAACTATCCACAGTCAGATGCCTTCGTCTTCTCTCCAGATTCGTCATAACCGCAGAGTTTGCCACTAGCCAGAGAAAAATCCGAGTTCGTTCAGGTACTATCACATGCCAAATCCGACGGAACAAAGCTGTCATATTCTGCCGCGGGACATCATTCCGAGTCAAGAAGCGATACGCAGATTTGACCGAGAATATGCCATTATCAGTCTGACCCCACGATAGCCGATCAATAGCACCTGTTACTTCATCTATTGCAACTGATGCTAGTTGTAGACGTGTATCTCGCGAGATGAATTGTTCAACATTCGGTAGATCCCATCCGATACCCGTCCTCCACAATTCACGAGCCCGTAAGTCGACTTGTCCTCCCGGAACAGCCCCTACTGATACTTCCAATAATGTATCCGATCCCAACCATTTATCCTTCCAGAAACGAATCTGATTTCCATCTCCGATCACCCAAGTAATCCCAGGAACCACTACTTCCTTTAAACCTTTCACAATGCTTCGCCAAGTTGGGGACCACGTACTTTTTGTCATCATCCATTCCATATCCCGGATATCACCAACTGAAAATTTCCAGCGCAGGACTTTCGCCCATAAACCTTGCGGTTCTGTCATAAGTCTCCATCCAAGTTTAGCCAGTAGGGCAATGTTCATGTCTTTCGAACTTCGAATTCCTAGCCCGCCTTCATCTTTTGGTCGACAAACCCTCTCCCATGACACAAGATGTTGTTTTCTCTGTTGCTCTGTACTTCCCCAAATGAAGGATTTAGCAAGTCGATCCAATTGCTCCAGTGTCGAGCTTGGGAGGACAATGGTACTCATTGTATGGATCGGTAATGAGGAAAGAACTGACTTGGTGAGCGTAATTCTTCCAGCGAGACTCAAGAACTTACCCTTCCAGCCGGCGAGCCTCGAGTTAACTTTCTCAATTATCTCACCAAAGGTCTCTTTATTGATCCTTGTGTGCAAAACTGGCATACCTAAGTACTTCCCGAGCTCCTTCGTCTCGCGGATACCACTTTCTCTGCTGATACGGGTCGCTAAACTGCGGCTAACATTATCAGAAAAGTATATCAGAGATTTCGCTAAGCTGACCTTCTGACCAGACGCCTCACAGAATCGTTCAAGAACCCGTCGTATAACTCGAATTTGACCAACTGAAGCTTCCGCAAACAGAATTAAATCATCCGCAAAACATATATGCGATAACTCTGGTCCTCCCCTAGATAACCGAATTGGTTTCCACCTCTTCGAAGCAACTGCTAACCCAATAAGATGACAGAGTCTCTCTAAGCAAAGGACAAACAGATATGGGGATAAAGGATCACCTTGGCGCAGTCCGCGCTGAGGTTTGAAAGAATCAGTTCTCTCCCCATTCCACAGAATACTCATTCCAGGATTCACAACGCACTTCATGATCCATCTAATCCACAAATCCGGGAGTTTTGCAGCTCTTAAGGTGTCTTCAAGAAAGTCCCACCGAATTCTGTCATATGCTTTCTCCAAATCCAGTTTAAGCATCATCCATCCTTTCTTCCCCTTCTTACGTCTCATCGAGTGTACCGCCTCTTGCACGATGACAATATTATCCGTACTCAGACGCCCAGAAATAAAACTGGCTTGGGCTGGTCCAATGAGCTTTGGCATAATATTCTTTAGACGCAACGTCATGGTTTTCGTGATAGTCTTGAAGAGGACGTTACAAAGACTAATTGGTCTGAACTGCGTAATTGTCTCCGGCGAGGCTATCTTAGGTATTAAGACCACAAGGGCATCATTCATTCCTTCCGGGAGATCCCCTGAATTAAAGAAGTCCAATACAAAACGGATAACCGAGCTTCCCACAACATCCCAACAATCATGATAGAATAGAGGCTGATAGCCATCAGGGCCAGGAGCCTTGAATCTACCCATAGACCGAATTGCAGCTTCGACTTCCTCTGCAATAACCGGCTTATTCAAGTCTCTTAGATCATCGCTCACAATCTCAGAAAAACCCACATGTGCCAACGGCTCTGTATTCATATCAATATCCCTCGTAGAATAAAGACTTTCGTAATAAGCGATCGCCAAAGCCTCCAATTCTTGAGGCTGATCTACCCATCTCCCATCACCATCCTTAAGCATTTCAATCCTATTTCTTTTCCTCTTGATTACCGTAGATGTATGATAATATTTCGTATTCCTGTCACCCAAAACAATCCACTTCTCTCGCGCTTTCTGAAACCAGAGGACCTCCTCCTGCTCCAGAACCTCATCAAACTCTTTCAGCTTCTCTGACTCTCTAATTAGAAGAGCATCCGTCGGGAAAACATCCAACTCCTCCTGTATCTTATTAATCTCTGACATCAAGCTATCTTTGCGTTTACCAATATCCCCAAAAACCTCGTTATTCCATTTCTTCAATTTCAGTTGCAAGGATGATAGAGCTTCCGGAGTAGACAGATCTCTATTCCACGAGGCATTCAACAATTCCTTAAAACCTTCATGTTTCAACCACGCTGCTTCAAAGCGAAATGGTCGCCGTCTCGGATTTCCTTTATGAATCGGATTCAACTGTACATAAACAGGGGTATGATCTGAGGATAGAAAAGGTAGATGTCTCACTGTGGCATCTTGCCATCTCAAGCGAAGTTGAGCACAACACAGCACCCTGTCCAGGCGTTTTGCTATGAAGTTCCTCTCCTCCTTACCCCGTCTCCAGGTAAATTTATTCCCCTTAAAACCCATGTCGATCAACGCCAACTCACTCATCCATGTCCCAAAAGCTAGCGAATCGGGAGATAGCCTACCATTTCCCCCGGTCCGTTCATCAAGTCTCAAGATCGTGTTGAAGTCACCACCCACGAGTACAGGTTCGTGAATGTTCTCCACCACTCTCTTCAGTTGTCCCCATAGTCCACTCCTTCTACTTACTGTAGGAGCTGCATAAACAGCGATTATATGAATCACAATCGCATCTTTCTCAACCTTCGCGTGAATATATTGCTCAGAAGATTCCACAATTGTAATCTTCCCTGCAGCTGATCTCCAGAGAAACCAAATCCCTCCACTCTGTCCTATTGCATCCACCCGGAACGAGTTTTCAAAACCCAAACCTTGACAGATCTTCATCGCCCGGTCTCCACCGGCATGGGTTTCAAACAACGCCAAGACATCTGAATTAAACTTCTTCAAAATATAACGTATCGATCGTCGGAAGTTGGGTTTGTTTACCCCCCGGCAATTCCAGAAAAGACAATCCATCAGAAACAAAATTCTATTAAAGTACAGAACTACCGGGGTTACCCGTTAATCAGACATTCCAGCCGATTCAGTCACCGGCGACTTGTCATATACCACCATCTCCAATCCCTGAGAACCTTCCACGACTTCCATTTGACTCGCTGTAAGAGCTTTCTCCGGGGTCTCAATTTTTTCATGATCCCCTGTGTTACCAGTCTCAACTGCGTATCCACCTCTCGGTCCTTCATTGTTCGGAGCTTCAATTCGGGGACGTTTTCCGTTGATTGAACGATCAGAGTCTCCCGTTGATGGTCCGAATACCAATCCCCTCATTGGGCCAGGCAATTTTAGTTGCTTGGGCTTTTCTCTATTCGAACCTGGGCCTTTATTGCCACTTCTCTGTAATCTCGATTCCGTATTTTGAACCGTCTGCTCCTTTCTATTCTTTCCCGCCTCAAAGATCATTAACTGTGCGTGCCCCACGGACTTTCCTTGAGCAATCTTGACTGCGGGATCTTCATTTTCCTTTCCGTTATCTTTCCTTATAATATTTTCCTCAATCTCCTCAATCATCGGTGACTCCATATCTTGATTAAGGTTTCCAAATCTGTTCGATATGGAAATATTCTCCAAGACCAATTGATTTCGTAAATTACTGCCACTACTACCTTCCTTTCCCCGATCAGTTTCATTATTCGTGTTACCCGGAGTTCTTCTGACCGTCGTCTTCTCCTTGTTCTCCGCCGTTCTGAACTTCCTCGGCGACTTACGAACAGTAATAAAACCTTCATCTTCAGAAGCTTTCCCATTCATAGAACCCAACTCGTTCCCCTCTGTGGTGTTCACGACAGTGATCGGCGAACCAGCTTCCCCCGGGGTATTATGCTTTTTCCCGATTGAACATGATTGTACCAGATGGCCAAACATACCACATCGGGAACAGATTTTCGAAAGCCCTTCATATGACACAAAGTATCGATTCCCATTAATAAGAATTGATCCCTTCAATGGTTTTCGAAGATTCACCGCGACACAGACTCTGGCGAACCTTGCCCTCTCGATGTTTAACGTCGTCGAGTCCACCTTTATCGGATCTCCCAACCCTTTGGCTATGCCCATCAATATTGTCGGATGATAAAGATTCACCGGAATGTTCGATAGACGGATCCACACCGGAGTTGTCATGATATCATCACGCGAAGGATCGAAACAAGGATCCCATGCCTGCACCATTAAGTAACTCCCAAACATTTTCCAAGGGCCTCCCGTCAAAGCTGACAAGTATTCCTCTTCCTTTTCAAAACGCACCATGTAAAACTGTCTTGGAAGATCCATGACATGTATTGCCCCAATAGGGTTCCACATCTCCTTCAATTTCCTCGTCAACGTTGGTAGGGGTATGATTACTCCCAAAACTTTGACAATCATACAGTTCCTCCATAGACCATTCATGGCCGTTATGACTTCTTCTCCAATCGTAATCTCCGGTTCACCATCCTCCCCGTTCGGGAAATCAAGGCTTAAACGTTCCATGATGAAACTCGCATCGATTACCTCCTCCGGTGCCATCATTCCGCCCGCCCTACCACTCGAGACCCTCCTCGCCCACGACCTGGTTGAGTCCGGTGGATCTCCTGGTGGTTTATCTCTTTCCCTCACATCCTCCATGGTAGCATCTTGATCGCCCGTCGCCGTTCCTCTCTCCCTTTCACTCGTCGCCATATAAGACTGGCTAGTTAGTTTTTTTCTTCTTTCATATTAGTCTATGAGACGTATGAAGTGCAGAACGGCATACAATCAGTTTTTTTCTTCTTTCATAGTTAGTTTTTTGTGTACAAGTCGTTACTGTACGAATATTAGTCTATGAGACGTATGAAGTGCAGAACGGCATACAATCAGTTTCCATGTTATCATATACTATGCGCAAATGTTTAGTGTGTTCCTTTTTCAAATTAATTCTTTTTTATCACCACAAATTAATTTATTGATTCAGAAAATGAGTATTCTTTCTTAACATTAAACTCTGATATTTTAAATTATATTCTTTAGATTTGAGATAGTTTGTTAGTAATACATACGAAGGTTTCACAATACGTTCTAATTAACTTGGGCTATAAATAAAAATATAACAACATTAATCAAATGGAGAAGAAAACTAGAAACAAAAGTTATCTGTGACAGTTGGAACTAATTTATTAGAGTGTCACATGGAGGAAATTCTGCAGGATAATTGGGCGGGAATATATGCAATGCATGGCTCCTGCAATGTGTATATAGTTTTAATCAATTATATGGTCGAAGGAAACAATATTAATCCCTCAATACTTGAATTTGATATTTATAATATATACTATTTTTTTTCCTTTTATTGTTAGTTTGTTTTGAGTGAGATCTTCATGAGCCTTGACAACAAAACGCCTATAGTTTTAATTTGTGGTGTCACGTTCTTTGAATCTCTCTTTTTCTTTATGGCTTGTATCATATTACTTGCTTATTTGCATAAACGCCCGGATAACAACATTTGCTTTAAGTGATGATGTCGCTTCTCAAAAATCTATTAACTTGTTCCATACAAATAATAAAATCAAAATCGGAGGCAATAAAGAAAAGAGAGAAAAGAACCATGGTTCTTGGTTTGTGGGCTTATTTATGTAGGCATTAGGCAAGATTGAAATCCAGAAACATAGTTTTGGGAGTTGGGCACAAAAAGAACAATGGTTCTCGGTTACTTTTCGGAAGCCCAACTTGTATCGAAGTCCAGAAACAATACTTTTTTTCTTAGGGAAGGTGGAAACATGCTTCTT
The DNA here is from genome assembly GCA_010577795.1 of Isatis tinctoria. Lineage (NCBI taxonomy): Eukaryota > Viridiplantae > Streptophyta > Magnoliopsida > Brassicales > Brassicaceae > Isatis > Isatis tinctoria. The sequence goes on from CM021247.1 coordinate 2,155,091, forward strand.
CTTTTTTTTTTTTACAACAAAAAATAGAATGAATCAAGTCGACTGAATAGTGAATACTGAACACTAATGGCAATTGCGATCTGAGGAAACAGGACTGGACACTGATTTATTTAGTTGAATGGTTAAATTAGATTGGTTTCTCCCTTAACAAATCGGTTTGACTTTATTACAAGATCACATGGCTAAAGCCTAGGTATGTTGGCTAATCCCTATGAATTATAATCTCCAGCGTAGAGGTCAAGGACTATATTAACCAAATGGCCCCCTAAGAGGCCATACCCCCACGAAAGAGGGTGGTGTAGGCTTGTAGCTTGCTATCTCTAGCATTACAGGTCCATCCAATTTCTTCGTGGGATAAATCTCAACTAGTGGTCTTGTGCGATAAATTAGTATGGATTTAGTGATCTCTGGAAATAAATTATTATATTTACGAATATATTTTCTCTTTTAACATGATTTTTTTTTTTAAATCACTTTTCTATCATTTTGATGTCGCTTGGGAGACTGACTTAACGATACCTTTTTCGGTAAAATGATGCCATGTTTAATTTGTACCACAACAATGAGTATACGAGTAAATTGTAGACGTTCTAGGAAATTCAAAATAAAAGCTACAGTATAATCGTAGGTGAATCTATATATATATATATATATATATATATATTTTAAAGGCTTTCATATTAAAATATTAATATATATATATATATATATATATAGCTAAAAATAAAAGAATCCAAATATAGACCAATGGCGTGCTAGAACAATATTTAACTAGCTATGCGTAAATTGTTTCTCAGAATCAGTCCCTAACCTCAAATTAGAACATAACGAATACGTAGATGTTTGGTCAATTACAAATTATTGGGTCGATACTAAATTTATTTTTCGTATATGGGCACCAGTGTCAGTGTGTACATGTACGTGACAATCAAAGAGAAACATGAAAATGTCCTAACCAATAAATGCGGCAAAGCATATATGCATACGTAATAAATGTGTTACGTGAAATGTATATATTTTTCTGAGATCTCGCAATGCATGTGAGTGTGTGATCAGCCCTGGCCAACATAATTATGATAGTTTAGAATTATATATATATATATATATCAAAATAATTAATTTGATGATATTGGGTTTACGATCGGATCCTATATTGGATCATACGTAGCCTAGGTAAGGGGTTAATTACCATTTTGATTTTTCTGTTTCAGTTCAGGTCAGTTGAGTTTCTTACTGTTTAATTTAAGGTTTTGGTTTAGTTTAAACCAAGCCAGCTTAGGATTGACTAACGTCTGTATCAAATCAGATGCTCGGAATTAAGTCGGAACCCTGGACGACATTATATTTTCTGAGATGTTGCAATGCATGTGCTTAAAACATTTTCCAAGCTATCAGAAAATGAGAACAAATTAAGAAAAATCGACGGAGTTCTTCACGATATCAAATCCTAATCAACCTTGTTTTCTTTTATATTTGTTTCTTATATTTCACGATCCCACAACATGTGTTCCTAATAAAAGTAAATTACTTAGGCTACAAGCTAATCCCACATATATTACATACGCAAATGTTCAGAGCACCATTCTTCTAGGTGTAAGGAGAGGTAATTGAGACACACTCAACTTCGATCCTTGAACATGCAATTAGTATTAATACGGCGCATCATGATCCTTCCATTGACCTTGATTAATTAAGTAATTAAGTACTTGACTAATTAGTCTCATCGCATCTTATATTTATGAAATTATGAATCTCTCCATTAGCACGTTAATTGAAGTGCATGAACTTGAAAAATATACGATCAATCAAATGTTTGACTTCAGAAAACATTCAAGTATAAGGAAGACATTTAATATTAGGGGGAAATCTGAAGAACCTTTCGGTGATATCATTGGCCCAATTTCTATTATTTTCTTAGGTAAACAAATTGGCCAATATCTCCTCCGATCCGTATTATTTTCCACTTGTCACGTTCCGTAACCATGTTGCTCCACTCCACCCATCCACTTTATATCTCTACGGACTACAATATCCAATTATCCAAATATTGTTTTTTTTTTAATTGAAATCCAAAGATTTTTGAACCTTTACATCACATATTTCAGAATAATGTAATTTAAACTCTTATACAAACTACTCTGAGTTTGCAAACTCTGTTCGTAGCATCTTGCATATGTGGATGCTTTGTGGAGAGTAGAAACACAAGATCATATGTTTGAGAATATTTGAGATTTTTACCCTATATATAGCCTTGTATTATTTGTTATTTAACATATTTACACGCAATGCAACACTTTGCTATCTGTAAAAAAATAAGTTAAGAGTTCAACACAACTTTTTAATGAAATAATTCACTAGTAATTAATCTCCATTTACTAAAACATAACTGGCCACATGCGTTGATTTTGTGTCCCCACTCTCCTCAAATGATCATGCTTATAGCATAGGCAGCATATCCAACGTGAGCCGTGACCATTTAATGGTATATTAGTTTCCTCGTTTTTTTCAACCATTAATCTGTGTTTTTCTATGTTGCCAAGTTGAATCCACAATTTGCGAAGGATCTATAGGTAATTAATAGGCTTAAATTAACCATTTGGCTGCTATATCTTAAGATCATAGGACGAACGATCTCAATTCTTACAACAATGAGAAAATATACGTGGAGAATGGTTTCTCCTTTTCAAAGAGTTACCGAGTCTTCCACATATTAACAACACATAAATTAAACGATGACAAAGTCAACAGGTCTCAGTCCAATAAATTCTTGATTGGTTTTCTTACTTTGATTATCCTTCTAAACGTGTAATTTAAAGTGTATGTTATAACGTTACCTGTCCTCCACGAAATATGATGGGTCAGATACAAAAGAATATATACTTCACCATTAATTTTCTGTTAAAATGAATATTTTCATGAATAAAATACCTCCAAGATCAATTTTATATCAAATTAATATTACTCTGCAACTGCAAGACTGCATTGTGGAAACGATTAGTACGGAAACTTCAGGTATTTGAGAATAATCATAACTCATAAGCAACTTCGTGGGAAAGGGAAAAAAAAAACATTTTGTTAAATGTCTAAAACGGATTTGCGATATATTGATTTTTATCCATACTACGTGATCTGATCCTAATACACTTTTTCTTTAAGTTAGATTTAATGAAAGAAATAAAAGTAAATTAATTTTGCGGCTTGATCGTCACGTTGGCGGTGCAGCCAAAAGTGTAAAGACTTTGCGTGTTCTTCTCATAAATTAACGAACTCTTCGCATTTCCACGTACGTTGTTTCGTGTATTTCTCCAATATTGACCATTGCAATTTCGCTTTTCTACCTTTTATTCTACTTCTCAAGGTTTCTCTTTCACACCCGATTTTATTTCTATACTGGTTTTCACATATTAATTTTGCTTGCGGTGTAAAGGAACAATTAACAAATTAATGAATAAAAATATTTATATAAAACTACAATATCTTTAAGGAATAACACTAATTTCGTTTTTTAGAACCTGAATTGAGGACTAAAGTGGAATCAGTCCTTGAAAACATTTATGAACTTTGCAAAAGTGTTATTTATGAACTTTGCAAAAGTGTTATTTATGAACTTTGCAAAAGTGTTATTTATGAACTTTATTTAATTTATCATTTATAGCTGAGAGCATTGCTCTAATTTTACTCACACGACTGATAATAACAATTTAAAAAAATATATATTGCATGAACCTAATATGATGCGTTTTGGATGAATAATAACAATCATGCAAAACAAACTCACACCTAATTTCTTATTCATTCAAAATGTTGCTTTATGTTCATGCCAAATCCAATAACCATTTTTTATTCCAGAAATTAGTTAATAAACAAATCAAACAAAAAAAAAGGAACAAAAAAAAAACAAAGAATCCCTTCATATACAACAAACACTATAAATACATTCCATAACCGTTAAAACTTCCCACACCACAACCACTACGTATACAGCACTACTCCACTCTCTCTCTATCTCTCTCCCCCCGCTTAATCATCTCTAAACAAGCGTCCGTAAGCGACATACAATGGCTTCACTTCATGTCTTCTTCTTCTTCTTCTTCTTTTTCTTCATCTCCCTTTGTTCTGCTCAATCCTACAATGTCTTGTCTTTCGGAGCTAAACCAGACGGAAAGACAGACGCAACCAAAGCGTTTATGGCGGTTTGGGAAACCGCTTGTGCCTCGTCTCGTCCCGTTACCATTGTGGTTCCTAAAGGCCGGTTCTTGTTAAGGAGCCTTAATTTCGATGGTTCCAAGTGCAAGCCCAAGCCCGTTACGTTCCGTATCGACGGTACATTGGTGGCACCGGCTGATTATAGAGTTATCGGAAACGAAGACTACTGGATTTTCTTCCAGCATCTCGACGGTGTCACCGTCTACGGCGGAGTTCTTGACGCTCAAGGAACTTCTCTATGGGATTGTAAAAAATCTGGCAAGAGTTGCCCCAGCGGAGCCACGGTACGTATAGTAATGTCCTAGAAATTTACATGTTGGCGCTCAAATTCAGTCCTATAGTTAATAACTAAAACATTTTGAACCTTAAGAGTTTGGACGTTTAAGCCAATGCCACTATATAGACATTGCCGTTTTTTATGAAAATAAGAAAACTAATGTCTAGGTATTAATGTGAATGCTGATTATCCGATAGTGTGCTCAATCGCAGATTACTAATTATCATACCGGATAAACAAGAAACAAAAAGGCTAGATTAGCTTTTAAGATAAATTAAAGTTACTTTTCTAAAAAGGCATCATATAACTAGTGACACACTTTTCTGAATTATGAAGTTTTAACAATTTCTTAAAAACAATCCCACCATTCCCAATTCACATGGACCAAATGACCAACCATTGATTCATATATCATATATATAATGTAATGAATAAATGAGACGGCTGTTATCATGTGAATCAACAGACCATAGGGTTTCAGAGCTCAAGCAACGTCGTGGTCTCGGGGTTGACATCACTCAACAGCCAAATGTTCCACGTCGTCATCAACGGTTGCAGCAACGTAAAGCTTCAAGGAGTCAAAGTATTAGCCGCAGGAAACAGCCCCAACACAGACGGTATCCACGTTCAGTCTTCCTCCACTGTCTCTATCTTCAATACGAAAATCTCCACCGGCGATGATTGTGTCTCTATCGGACCCGGCACTAACGGTCTCTGGATCGAAAATGTTGCATGTGGTCCCGGTCACGGTATCAGGTATATATCGGATTACTTCTCCATTACGAAGTGTCATATGGTAAAATTTATAACACATATTAATATTGGATTATATATGTCAGTGTCAGTACTCAATATAGACGTACAAAAATAATATTTTAAATCAAATAACAAAAAAAAAAAATACTAAACAATTATATATTGCATTGATATGCATTCATATATGGTCTGATAAAGGCATTTAAAAAAAAAAGAATAAAAATATTTTGCATTTGTAGCATTGGGAGCCTGGGGAAAGATAGTGTGGAGTCCGGTGTACAGAACGTGACCGTGAAAACGGTGACGTTTACTGGAACAGATAACGGAGTGAGGATCAAATCATGGGCCAGGCCCAGTAGTGGATTCGCTAGGAACATCCGTTTTCAACATTGTGTAATGAACAACGTGCAGAACCCCATCGTAATTGACCAAAACTATTGTCCTCGTAACGAAAATTGCCCTCGCCAGGTACTTAACTTAATTTAATTAATCAATGTAGATACATTTGATATTGGACTTCAATCATATTTTTTTCACGATTGTTTTAGGTTTCGGGGATCAAAATCAGCGATGTGTTGTTCGTAGATATACATGGAACATCGGCGACTGAAGTTGGAGTGAAACTTGATTGTAGTCCTAAGAAACCGTGTACCGGAATTCGACTCGAGGATGTGAAGTTAACGTACCGGAATAAACCGGCTGCATCGGCTTGTGTTCACGCCGGAGGAATAGAAGCTGGATTTCTTCAGCCAAACTGCCTATGACAACAAATGAAAAAAAAAAATGAAACATTTCTTACAATTATTATCATACGTAGTGATATTGTAAATTATAATTGCGTAGTTTCCGTTCCGACACGTGTTGGCTCGGGGAAACCAAGGTGCATGAGTCTGTGGCGTTTGACGGCCCATTGGGTCTAGCGCCTGGCCTTGCTTTGTAGAAAATGGCCCATAGCAACCATTGATGATCGTTGACCAAAAATAAAAAAGCAACCATTGATGTGATTTTGAGATGTGTTGTGCAACTTGTGTTGTTGGTTCAATTTAATATTGGTTTATTTGCCTATTTGGGGGACTTTCTTTTTGAATATTGGTTGAATTTTCTCTTGATCGTTATATGTTTTTCACAGTCGTGTTTTATCAAAAAAAATAGAATAGATATTAGATGACCAGCCTCCTCAATATCGCGCCATTTCCTTGTGTTTGTATCACAAAGGTGGCTAGTTTGTTTCGGTTGACACTTGCATTATTATTTTTAGTGGCTCCGTATTTTACTCTTCTTTTTTTTGGTATGATCCTTATTCCGTATTCCGTATTCCGTATTCCGTATTTTACTCTTCAATGTAAAGAAGATGTTAAACAGATTTAAACCACTGCAATTCAACTTTTAGAATTTTAAAAGGAATATATAGATTTTGTCTATCATTGAACGTAGTCTACAAAATTTGATTTTGCTGACTTAAAGCAAAGATATGTACTTGTATGAAGAATTCACGAAACTGTTTTGCAAAAAAAAAAAAAGGTCAAGAAACTGAATCTTACGTAAGGAAATGTGAGTTTAACGCGATATACGAATCTTGTGTCACCACAAGAAGACGATACGGACATCCTTTGTTTATTGCATGTTTCCTGTATTTCACAATTATTAAATTTATTTAATATCTACTTACCTTTATGTAATGTTTTGACACTTATTATATTTTTATTTAATATTTACTTACATTTATGTAATGTTTTGGCACATTTCTAGATTCTTTCTCGATTGGTGAATCCGTCTTCGTCTAACAATCAAATCATCATTTCTGAATCTATCATAAAAGTCGACTGATCATTAATCCTGCAGTGATCATGAAATTTGTAACATGTTTTTCTGTTAATTATTTTTAATTACGCCTCGTAAAAACATCTTATTTACTGTAAGTTATTTCTCTTTGGTATGCAATTTGAAGGACACATGCAATATGAGTCTCTGTTATTCAATAGGGAGTTTAGGAATTGCACGCAAAATAGTCATATATGAACGCTAAAGAACTTGAACATGCATGTGATATATGTAATACATGATGAAAATTTATTAAATCTCTATTTACTGGTAGTCAACTTAGTTCATATTCTATAATAATAACAAAAAAAAAAAATACAAGGGAAACACAATCATAAGAGATAAGCAAATTGCCGTAGAACAAAAAAGGAAAGAGATACCACATCTATATATAGTTCACAATCAATTTTCAAACAAATATTCACCAATCAATTATACTATCTATTCAATAAACCCCAAATCATTCATAAATCCTAGTCAAAATTGACCAATATAGTTTCGTATAGTATACCGTTACCGTTGCCGCTAATGCTGTCGTACATGGAAATTTATCTCGTGAATTATTAGTCTTCTTAAACTAAATCAGCCGTTTTTGTAATACAGAATCTGTGTACAAGTTGACACAATTGTAGATTAATAAAATAAAATAAAAAACTTCCATAAACATTAATCATTGAGTTTATTTTTTTTTGCCACAAAATTATTCATTACGTTACTATCATAAAATTCCTATAAATTCCACTCACATATACCTTCTTCTCCAATATCCTTCATCCTCAAGAAACTAACCTTCCTCAAACAGAACACAAAAATGATCTACAAGATATCATGTCTTCTTCTTCCTTTGGCTCTCATCTTTCTTGATTTCATCTTAACCTCATCATTAGGCGCCAAACCGATTCCAATCAAATTCGTAAACGTCTTAACCTACGGAGCTAAACCAGATGGCTCAACAGACTCAACTAAAGCCTTCTTAGCCGCGTGGAAAGTCGCTTGTGCCTCTGCTAATCCTACAACTATTATCGTACCCCAAGGACGGTTCTTGGTTGGAAACCTTGTTTTCCAAGGCAAAAAATGTGCGGGTGCTCCAATATCTATTCGTATGACCGGTTCAGTGATTGCGCCGGCGGATTATAGAGTTATCGCGAGCTCACTACAGTGGATCTGTTTTGAGGGCGTCACTGATGTTTCAATCTATGGTGGAACACTTGATGCGCAAGGCATTAGTTTGTGGAAATGCAAGAACAATGGTGGTAGAAATTGCCCAACCGGTGCTAAGGTTTGCTTAACCCACAAGAAACAACAAATTTTCTTGATATAAATGCGGTTTTTTATTAATCTTCTTTGTTTGTCCACTGTTTTTGCAGTCTTTGTTATTTACTGGGTCGAGTAACATCATTATCAGTGGTTTAACGTCGATTAACAGCCAGAAGTTCCATATAGTTATCGACAATAGCAATAGCGTGAATATTGATGGCGTTAAAGTTGCTGCTGATGCGGATAGTCCTAACACCGATGGGATCCACATCCAATCATCTCACTCAGTCAAGATCACTAACTCGAGAATCAGAACGGGCGACGATTGCATCTCCATTGGTCCAGGATCCACTGCAGTTTTCATACAAGGCATTCAATGTGGTCCAGGCCACGGCATCAGGTAACACAAAAATTCATTTCTTGCCACACAAGTTACGTTATTCCTAAACATATGAAAAAACGATCTTTATTTGTGGATCCTCCGAAACAGTATCGGAAGTCTTGGGAGAGTAGAGGAAGAACAAGGAGTGGAAAACGTGACGGTGAGTAACGTGGATTTCAACGCATCAGATAACGGAGTCAGGATCAAGACATGGGGGAAAAATAGCAAGAGTTTCGCTAGAAACATCGTCTTCCAACATATTAACATGCATATGGTCAAGAATCCGATCATCATAGACCAACACTATTGTCTTGACAAACCTTGCCCTAAGCAGGTAAAAAAAATAATAATCAACCATATCATATTCCCTTAATTCGATATATTGAGATTTAAATTGCATATTTTATTACAGGAATCTGGAGTTGAAGTATCAAATGTGAGATATGAAGATATACGCGGGACATCAAAAACGGCAGTGGCGGTTATGCTAGACTGCAGTAAGGAGAAACCATGTACGGGTATTGTAATGGGGAATGTGGATCTTGTCTCGCAGTTGGATAATCAACCGTCTCAGGCTTCTTGCAATAATGCAAATGGATTAGCCAACGACGTCGTCGTCCCGTTCACTCCTTGTCTAAAGAGAGAGATACTTATCACATGATATATAGATGAATCCCCGAAGCGATGTCGTTCCGATCGCTCTGAGTTTATGTAGCTGAATCTGTGAACGATGTTCTTTGGTTTTTACGTTGCTATTTGTGTTTTGATCTTTGATATTCTTTGTATTCGATCGAAGCTATGGTTCGAACTTTTTAAGTGATGATTAATATTTTGGCTCGCATGATCAGTATATTTCAGTAAGCATAAACTTTCGTAATTAACCGTATCTAGTGATTGTTCGTTATATGGATCTAGGTGCAGGGTTCAAATTACAAATTCTAATATTGGATGGTCATCCATTTTAAAACTTAGTAATACAATTAATTTTATTTGTTCTTTTAAATTTAATAATATAATTAATTACATTAAAAATGCTAATATTTCATAGACGAAAAAATTAGAAGAGTATATATTTCACCAATGGAGATGTTACGAATAGTTGCAAAGTATTAGTAAACTCTGTGACTTTGACCAAAACCTTCATATAACCGGTCACGTAAGCTACGTCTCGAATTCTATCGAATCAAAAACTGACGATAGCAATAAAATTTTATACGAAGGAAATCGCGTCCATTGGTTCGCCAGCTAAGACTAATTGGTTTATTCTTTCATTCATTTGTACAAAACGTTCAATCTTTTGTTTTAAGTTCATTTGTGAATAAATTTGTATTCATTATCCTATCAAAAAAAAATTGTATTCATTATAAAAAAATTCATCTTGATAAATATATAGATATGTGCGGAAGAAATGGAAAGAAGGAAAAATTCGAGAGACTGTAGATCTCGTAATCATCAGTAATAACAACACTATCATCAGCAACTGTTTGTATAAAGGGATTAAAATGCAAGTAATCATAAAAACAGGTTTATATTTTCTTGATTTGCTATTTTAAATTTCTTCATATTCTCCTATAAATTATAACGGATTCAAAGGTCTTTTTTTTTGGTCAAACAACGGATTCAAGGGTTTAGATCTGGAAAAGAAACATAAAAAGCTATTCTGATTGCTATTGTGAAAACAAGTTTTTTTTTTTTTGAACAATGTGAAAACAAGTTTATCGTCTAATGATTGTTTCGTAAATATTTCAGGGATGCACCAACATGGCAACAACTTTTCAAAAACACACATAATTGGATGTTGCCAAGTTTAGTAGTGATGATTGAAATACGTGGATGTAAATTAAAGTAAATATATAAACTAATTGGGAAATGATAGTAAGACATAAGTGGTAACAAAGACTAATAAATAGCCGACCCATTAACTAATAATTTATTTATGGAGCATATCGCATTAATTTGTTAATATTTTACATTAAAAATTAAAAATTAGTGGGGTAGCACCAGATTTTTAGGTTTAATAAAAAGAAAAAATGTTGTCAAAAAAAAAAAAAAATAAAAAGAAAAACTGATCCCCACCACTTCACTAAAAAGTCAAAAACCCACCTTCTCCAGGTTGTATTCCACTAAACAACAGTTTCACTTTTCACTGTTTTATTTATTTAAATTTTTGTTATTGCTAACAAGATTTAATACTTAACTCTCTCCTTTTGTCTCTTTCAATTAGTTCGACCATATATATCATCAGTATGAGATTAATAACCCAATGAAGGTTTACCCGCGTTTTACAACCTCCAGTGAAATTGTAAAGCAACTAACTTTTTGGTTAATCTTGTTTATGGATAATAATCTCGAATAATAACTTCAATAAAAATAGAAAGAAAAACAAAAAAAAACAGACTACGATCGTTGTCACATCTTCGACTCTTCGTCTTCTTCCTCTCAACCTCCATTGACGACAGCCCTCCAAAGACGCAATGTGGGTTTAATCTACGGAGTAGTCGATACCTCTCCGTTGCGAATTTTGCGCAAAAAGGAAGAAAATTTATCATCCAATGGAGAACATAGCCGCGCAGCTAAAACGCGGGATTTCAAGGCCATTCTCAACTGGGTCGATGCGTCGAACGTTGAGCCGACAGTTCACGCGTCAGTCGTCCCTCGACCCTCGCCGGACCAACATGAGGTTCAGCTTCGGCCGTCAGTCTTCCCTCGATCCGATCCGGAGGAGCCCTGATTCCAGGAGCGACGACGAGCCGCACATGTCGGTGCCGGAGAATCTTGATTCCACGATGCACCTTCTCTTTATGGCTAGCAAAGGCGACGTCAAGGGAGTCGAGGAGCTTCTCGATGAAGGGATCGATGTCAACAGCATCGATCTCGATGGCCGTACGGCGCTTCACATCGCTGCCTGCGAGGGGCATTTAGGCGTCGTCAAGGCTCTCCTCAGCCGTAGAGCTAACATTGATGCTCGTGATCGATGGGGAAGTACGGTATGTCTTCTTCCTCCATTGAACACAAGACTCTGTTCTTTGAAATTTTCAAATCTTGTTGACTGTCTGGATTAGGATTGGTTAAAGGTGACATTTTTTATATTTGATTTGGTGACATTAGGCGGCTGCTGATGCGAAGTATTATGGGAATTTAGATGTTTACAGTCTCTTGAAGGCTCGAGGAGCTAAAGCTCCGGTAATTTGTTTTTTCTTTTAAATTGGAGAAGTTTGGTGTTTTTTTTGTTCATGTGTTGTTTTATGAAAGGCTTTTCATGATCTTCACACTTTTTAGAAAACCAGGAAGACGCCCATGACTGTGACGAATCCACGAGAAGTTCCTGAGTATGAGCTTAATCCACTTGAGGTTCAAGTCCGGAAATCTGATGGCATCTCAAAGGCATGTTCTTTTCTTATCATAAGACACGCATCTGATCATTAAAGTTTACTACTTTGAGAAGTTTAATGAAATCAGTTGTGTGTTTTTTCATTGTTTGCAGGGAGCTTATCAAATAGCTAAATGGAATGGCACGCGCGTTTCGGTGAAAATACTTGACAAAGAGTGCTACGCAGACCCGGAACGCATGTATTCATTCTTCTTCTATCTATATCTGATTGATCTTAACATAGGCACTCAAACAAAGTTTGTTGAAGAAAAAAGCTCATCTTTTTCTTTAATTCTGTTTCGTAAGCGTTAATTCAGTTTAACAGATGCTGCTTTTGAATCTTAACAGAAACGCATTCAAACATGAACTGACGCTGCTTGAAAAAGTCCGGCATCCAAATGTTGTTCAGTTTGTTGGAGCTGTCACGCAAAACATACCAATGATGATTGTAGTAGAGTATAATCCAAAAGTAAGCCTATTTACTTCTCTTAATCCCTTTTGATTTTACCCTTATTTCATCAATCTTCTGAATGTCTTTTCGTGTGTTACCATGTTTATTATTGCAGGGAGATTTAGGTCTATATCTGCAAAAGAAGGGACGTCTTTCTCATTCCAAAGCCCTTAGATTCGCTCTTGATATTGCCAGGTATGTTAACTTCTCATGAACTGCTTCTAAGGTTCCTGTAATTACTAAGTACCTCACCAGTAGCCAGATGTTTTGTCTTTTTTTTGGTTTTTTCTGGTGTCTCAGGGGCATGAATTACCTCCATGAGTGTAAACCAGATCCGATCATTCACTGTGATCTAAAGCCAAAGTAAGATAACCAAAAGCAAACGTCGATTAGATATGTCTAAAACCTTTGGTTCATACTCACTGAGATGTTTCCGTTCGTTTAATATTTTGAAATTTTTCGTAAGGTGCCAGAAATATTTTGCTGGATAGAGGAGGGCACTTGAAGATCTCGGGATTCGGTTTGATAGGATTGTCCAAAATTTCGCCAGACAATGCGAAAGTAGCAAACCACAAAGCACATATAGATCTCTCAAGTAAGGGGAATGCTTACATTTACATACCAGAAAATGTTGTTTTGTTTTTGCAAGATTTGTGATAATTTCTTGATTGCAGATTACTACATAGCACCAGAGGTTTATAGAGACGAAATATTTGACAGAAGGGTCGATGCACACTCATTTGGTGTCATTTTATATGAGGTACATTTCCTTGTCTTGCTCGGTTTTTTCTTGTGTTACTTTAATATGTATTTGTGTGTGTGTGTGTGTGGGGTCAGATAACTGAGGGAGTACCAATTTTTCACCCGAGACCACCTGAAGAAGTTGCAAAAATGATATGCTTAGAAGGAAAGAGACCCGTATTCAAGACTAAATCAAGAAGTTACCCTCCGGATGTGAAAGAGTAAGCTCTAAAAACTATTTCGACCAAAAATTATTCATGGCCAATGTACGTAGAAAAAGAAGTGCCACTTCTTAAAGCCGTTGAATCTCTTAACTGCAGGTTGATTGAGGAGTGTTGGCATCCAGAAGCTGGTATTAGGCCGACTTTCTCTGAGATTATTATTCGACTTGACAAAATAGTAGCTAGTTGCTCTAAGCAAGGATGGTGGAAAGATACGTTTAAGTTCCCTTGGTAAGTTCTCATATTCAGATAGAATCTAAAGTGAAAACGGAGATGAAATATTGTGACGATTAATGAGCTTTTCTCGCAGGAAATAAAAGGAAACAGGGAATCAATCCTGTAGCCACTAGCCACTAGCCACTCATGAAGAAGAAGAAAATAAAGAGAAACAAGAAAAGAGTGAGATTTGTGAATGAAAACCGATTCAGAGGGTTTTCTCTAGAAAGATGAATATCCTTATGTATTTTATATTTTTGCTCACTCCCTTTGTATCATATGTGTGTAGAACAAAAGACAGAACAGGAATTCCATATTTTTGTTTATATTTTCACTCGTTTTCGGGTTAAATCCATAATCGGATGCTTCGTGTTTTTATATGTTGTTAGCATTAAAAGACCAATTGATGTACATAATAAGGATCACCAGTGATGATAGAGGAGGAAATTTCTGATGCTCAAGAAAAAAATCGAAAATGATGATTGGATTATTTGAGATTCAAAGATTTAGAAGACACAAGTTACAAGCGGTATTTGAGAACATTCGGAACAAGATATTGCAATCCTTCCCTCGTGGAATTTGATTGGGGAGGTTGAGAAGAAAACACAAAGGATGAACATATAACAAAAGAAGATTATTCTGAATGAGGAAGATAGATATATATCCATGTGGACATTAGAAGCAAGATCTTTGCTACGTCATCGTGTGAGTAACTTATTTGGTTTGAATCTTTGATGCAAATGTGTTAATGTTGATCTCTGTAGAGCCTCCTTCACTGAGTGACTTCACAGCCAAGTCTCTCCATTTCTTTGCGTTCTTCTTCATCTCTTTGCTCTTCTCTCCTTCCATCACTTCCTTAATGCTAAACTCAATCTCCTCTCTCTTCGCTATCCCACTCTCTTTCTCCGCCTTTACACGAACCCCAACCTTCCACACATCTTGTATGTACTTTGCATTCATTGGTTGGTCAGTCCATTGAGGCATAGCCACCATGGGAACCCCTAAAGTCAATGCTTCCATGGTTGAGTTCCAGCCACAATGGGTCATGAAGCAACCGACTGCTTTGTTCGACAGAACTTGAAGCTGAGGACTCCACTTCAAAACCAAACACTTATCTTTATCCACTGATTCAAGAAACCCTGGTGGGAGCTTGGATTCCTCTGAAGCTCTGACCACCCACAGGTAGCTGAAGCTTCTTACCGCCGAAGCAAGCTCTTCCATCTGCACGCTGCTCAGCTGAGCCATGCTCCCAAACGCTATATATACCACTGACCCTTGTGGCCTTGTGTTGAGCCAGGCAGTGCATAAGGCAGCCTCTTTCGAGTCGAAGAGGTTCAGATCATTGTCGGTGTCTGATTTGATTTTTTGGTCTAAGTACATTGATGGAACAGTCGGACCAATTGTCAATACAGGACAAACTTTCGATAACAACTCTTCCTCCTGTAGACCAAAAACAGAGAGAGAAAAAGGACATGGTTAAGGGAAAACATAGTAACTAGGTCAATAAAGACAGAGTAGCTGAGAAAAAAAAAACAAAAAAAACAGGGTAGCTAGGTAAAAAGAACAGCGTAACTAGGACAAAAAAACAGAGTAAATGGGGCAAAAGAACATGGAAATTAAGCCAAGACAGAGTAAGTAGGACATGAATTAGGGGGAAACAGATTTAGTGCAACATGAATTTGGGGGGAACATTGCAATAGGGACATGAATTAGTAGCTAGTGCAAAAGAACAGAGTCACAAGGACATAAATCAGAGTAATTAGGACAAAGAAAAGTGTAAATATGACGTGATGTAGGGACCAGCAGAGTGTTTTGGACATAAATCGGGGGGGAGGGCAAAAGCAGAGTATTTTGGACATGGTCACATGAATCAGGGGACAAAGACAGAGTTGAAAAGACATGAACTAACATGAAGGTCGAGCTCCTTGAAGGTATTAACGAGTATGAAATCAGCCTTTTTGTAGTTGGTGAACTGTTGAAGCACCATCTCAAAGTAAGCAAGGTGGGACCCCGTAGGGGTGATAAAAGTAGGCAAATCTTGAAGCTCAAGAAAAGTCAGATCCTGGATGGGAAGATTCAAGCTTCCATGATTTATGTAAAAAAGATAATTAATATAGTTAACAGCACAAGACTGCGTGAAGAAAGGAGCCGCGTATAAACCAAACTCTCTTGCGAGGTCAAGTGCCCAAGGCATGAAAGAATCGTAGACGATACAAGTGATGGGATCATCACTAGTCTGATGTTCGCGAATGACGTTAGCAACGGTTTTGGAGCCAAATGTTTTGAAGTTTTGGAGGTATTCGGGGACGGAGGCGGATGACGAGAAGCCCCCATGGTCGTAGCCGTCGGAGATTTTGGCTGTGGAGACGGGACTAGATGGGTCGAGGTGGACTGTGTTGAAGATGAAAGTGGTTAGAGTGAGAGTGGTTTTGAAACCTTTGGAGTGAAGTCGTTTGCAGAATTGGCGAATCGGTGTGATGTGTCCTTGGCTTGGGAAAGGCACTGCTAATACATGCCCTCTCTTCTTCTCCATCTTTCTCTCTCTCTCTCTCTCTCTTGCTAACAACAAAATGAAGAAGGAGAGATCTTGTAAAGATTATGTTGATAGGTTTGTGGGGTTGTTGAGAGAGAAGACAACAGCTTGTGATCAGGGCAAGAAGACAAATCTGAGTTTCGTTTCCTTCACAAGGAAAGAAAACGTGCCAAGAAACTGCAGAATGGTCTTGTTTTAAAAAAAAATGGGAGTGTTAAAGAGTCCTACGGAAATGTATGTAAATAGGATGTAATCAACTTAGAAGATTCTCTACGGCTATAGTTAATTCAATTCTACGCAAATTTTCAAATAAAATAATACTAATTTAAAACGGTGTGGTCCAGAGTCCAAGTGATGTATATGTTAAACCTAACAAAGAATACAAAAAGAAAGACTTTTCTACAGTTCTGTTTGTATTTGCTTGAACATAAAAAAGAAAGATTTAACAACTGGTTACAGAGGGTTCATAAGTAGGTATAGTTATTTACATCATTCAAGTAGAAGTATCATGGTTTGATATGAAACGAATGAAAATGAACTCACAAACTAATTACTTGAAAAAGGGATAATTTTTCTAAATATAGACAGTTTTTTATTATTTATAAATGTGTGGTTGTTTACATGAAATTCAAAAAAAGTTGGTATAAAGTGTTATTTTTAAATCTGAGTTTTTAAAAATTTATTCTGGATATTGGAAAAAAATATTATGGGCTGAAGTTAAAAGGTCTAGAATTTTCATTTTTTTTATAGAAAATATATATTCACTCTGGTTTTGAATAGTTGTCATTTTAGAAGGATGCACACAGATTAATTTTTTTTTTAATTTGTTAGTTTTTCAAAACAAAAACACAATTATCTATTATCTATATACTTAGACACAATTCAACCAATAGTATAATATTCTACATAATAAAAATAGTTATAAGAGTAACCACGACAAAAACGAAGAGTAATTAAGATACAGGATAGTGATTCGGACATGAAGGCATGATTTGGGAAGTTGTAAGAAAACGAGAGAGAGAGATCACCAAATTACGAACAAAATACACCAAAACACCAAATTAATTAAAATCTAAATTTGACTTTTAATTAGGAATAGGATAGTGATTAAAACTAGAAAAAAAAGATAGTGATGACAGACATCCGGAAAGCAGCAAACATATTAATACGGAGAAATTATGGTTTATCGGTCTATTGAGGCATAGATTACACTGAATGAAAGACGGACCCAACAAGATACTATAGAAATAGAAGAGACATTTGCTACTTCATTTGTTAACTTGCTTGCTTTGAACCTTTGATACAAATGTATCAATGTTAATATCTGTGGAGCCTCCCTCACTGACTGACTTGACAGCCAAGTCTCTCCATTTTCTCGCGTTCTCCTTCATCTCTTTACTCTTCTTCCCTTCCAGCACTTCCTTAATGCTAAACTCAATCTCCTCTCTCTTTACGATCCCACTCTCGACGTCTATCTTCACACGAACTCCAGCCTTCCACACATCTTGTATGTACTTTGCGTTCATCGGTTGATCGGTCCATTGAGGCATAGCCACCATCGGAACCCCAAAGGTCATTGCCTCCATAGTTGAGTTCCAGCCACAGTGAGTCAAGAAACAACCGATGGCTTTGTTTGACAGAACTTCAAGCTGAGGACTCCATTTCAAGACCAAGCTCTTGTCTTTATCCACTGTCTCAAGAAACCCTGATGGCAGCGTTGCCTGCTCTGAATCTCTGATAACCCACAGGAAGCTGAAGTTGCTAACTGCTGAAGCAAGCTCCTTCATCTGCAGATTGTTCAGTTTAGCCATACTCCCAAATGCTACATACACCACCGACCCTTGTGGCCTTGTGTCAAGCCAGCTAGTGCAGAAGGCAGCATCTTTCAAATCAAAGAGATTCAGATCGTACTCTGTGTCCGATTTGATCCGTTGGTCTAAGTACATTGATGGAACACTAGGACCAATTGTCAACACAGGACAAACTTTTGACAGCAAATCCTTCTCCTGTAACCAAAAGTAGAGTAATTAGGACAGAAAATATAGCAATTAGGACATGAACAAGAAGACGACATGGTTGAGAAAGTTGTAAGAAGAAAGGTCTCACATGAAGTTCTAACTCTTGGAAGGTATTAACGAGTACAAAATCAGCTTTCTCGAAGTTTGTAAACTGTTGGAGCACCATCTCAAAGTATGCAGGGTAAGATCCAGAAACAGAGAAAAAAGAAGGCAAATCTTGAAGCTCAAGAAAAGGCAATTCTTCAATGGGAAGCTTCAAGCTTCCGTGGTTGATGTAAGAAAGATAGTAAACGTAGTTAACAGCACAAGACTGCGTAAAGAAAGGAGTCGCAGCTAAACCAAACTCTCGGGCAACGTCGAGTGCCCAAGGCATGAAAGCATCATAGACGATACAAGTGATGGGGTTATCACTTGTCTGGTGTTTGCGGATGATGTCTCCAATGGTTTTGGAGCCGAAGGTTTTGAAGTTTCGGAGGTAGTCGTGGATGGAGCCAGATGAGTCGAATCCGTTGAGGTCGTAGCCATCGGAGATGGTGGCTATGGAGATTGGACCAGATAGGTCAGGTTTGATGGAGTTGAAGACGAAAGTGGTGAGAGTGAGAGTGGTTTTGAGACCTTTAGAGATAAGTCGTTTGCAGAATTGGCGGATTGGTGTGATGTGTCCTTGGGTTGGATATGGAACTGCTAATACATGTCCTCTCTTCTTCTCCATCTCTCTTAAAATGTTTTGCTTTAACCAAAATGGATATGCCTTCAGAGATAATACGAATATATATAGATAGGTTTGGCTGCCAAAGTTTGGCAGCTTCTTGCTTAGATAAGAGCTTTGTGATCACAACAAAGGAGACTTTTTGTTTTTCTCTCTTTTTTTCTAAGATTTTTTTTTTTAGAAATAACTGAAATAAGAAGAGAAATCCAATTTGCGTTTCTTTTACAAGATTAGGAAATGTGTTAGTAATCCTTAATTTTATATCTTGTAACCTTGTTTGAAGTAATTTTGGTTTCAATTGTCTGTTTGCATTTGTGCTGGTTCAATGAATTTTCTGTAACTGAAACCACAATCTTTACGATTATAAAAAAATAACTGTTAAACTGAGGGAAGAAAAACGAAAACGTTAATTGCAAAACAAACGAGATACAACAGTATGTAAAATGGAAGGAAAAACTATCTTTGTGTTTTGGCATTTGCTTTTTACATTTTGTTATAATATTCTGAACGGTTTAAACAAAAATAACGAAAATGAAAGTATATGTATAAGCTCTTTATCGTTCTAGTCTTCTTACAATATGATGAACGAGCAGGATCTTACTTGTTAAGAGGCGGAAAAATAGTAAGAGACAAACCTAGGAGTAAGAAGTAAAAAGATGCTACACGATTCTATAATTACAAAAAGAACTCGACAAAAATAAAAGGAGTTATCTGTTCCATGTCTTCTTCACTAATATGATAATATCTGACATTTTTGTACTTGTCTATAACATGTGATTGTATTGTCTCTTTCACTGAATCCAATTTGAAAACTTCGTAGGACTCAATCCAAGAGTTTTATAATCAATCGTCCACGGAAATTTATTATGTCCAGTGGAACAATAGTGAGAATCTGAGAGCAAACCAACCGTTATAACGTCAACGTCTAGCAGGAGTGAGCATCTGATTCAAACAAGTATCCTATATACAATCGGTAACGTATCTGTATCTTAACACAAAATTATATTCGATAGAATATAACCAGTAAACTATAGTTATTTTTATTATGAAAAATATAATATGATCTGGTTAATTCATTATAATATTACGTACTAAAAATTTCATGAGTATTACCTACCAAATCTCGAGGAAATATTAATATAAAATCATTTTGAGTTACTTGTTAGTTTTTGATTCGACTGTTCAACACCAAAAAGGCAAAAACCAAACGTAACTTCTTTTCTTTCCGTTAATAAATGTGAAGATGACATCAGATCGTGACGCAACTGATGGCGTCAAAGAGACGTGAATTATTCGAGCCACAATACTAAGGAAAGACACAAACTGAGTGGCAGAGTTGGTAAGAGAAAGACATTTTGAAAATGAAAGCAGAGATGATAAATCTCTGGTTGCTAGAAATCCTACATGTCAAATGCAAAAGGTAGAAGAAGAAGATGATGACCATCCATGGTGATGATTGATAAAATGAGAGCTAGGCTCCATCAGCCGAGGTCATGTTCGTTGTGCTGATGTAAAGAACTGTACCAAGCAGACATCAAAATTTTCAGATACGTAAATCGCAAAACAAAGTAAAACAGTTTAAGGGAAAGGTCACGGATGAGATTGGATTATTACCATTGTTTCCACGGATAAAGGCATCGCCATATTTGTTCTTTAGCTGGCCATTTACGTACTCTTCCGTTTGCTCCATTGCAATGTTCATATACCCATCAAGACAAGCAAGAATGCCTGCGCAAACAAGACAGAGAAAAAGTGTCGTGTAAAAATGGTGGAGTTTCAATGTGTGACCGAGAAGCTCTGTTATTTTGACACAGAATATACATCGTGGGAAAGCCTGACACAACAACATGATATGAAAGGAGCAAGAAACAGTCGAAATTGTATAGGAAAAAAACAAACAAAGAAACTGAAAGCGAATCGTTCTTCCTAGTCACGTGTGCTATGTAGTGTTCTAAGAGAAACAAAGTCTTGTCCTTATTGCAGGTTCTTAGAGGTAGATTATTTGCAAGCAAAGTGTATCTCGGGAACGTCTATGTAGATACTTATTAAGACCAGCACATGAGTTGGAAACTATCTGCACGTAAGACCAGCTTATTAAGACAAAAGCGGCCACATTTGGGTTGTTTATATATCATCTCACGCGAGAAGCTCTCTGATTTCACAAAACTAAGTTTAGTATCCATCTCAAAGTCCAAAAGAGCATGTCTGAAAGCCACAATGTATGTTTTTTCCTTCTCAACACACAATTCATTGGAGACAAGATTTGGAAATTTCACACAGAACCCATCAAGAATAACAAAGTTTACACACCAAAAACAGAAACAAAGCTACGTAGAAGAAAGGCAGAGAAAGGAAACCTCGATAATCGACACCAGAGTTAAGCTTGACAACAACTGGTCTACCACGGATCGACTTTAAGAAATCAGCAGGTGTCTTCGTTGCTCCTGCACCTTTCTCTCCACTCATTTTCAGATCCAAATCAAATTGTTTTTTTTTTTTTTTTCCGCGGGGAATAAAGAAAAGCAGTCAAATTTACATAAAAAGCCCTTGAATATGAATTACAGAAACAGTTTTTTTTTTTTTTTTATTCTTCTGGGGAACCTATGAACAACGAACCTCGACGAAGCCAGAGAATATTGGCGGACGCAAGGTGCAATGAGGCCCTAATTATTCATGTCCGGTGAACAGCCCAACCAATTTGTTTAAGAAAATGGGAAGGCCCAATATTGATGGCCCACTCTTCAAATTAAGTTTTCCCGCCATCCTTTTCTTTCGCCAATTAAGTTTCAAGAAAATGGACTTCTAAACCCAAGCCAATGTATTAATAACATTATATTTCCCATTTTTTCAAAGCTTTGTTGATTCGTTCTTAATAGATTTTGGATAGTTTAGGCAAGATCTATAGAGTTCTTTTTTAAAAGAGCTCTTTAAAAAATGCATATGAGAACCAAACAAAAGTAATCAATGAAAATAGTTTATCAATGTCTTGAAAGACTCTGGGGTTAGCTTACAAAAAAAAATCATTCTTGTTTTTTAGTTTCTTTTTCCTTTTTAGATGTAACCAATAAACACAAGTACACGTGACATAGATAATCCAATATATAGGAGTGGCACGTACAGAGCTCGATAGCAACTTGCACAATCTGACAGAAAAACTTTCAAAATCTATTAACTGTTTATATAAATTCTCACCTATCAATATAAATACATATAACATGTGTTTCTTGAGTACGTAGCAAATAAAACCAAAACACTAGAATACACAGAATCAATCGTTTTCACTTAGAACGAGTCGTCCTCGTTGTCTAGAGAACCCGAGTGACTCAGCCGTGAGTTGTCATTGTTAGCCACCGGGAAAAGCGGCGTCACAGCCTGGTTCGACGGTGAAGTACGTGGTACAGATCCGTACACTGTTCTCTCGTTTACACGACCAACTTCTTTACACACCTGATCAAGAATCGTCAGAAAGTCTCTGACCACGGTGAAAATTCGAGAAGGGTGAGATTCCGAATTCCCATGGAAATACTCCGTTACTTCTTTGACCATCTTCATGACATTGCTTCCGTGAGATTCTATCTCCGCAATCTCTTTCTCAGCCTTGTTCAAGAACGAGTTCATTGAGTCTAAGAATCTCTCTACCCCGGTCTCTTGCTTCAGCTCGGAGATTACTTCCTTGACTTTTGTTATTCCGCTGGCGATTTCAGCTGTCTCGTTGCTGAGGGAATTTGAGTCCATTGCAGCTGCTTTCTTGACGTTTATCAACTGAGAGCTGAGACCTGAAACCACTTGCAACCCAAGTTTCTTCATCTCTAGGTCGTCTTGGAATGCTGATTGCTCGGCTATATTAACGCCTGTAGGGCTTAGGGTTGGAGTAGTGGAAACCCGAGCTCCTTCCGACTTTATGATCTCTTGAACCACAAAGTGCAATAAGCTGGTTTTGCCATCCGTGCCTTTGATATCTACCAGCTTTAAGAGTGTGTCAAGCTTGAAAGCGTGGGCGTCACCTCTATTGGTCCCTATATTCATCCGGTTCCCGGTCTTGAGAACCGCTTCTAGAAGCTTCAAGAACATCCTAGTGTTCTTTAACTCACCACAAGCAGCCTGAAAGTTTGATCAAACGCATATGAATGTTCTGTTTATCTCTTAGCACAATATAAGACTAATGAGGACAAGTAGAGTTTTACCTCGAGGGTGTCGAAGGATCTTTTAAGGTACTCGGTTTCTGATTCGAAGTTGACTATGTAAAGCATTGCATCGATCCTCTTGAAAGCCAAAGGAATGTTCAGCAATGCTCTGAGGAATTTCTCTGCAGGTCCAATCTTGGAAGGAGATTGATCATCCTCTTTAAGCTCCTTAAGCTTGTCCTCTTCTTCTTTTGTAGGTGCCATCTTAAGCAGGCATTCGAGTAGCTCGGGTCCAAGCGTGTCCGAGTTGCCTGATTCATCAACAAGAAAAATGTTTTGACACCTTTTTCTGTAGAATAACTAAATCAGAAATCAGTCTAGTCAAGCTTCAAGACTCTCAGACCAATTTGAGGAATCTTCAAGACTAGGCAAGATCCGAAATTCAACTTGGAAACTTGTGCATAAACAACAACAGAATGGGAAATAATTCACCTTCTACAAGAGCTTCGCATACTTCATCGGCAGTAACATTAAGAGCTCTAAGCAGAATTGCAATGTTGTGGGACTTTCTTGGATCAAGAAACTGATTCTCCTGATTCGCCGATTGAACAACACCTGCATTTCCGCCATCCTTTGTTCTTGAACTTGGATCGTTCGCTCTGAACAATGTCTCTATCATTTCTTCATTCACTCTGCAAAAGACCAAACAATCATATCTTAGTCCCGTATGCAAAGAAGGGAACGAACTGTTAAAGATTAGGACTTCATTTTCGTTGAGTCTTACTGAAAGGAATTTGATTTGATTTGGTCCCACACCATAACACGGCTCGAGCTTGCTCTAACTTTGTCCCAATGTAAAGGCTTCAACTTTGGTTTCAAGGTCTCTTCTCTCTTCTCTGGATCAGAATCCCCACGAGGGGGCGAGGGGGATGTGGTAGCCGGAATTTCCAACAACTGCTGCGGCGGAGGAGGAGGTGGTGGTGGTGGAGGTGGTCTCGCTGGACCAGGTCGCTTCGAAACGCCGTCGTTTGAGCTATTCTGACTGTGCAGCGAGAGACGAGGACTAAGCGACTTAGGCTTCACACTTGTTGCCGGAGAACCATTCAACGAAGGTACAGAATTAGCCGGCGAACACGAGTTCGAGCCGTTGATACTCCTGCTGCCAGTATGTTCAACACTAGAATCCTTCATTATGCTAGCCCAGACACGTGTTGGGCTCTGCTTACGACCCGAAGATCCTCTCGGAGAAAAAAACTCGTCATTTTCGTTGTCATCTCCGTCAAAGTCTTGTCTTTTAGGGTTTAATTGTTCAGTGCTGCGGTAATTGGGAGTGTATACTGGAAGCTTTGGTAAAGGAGGCAGAGGACGGAGCTCCGGCGACCCTAGCTTCTGGTACTGCGAGTAAGAGGAAGAAGAAGACGAAGAAGCCGGAGCTGGTGGTAACTCCAAGACGCCGGCGACACTGCCGGAGACGGAGATGGGAGATTTCTGCTGATCTAAACCGCCGCTTCGGGAGTTAACTAAAGTGCCCAAGTAGAGAAACTCGGAGGAAGTGTTGGAGGAAGTGTACTTGGGTGGTTGTTTGTGTTTCAGAGAGCCGTCGGAAGGAGCGGCGTTGAAGAGCTGGAGAGAGTCTGATCTGGTGGATTTGGTGTCGTCTGCAGGGGAGGAGCGGCGGCGGTGGCGGGTTCGGCGGAGGAAGATGATGAATACGACGAACAGGGAGAGGAGAACCGCGGCGGAGACTACGGAGACGGTTATCGCGACGAGCTTGGCGATGTGGCGGTTGTTGCGAGGCTTGGACTGATTGTTATGGGTTGGAAAGAGGAGAGAAGAGATGTTGGCGGGAAAAGTAGGGAGCGTGGCTGGACGACGAGGAGGAGGAGGTGGTGGGGGATTAGCGGAGGTGGAGGCCGGGTCGGCAGAGGGGAAGAAAGGGTTCGGATGCGGCGGAGAAAGAGGAGGAGGTGGAGGATTTGTCACGGAGGAGAAAAGGTGTTTCTCGTGAGGCGGAGGCGTCGCTGGCTGTTTGTTGTGGTGGTGGTGTGTGCGTGGGGAAGGCGACGGAGGTTCGGAAGACGGCGGTGGTTGATACGGTGGTGGAGCGGCGGTGATGACCGGGAAAAAAGGTTGATGGAGTAAGTGGCGAGAGTGGAGACGTTGATCGGCGGAGGAGGAGGAAGAGAAGAAGAAAAAGATAGTAGCAAAACGGAGGAAGAAGGGTATTTTAGACATTTCTTCAAGCTCTGGTTTTTTCCTAGGGCTTGTTGTTATTGTGGCATTCAAAATCTGACATTGAAGAGAAAGGAGATAGTGAAGAAGCGCTTGGTTTGGTCGATGGAGAGAGAGAGAGAGTGAGTGAGTGATGGGAAAAAAAGAAAAAAAAAAAAAACTTTGGGCTTTACGAGGACTCGTTTTAGAGAGAGAAGTTGGAGGGAATAGTGAGTAGGTGTCACAATTGCTTAAATTAGTTTAGGTCTTCGTATTTGATTTGATTGCGAAATGGTAGCTCGTGTTTTATTTCTCTTATTTATTTCCACGTTCCTTATTCTATCCAAAAGCTTTAAAAGAATTTCTGTAAACCGAATACATAAATACTATATGTTCAGAAGAACAATTAAATGATATGTTGGGTTGGACCAATTGTTCGCAGATAGATCGATTTTCGATAATAATGATTGCTGTAATAATGGACATCTTTTCCAACACGATTTCTTCAATTAGAAACAACGAGTTTTAATCAGATTTTAAACGGTTAAGACGTAATTAGGATGCTTTTTCTGTTTAATTATAACCTACTAGAAAGATTTTTTTTTTTTTTTTTAACTCAAATTACTTCCATTTAAACCATAAAAGAGATTACAAGATAGTCTTTAGAACCTTAAACACAACAAAAGCCGACAATAAACTTAAAAAAAAGAGAACCATGTTTCCAAGAGATTACTAGAAAGATTTAAAGACTTTGATCGTGACTTGTTCACTACCACAATTAGTTGAACATTATGGGTTTCTTCTTCTTCTTCTGATGTACTTTGAATTTAGGTTTATAACATGGTAAAAAAATACAGAGAAGGCGAAAAAATAAAGGACTCCTAAATTTGCTAATGGTATCGGAAAAAAAAAACTATCGTTGGCTCGTGAAAATCTTCGGGACTGTACTAAATAGCGAAGTCAACATTTTCCCCGAGACAACCACATTGAATCCGTAATAAAGAAACCGAATTGATTGGTACAAATAACATTCTTTTGTTAACATCTAAAAAAAATATTTTTTGCTAGTTTCAATAACAATGACAATACTAATAAAATGTCTGCATGGTAAATGTTAGTATGTTTAAGAATAGCATATTACTCTACTTTCTTACCATACGTTATTTACAAATCCTATGCCTAGACACAAAACACGAATCTTATTCATTTATTATCTGCATCACTGCATGCCGTTCACCTTATAATTTACAGAAAAAAATATCTGTTAAAACAACTAATGTCTTTTTTTAACTGATGTGTAATTCTCGTCAATCTTTTTGTTTAGCGGTAATCGGCAAATCCCGAAACAACACTCAGATTAATGCTAAACACCTATGGACCAATAAAAGGATTCAAAAGCATGACAATAGAAAATCAATTCCTTAACCACTAGTAAAAACTGGATCGAATTCAAACCTATTAGACGGTATCTTAACATTTCAAATCTTTAAAACCCGCAGAGAAACATCTTTTTCTGTCAAGTGCTCCATATGACCCGTGTTAGTATTTTGAATAAATAGGTCTTTTAAAATTATTCTAGTATTTTGAATAAAGAGGTCTTTAAATTATTTGACATATAAAGTATTCGACGAAGTCTAATTATGCAACGAACTTGTAATTAATTAAACAGCACTGCATTACAGTGCATTTCGCTTCAAATAAATTATGGCTCAATCTGTATTCAATACGATTCAATGTTACAGAGCCGTTATATAGATATTGGGATAATGCAAAATGGCCAATGGATTTATTTGGTCGGCCGGTATTGATCTCCATTTATTGTCCATGACTTATAAAATATCCAAATGTTTCATTTCACACGTCTGTAGAAAGCTAATGCATGCACTGTTGACATACTTCTACTGTTATCATAGCAAAGTAACAAAACCATGTAATACAAAATAAGTATCATGAAATGGAATGTGGTAGCAAAAGAATGAATGAAGAAGAAGAAGAAAAAGATTTTTACCGTAAGTGATGAAGGCAGCCAAGTAATAGTAAATTAGTGGTTCCGTCTCGATGAAGATTTGTTTTGTTGGTCTACGTTAGAGATTACAACCTCTTGAACATAGAGATGTTTTGTCACATCACTTAGTTGTCCGTAGGTGCTTTAAGTGGTAAGAAACTTCCGACGTTTTTTTGGATTTCAGGATGCTTTTGCTTTAGGATTCTCCTAAATTACTAACAAAAAATTATAACTAAAGGAAACATTTGGCCTAGTGTTTGAAGTTTGATGTTCTCGTATACTAGATGCAAAACAAAGTATGTCGTCATGTGGTGTGAATCGACGAGCTAGTTCTTTTCAAACAAACTAAAAATGAAACTCGAGGAACTAATTTTCTATCATGACATTTCATGAATTATCAAGTTTATTTACATAACATGTTGCCGAATTCTAAACTAAGAGAAATGATGAGGAGATTGAAAAATTATGATGGGAAAAGATTTAATATTTACAAGAAGAAAAAAAAAAAACATCACACAAAGATTCTGGCAGTATATTACTATTACAAGTAACAAAAGAAGTGTTGGAATTTGCATCATTTTCCACTTCTCCAAATATTCGCTTTCTTTCTTCTTCTTGGGAGTTAAGTTTCACCTATTTTTTATTTTAGTTGTTTTAAAACTTCACCTCCGACTTCTCCAATCTATGAACTCAACCATAATAACTTTTTTTTTTCATAATAATTTTTTTGTGTGTGACATGTCTATGTTCATCCGAGGCTGATCCGTTCTAGCCAGGTCAATAAAGTTTGACTATATTTAAAAAAAACTCTCAATCATCATTCCCTAATACTTTATGCATTCTTTAGATTGATTAAATTAATAGGGGGAAGAAACATTCCGCCTGTTAAAAAAGGGGTTCACTCACTACTCATATTTAATTAACTATCCTCAGGCTAAAATTAAATATACAAGAGCATCAAAACGATGACGTAGGAGAAGATCGTCGTCGGTGAGAAATAGTCCGAGCAACAATAATCTGAGTACATAAAGAGCGTACAGAGCAAGACGACGAGGCATTTTCACTGCAAACCCGTGATTCACGCAAATCCAGGAGGTCGACTGTGTCATCCACTTTAATCGACAAGTGTCAGTCTTCTTAGCTACTAGTATTTGATAACCCTCTTCTTCACCGGCTCCAGCGCCGGCTCATGGTTTTAGGGGCCCTCGGGCAATTTTTTTTTTTTAACAGTATGTTTAATAATTATTTATATAAAAAATTATTTTTAAAAAATATTGTGATATAACATTTTTAAATATCTTATATGATCTTTTTATGTTTAGTTATGATTAATATATAAAAGTTAGTTAAATACATATATATCTAATTTTTATTTGTTAAAAAAAAAATTTTAAGTAAATTTATAAAAAAAAAAAAAATTGGGCCCCAAAAATCGTGGACCCTGGACGATCGCACTACCCGCCCACCCACATGAGCCGGCGCTGACCGGCTCTCGGCTGTTCCGGTATACTCATTAAGGACAAAACTCCCCCACGACACAAAGCTATTATTTAATTACGATGTTAACCCTTTCAACTCAGAGCCTTAAGACACATGCACCATTATTAAGTTGTAATAAAGATCATACAACCAAACTGTACAAATGGAATACGATCGATCTCTATCACTATTTATTGTTGATCTCAAACGTGGTTTAATTTTGACATCATTTCAAACGTGAGTTTGTCAATATTCGATACAGAACTTTGGACAGAAAAGCTATGATTTATGAATTGAAGATAAAGTAAAGTAGGTTGACAAGAAAATAATATAAAGTATCAACATTTTGAAACTACAGGAGAAAGTAAATGGAGGTTATTATTATTGTCAGTGACTGAAAGCGAGAGATTTCAAAATTCTGAAGTATATACTGTCATGTATAAGCAACTTTTTGGGGGTATTTGCGAGAAAATGTACCTTTTAGAGTGAATCGTGCTACAAACGACGTGAAAGGCAATATCTTTTTGCATAGGACTAGATTGTTGTGGAAAAAAAGTAAAAGTAAAATTAAATTTTTTAAAAAGAGGAAAAAAGTAGCAAAAATATGAAAAAGCCAAAGCCTAGTGCTCCAATATTGCGTCATCTAGATTTCTTTGTTTTCTAGTTTCATTCCAATAATTCACGACAAGTGATTTGTTGTTTTTTTTAATGAAAAGTATCCGAGTGGAGATCAGAAAAACAAGGGAAAAAACGAATATATATTTGTAATATGCTTATATGATATTTGGCATTCCTGCAAATTCGAAAGAAAACAGTATCATGATGACTATCGACAAAGTATCAACAAGGCTTTAGGCCCATTAATAAACCGCATGGGCCGTTTCTAGTGATTCCGGTCATAAGCGGTTTTGTTTTGGGTCTGAAATTGGCAATTTTAATCTTTGATTTCTTCGTTTCGGTTTGGCTTCACAGCTCTCGCTTTCTCAATCGATCCCTAAGTTCTTCTCTTCCATACGACCGTTAATATCAAATTACGATTAAACAAAAAAAAATCTCTCAGAGAGCTCTTTCCTCAATCTCCAGTATTTGCCCTTATCGATTCTTCTTCTCGCGAAAGGAAATTCTACAAACTTTCTCCCGGCGATGGGGAAGAACCAAGGTTACAAGGCTATGCAGAGAGCCAGAGTTGGCTCCAGCTCCGCCGCGCCGGATGAGATCGAAGACGGCATGGTTTGTACCCTTTCATACTACCATGCTCATACCTCAAATAAATTCAATTGGTTTCTTTTTAAAATTTCTGATTTTTCCGTGTTATATAAGTTTTCAAGCTCTGTAATTTCCCCTCTTTGAAGCATACACATTGTGACCTAGATTTTGCTTGCAGATTAGAAAATCTTTTGAGTGAAAGTTTGTGGGTAGAACCTGTAGCTACCTGAGACCTTCCTAGTTTTCTAACGTTTTGGGAGATGATGAACTGTTATATATGTAAGAGTTTCTGGACTGTTTTGCAATTGAAGCATTAACTAAAAAGTTCACTGATTTCCCTATCAAATCATTTGGATGAGCAATTTTCAATTTGCGTGCTCCCAAAATGTGGCTTTGATAGGGGCATACTTAGTTCCTCTCTCTGTCAAGTTAGTTTTCATCTGGCTAGATCGTACTTGTTTATGTTTATTCCTCGTTTCCAAAACATTTCTGATGAGGTGAGTCGCAGGTGGACGGTTCATATCATTCACCAGAGTGGCATGCTGCTCGTTTGGCCAGTCTCAAGACTACGCACACAATTACTTGGGAAGAATATAAGAAGAAGCAAAAGGTAATGCTGGCATTTTGTATTTTTCTTTTCATGTAAGATTAAGCAATCATTGATGCTAGAGTGGTTAGGAACATTAATGTCTTCTATTCAAAGCTCTCACCCTCGAACATTAATGTGTTGTTGAGAGTTGACCCTTTACATTGCATATTTGCACAGACTTGTACAGCTGATTTAACTATATACGGTATAGGGTATCTTCAACAGGTTCTTTGCGTTATTTTTATGAAAATGTTTATCACTGACCTGTATATACTTTACGTTACCGCTTTTAGGAAGAAGAGTTGAAAAAGGGAGAACTCGAAGCAGATACTGATAAACTGATGCGTGAGTATAGAGCTCAGCTGGATGCTGAGAGGGCAATGAAGCTCTCTAAGGGAAGGAACTATTCTAGCGATAAATCCAGAAAAGGTTTACATATGATCAACTTAACCAGATGGAATGTGATACAATCCGTGATTTGCGACTTGCTTCTCTAATCTGTCCTACGATCTGACAGATAGGAAGGAGAAAGATCTCACAGATAGGAAGGAGAGAGATTCGAGGAGAAAGAAAAGCAAAAAGAGAAAGGTGCTTATAGCAACTGCATCGAGTTTATTTGAACATCTTCTGTAATGTTGTAGACTTGTAGCTTAGCTTCTACTAACAGGTACATTGTGTTTCTTGATTTGTAGCATTCGAGAAGACATTCATCTGACCCAAGCTCCTCAAGCTCAAGCTCATCCTCCGAATCATCAAGTAGCGATGAAGAGGAATCTAGGAGATCAAGGTCAAGTTCTAAAAGATCAAAAAGGGAGAAGAGGCACAAATCTAGAGGTAGACACTCGAGCAAAAGTAAAGATGAGGCTGATGGTCCTGTTCCTTTATCGAAGTTCTTTGGCAATCTTAAGAGTTGAGACATCATTGCAAGACATGAGATTTGTGTTCTGTCATATACTCAATTTTTATCGGAGGTCATGATTTGCATCATCCTGATCTTCTCTGCACTATTAATAGTTGTTATTTGATATTTTTGGGCAATAACTTATTACAATGTACTCAAAATTGCAATAATATCATAATTCTTGTTTTAAAAAGCAAAAAAAAAAATGATTATACTGGATAACATATTGTAGAGGCATTAAAGGTGAGCAATCTTAATTCTTAACACGTGAAAACTATTTCTGAGATGATTAACTATAAGTCTTCATAATTGCAACAAGAAATGAGGGCAAATTACAAATACGTAGATGGAAAAAAAGAGAAAAAAACCGCAAAAGACTTGAAAATTAAAAGTTCGATCCCCATTGATCCCATCCCATTCAAGCATCTTTCACAAGTATACACAAAAGACAAACAATGATTTTTCCTCTTTTCAAGAATGTTGTCCAAACCAAACCAAACCTGATCCCATTCTCATCTCCCAAATGTCGTTTCTTCAAACTATTGCTGATATTCTGGATTGAAAGCGAGCGCCTCACGGTATATAAGCTCCTTCATCTGCTCCTCTGAGAGAGCGTGTTGCTCAAAATCGAAGTTGAAAGGTATCGTGCACTCTGGCTCGTCGCTAATGTCGTGCAGCGAATTCAGGTATGGATGAGCCAGCGCGTCTAAAACTGAATCAAGATTCATGAAGATGTGAGGACTAACTTATTCAAGAATCAATAGCTCCATATTCCTTCACTAAAGTGAATATTTCTTTCGTGTCTTTGGAATGGTCCACACAAGAAAGTCCTGTTTGTGCAAGTTAAATGGTATTACAGAGTGGGGACTGACCTGTGATTCTCCGTCTAGGATCAAATGTGAGCATCTTCTCGATAAGATCTATCGCTAAAGGATGCACCGTCGGGAACTTATCAGTGATGGATTGGCGAGGATACGGTGGAAGCTGTCTTATGTACCGCTTTGCATTTTCGTTCAAGAACTCAAGCTCTTCTTCTGATGGAGTTCCTATGAGCTGCAAACAGAAATTTGTCTCAACATGTTTCTTTACTGCACAATTTTCGTGTCTTCATTGTTAAATAGAGCTTAATAAGAAAGGTTACTACTTACCTCCATGAGCAAGCGCAGCTGATGAACATGATCTCTGCCAGGAAAGAGTGGCTTACGGTCCATTAACTCCATGAAAATACAACCAACAGACCAAACATCGATGGCTGCAGTATAATCAGAAGAGTTTAAGAGCAGCTCTGGTGCACGGTACCATCTCGTGACGACATACTCAGTCATGAAATCGCTCTCAGAAGTGACTCTAGCTAGCCCGAAATCGCAGATTTTCAAGTCGCAGTTTGCGTTTAGGAGGAGATTGCTCGGTTTCAAATCACGGTGAAGCACATTTGCGGAATGAATGTATT
The DNA here is from genome assembly GCA_010577795.1 of Isatis tinctoria. Lineage (NCBI taxonomy): Eukaryota > Viridiplantae > Streptophyta > Magnoliopsida > Brassicales > Brassicaceae > Isatis > Isatis tinctoria. The sequence goes on from CM021247.1 coordinate 2,188,014, forward strand.
TCAATCCACGGAGGATCTGGTAAAGAAAATACTGCACACAAGAAAAACAGAAAAATGAGCTACTCGAGGTTTCAAGTCCGTTCATAGGTGAAAAAACCAATCTCAAAATGCAAAACCTGGCAATGTTCTTCAGATAAAGCTTGATTTGACCGTATGATTTGATGGAGATCAGTGTCCATTAGCTCATACGCGATGTAAACATCGTTGAAAGCGTTTCTTAACGGTGGCGGTATTATGTCTCTGATTGCAACAATCTGATTTAAAAAAAAAAAAAACAGATGCTAATAATTGTTTTATTAGCTGGAAATGATCCACACACTGTTTTGCGATTCGGTTTCTCAAAAATAAAATCTTTTGACGTAGATGGAAAATACCATACTACTTAATAAGCACTAAACTATCCGCATCAGACCAAGTACAATGCACGCACAAAACTGTCAACACTCATGTATATTCCTTCTTAAAGGTACATTCATTCATTCATTCATTCACATTCATTCACAAACCTAATAAACATAAACAATAAGAATCAAACTCGATTTTGTGCAGAAACAGGCAGCTGTTCATCTAAACAATTCCGCATTAACCAAAAATCTATCATCCTATTATGCTCTACATTATGCAGTAAACAGATGATTCTTAGTTATGAATGAAAGGAAAAAAAAAACTGACATTTTCATGATCCATGTGGCGAAGCAGCTTGATCTCACGGAGAGTCCTCTTTGCATCAATCTTATTGTCGAAAGCGTTTGCGATTTTCTTAATTGCAACGCTCTCATTTGTTTCAGAGTTCATAGCAGAACTGCAAAAATCAAATAAACAAGACCACAAAATAAAACTTATATGACAAACAATGAAATTTGAGCTCGAAATGATTGAAAGAACAAAAACATCAATTATCAAATTTCTAAAGGATATTTCGGATCAAAGTTGGCAACTTTACCAACCCAATCAACAAATTCAATTCAATTTTTTTTTTTTCAGTTAGAGCAAAAAGGCATAATCAATACGAAATTGAAAATAAGAAATCGGATATTTTATTACCAAACGATGCCATAAGCACCCTTGCCAATAGGCATGATCGGAGGCTTATACTTGGCGGTGACCTCGAAGATGTTCCCGAATATGTTATACTGAATAAACCTCCCGCCGTGGCTAAGAGTCGCCGGAATATTCTCAATCCCCGGCATCTGAGGCGAAGGGTGAGACGGAGCCGCGGCGGAAGCACCGCCGGTAGCTTCCGTCATCTCGGTATCAGCCGCCGGTTGACCCGCGCCACCGTCCATGACCGCCGGTGAAGAAGAAGGAAGAGACTTTTTTGGGTTTGGGTGTGGATCGAAGGAGGAAATCGGAGGGAAATGGAAGAATGGTTTTTAATTGGGGGAGTGAATGAATGAATGAATGAAGGAAGAGAAATTTGATATTCTTTGGTTTTGGGGTCAATACAGATCTGAAGAGAGAAGAAGAGAAGAAAGTCATGTGCGTGCGGTATCTTTTTTAATGCTTTTATCGGTCTTCGCTTGACCCGTGTGTGTAACAAAAAAAACCACTGTTTTGTTTTAATGGCAACAAAAAAAACACTGTTTTGTTTTAATGGTAACAGAAAAAACACTGTTTTGTTTTAATGGTAAAGTTATGTTATCATTTTTCAGACCAAGAAGAACATGTATTAGGCTCTTTTTATTTGTTGTAAAATTCCTTGATTTAGATATATGATAATCCTGTCATTAGCAAGAGTAATTTGAATGTACATGTTGGCCTGGAAACAAATCTCAAAGTAAACTATAAACAGTAAATAACTAAATATCATTGATGTTATTCTGTTTTTAGTTTGGTTGTACTTTCGCAATCATCTTCGTAACATGAAATATCTTTGATTCTTACGCGTAAACAAGCTGTAAAAATATGGTGAAATAGATTTTTTTTAACATCAGGAGACTCCATGTATTATTAAACTTATTCTAAAGGTAGCTTCAGCACCCTTTTATATTGGGATCTTAGAGCGGGAGGCTTGACGGTCTTTGTCTTTGGGGTGTATCTCTACACAATGAGGGCTGTTGGTGGCACAGACGAGCTTCAAATGGCTATAGACAAGTTTGAAGACCAAAAACAGATCGGGACCGACCCCAAGGTTCCATCAAAGGCCCGATCTTCACTGGCTGGAAATGTCCAACGAAACCTGTTGTTTATCTTTGGAGTCTCAAGTTCAATCCTCCATAGTTACTTAATACAATGATAATAAACAAGAGAATGCATGTCTGATCAGGACTTTGTTTTGATGTTCTTGACATTGTGTTAAGCTTTCAAATTTATCATAATCTTGTACCTAAATGTTTGGTATAAGGTTTGGTTATCCCTAAAGTTCTGTTACTCCCGTCGAAAATCAATAAAAAGGAGTTAGAGACGTACGTCACTCCCACTTTTCTGCCTAAAAAGATGGAGGTGATTGGTTATATCTGACAAAACAAATATTATGGGGCTCCTTCTGATATTACTATTAAAATATAAGGGTCTTATCAATATTTTACAAATCAACTGACCCGAGAAAAAAATACAGTGTTTATTTTCTGAAACCTCTCTCTCCTGCGTTCTCGCGAACTCTTTCTCTCTGGGTTTAGGGTTCTGGTAGTTTGGCAACGACGTTGAGCTTTTTGTGCCTTTCTCGCCTTCACTTGACTTCGGTACGTGTTATCTTTCTCCGTAACAAGCGTTGTAGGTTTCTCTTTTAAGCAATTTAAGGTCTATGAAGTCTTTCTGCTAAATCATTGTACCTTATTAGCTTTTTGTTTTTGTTTTTTTCCCTTCAAATCTTCACTCTTTTCTGTGTATTTAGAGGTCGATTAGGAATGTGCGTTTCGAGTTTTACGCCTTTGGTATAAGTAGCTACTAGATTTGCTGTTAGTGGTCCAAAGCTGCGACCTTTAGAGAGATCTCGATTTCAATATCTGGATTTATTATTCCCTTGCGGCTTGATCATAGATGCGTCTGTATCTCAGGCACAATTCCAGTATTAGCTTGTTGTTAGCATTAGCATTACATTAATTGAAGAGAAAATATCGCAACCTGTTTCTTTCGTTGGCTTTACTTGGGATGTGGAGGATGTGGAGGTTTCGTTGGCTTTGGATGTATTGATGTCGAACTAGGTTACTAATTGCCTAAATCTGACTTTTGTGGATGGTCGGTTAGTGATTGTTATTGACTCGGAAGCATAAAGCATCTGATTTGCGCCGATTGTTGTTTAAACTTTTGAACAATTATGTTAAACCGATGCGCATGATGATGAGCAAATGATTATCTCCCAAGTGGGATTTGCTGTCTCCAATATAATACAAAAGAACAGTTTCTGTTTTGCCATCTTCAGTTGCTCACATCATTATGTTACTCATCTTTCATCTCGTATGCTCTTTGCTTATCGTGGCATATAGAATCGCTTAGGGTGAGTACTAGACAAATGGAAAAGTCCTTGTTTTTATTAGGTTTTCGAATTTTCCTTTTTTCACTATATGAACAATATATCCATGTGCTCCCCATGCCTCAGGGCTTCTGGAGTCTCACTTATGCAATGTTAAAGTAGTAACTAAAAGTTGTTATTGACATGCTATAAAGCTCTCTCTTGTTACTCATGCTATTCATAATCGCAAGCTAATTATACTTCTGATACTTGGGTCTCTTTTATAACATGCTATAAAGTTCTCTCTTCTAATACTTCTTGTTAGATACATGCTATAAAGCTCTCTCTCTTGTTACTCATACTATTCATAATAGCAAGCTAATTTTTCACTTTCTTGAATCTCGCAGGTTAGAGACTTTGAAACAATGTCAGGATTTCCAGGTTTGAGTTTTCTAGGCCCAAAAGGCAAAAACGTGGTTGTAGCGGGAGGGTTGACAGCCTTTGTTTTTGGGGTGTATTTCTACACAATGAGGGCTGTTGGTGGCACGGACGAGCTTCAAATGGCTATAGACAAGTTTGAAGACCAAAAGCAGGTCGGGACCGACCCCAAGGTTCCATCAAAGGCCTGATCTTCACTGGCTTGAACTGTCCAACGAAACCTGTTGTTTGTCTCTGTCTTCCAAGTTCTTACTTCACGAGTTTGCCTCGTTTCTGACATCGATTGGCATCTTGTTTTCGTGTCTCGAGTCCAATCCTCCATAGTTACTTAATACAATGATTTTTAAACAAGAGAATGTCTGATCAGGACTTCGTTTTGATGTTCTTGACATTGTGTTAAGCTTTCAAATTTATCATAATCTTGTACCTAAATGTTTGGTTATCCGTAAAGTTCTGTTACTCCGTCAAAAATCAATAAAAAGGAGTTAGAGACGTGTGCGTCACTCCCACTTTGTCTGGCTAAAAAGATGGTGGTGGTTGGTTGTATTTGACAAAACAAATATTATGGGGCTCCTGATGATATTACTATTAAAATATAAGGGTCTTCTCAATATTTTACAAATCAACTGACCAATGAAAAAATACACTGTTTATTTTCTGAACCTCTCTCTCTCCTTCGTTCTCGCGAGCTCTTTCTCTCTGGGTTTAGGGTTCCGGTAGTTTGGCAACGACATTGAGTTTTTTTTTGTGCCTTTCTCGCCTTCACTTGACTTCGGTACGTTTTATCTTTCTCCGTAACAAGCGTTGTAAGTTTCTTCTTTTAAGCAATTTTAGCTCTGTGGAGTCTTTCTGCTAAATCATAGTTTCTACTTAGCTTTTTTCTTCTTCTTCAAATCTTCACTCTTTTCCTTGTAATTGAGGTCGATTAGGAATGTACGTTTCGACTTTTACGCCTTTGGTATAAGTAGCTACTAGATTTGCTGTTAGTAGTCCAAAGCTACGACCTTTAGAGAGATCTCGATTTCTGAATATCTGGATTTATTATTCCCTTGCGGCTTGATCATAGATGTGTATGTATCTCAGGCACAACTCCAGTATTAGCTTGTTGTTAGCATTAGCATTACATTAAACGCAGAGAAGATATCGCAACCTGTTTCTTTCGTTGCCTTTACTTGGGGATGTGGAGGTTTCTTGGTACTTCTTAGTGTCTATACAGCTGTGTGAATTATTGTGCTAATTCCTTTCCTCGTGGAATCCAGGTTCCAACTTGATTCACAGTGACGCAGAGGCTAAGATGGAAATCATGTCAAGAGAGAATGAGGACGCTTTGTCAGGTCCTAGGCCGATGGAGTTGTCAACTTTCCCACACAGTGCTCTCCAAGGACCTGGTCCCAATGGCAAGCAACGGACATCGAGCCTGGAAGCACCTATTATGCTGCTAACTGGACATCCGAGTGCTGTATACACCATGAAGTTCAATCCAGCTGGGACTCTGATTGCATCTGGATCACATGATAGAGAGATCTTCCTCTGGAGAGTTCACGGGGACTGCAAAAACTTCATGGTTTTGAAAGGTCACAAGAACGCTATCCTTGATCTTCATTGGACCAGTGATGGCTCCATGATTGTATCAGCCAGTCCGGATAAAACTGTGAGGGCATGGGATGTTGAAACTGGAAAACAAGTCAAGAAGATGGCTGAGCATTCGTCGTTCGTGAATTCCTGCTGTCCTACACGTAGAGGACCACCGCTTATCATCAGTGGATCCGATGATGGAACTGCCAAGCTTTGGGACATGCGTCAAAGAGGAGCCATACAAACATTTCCTGATAAATACCAAATCACAGCCGTCAGTTTCTCTGATGCAGCTGATAAGATCTTCACTGGCGGTGTAGACAATGATGTTAAAGTTTGGGACTTGCGGAAAGGCGAAGCCACCATGACACTCGAGGGCCATCAAGATACAATCACAGGAATGAGCCTAAGTCCAGATGGTTCCTACCTTCTCACCAATGGAATGGACTGCAAGCTCTGCGTGTGGGACATGCGTCCTTACGCTCCACAAAACCGATGTGTAAAGGTCTTCGAAGGACATCAACACAACTTTGAGAAGAACCTACTGAAATGTTCATGGTCACCTGATGGTACCAAAGTCACTGCTGGTAGCGCAGACCGTATGGTTCATATTTGGGACACAACCACTCGCCGCATTCTCTATAAGCTCCCAGGCCACAAAGGCTCTGTCAATGAGTGCGTTTTTCACCCAACTGAACCTATCATTGGATCTTGCAGTAGCGATAAAGATATCTACCTGGGAGAGATCTGAAAGTTTGAAGCTGTGAACCTTTGCAACTAAATTGGAATTGAAGTCTTTAGATTCGACAATGTGTTTTAAGACATTTTGTTTATTGAGAGAAAAAATAACCAAACATTGCTCTTTGCTACAAGTAATCAAGAAGACGAATTGTTATCTCCTGCTATATATTTATGCACTGCATCTTCTTGTACTTTAACGTTACTTCATCTACCTGGGAGAGATCCGAAAGTTTAAAGCTGTGAGACCTTTGCAACTAAATTGGAACTGAAAATGTGTTCAAGAAGAAAAAAAAAAAACATTGCCCTTTGCAACAGGTAATCAAGAAGAAAGATTGTTCTCTCCTGCTACATCTTTATGCTCTTCATCTTCGTGTACTCTAACTTTACTTCCGCAGCAACTTCTTTTATGTTCTCCGACAACAGGTTTTTTCACCAAATTGTCTCTTATCTCTGCATTCTCCAATCTTTTCTCCGCAAGCTCCAATCTTTTCTCCAGAAACTCAGAATTCTCCTTCCAAATTTCTCCATTAGTGTACACCTCTTTCTTCCATATCGGAACCGATGCCTTCAGCTCGTCGATCAAGAACTTGCAAGCATCTAAACCATCCGCACGGTGAACAGATGAGACAGCGATGAACACGCTGGTTTCTCCAACAGGAACTGGTCCCAGACGGTGAGCAACAGCAATCTTATGGATGTCCCAGTTTGATCTAGCGGCTGTACATATGGAGCTGAGGTATCGCGTCGCCATTGGTACATATGCTTCATACCTTAGCTCCAAGACTGTTTTTCCCTCGAACATGTCTCTTGTAGTGCCTGAGAATGTCGCTATAGCACCGGCTTGAGGGGCACTGACATAATCAATGTACTTAACTATGTCGACTTTGTGACCTTCCTCCAAGATTTCTATAAGGTTCTTCTCCTCCGAAGACATCTTGATTTCTTCTGCTCCAGAGTCCAATATAACAGGAACCTTGTGAAGCGTAAAAAAACTCAAACAATCGACGCTCCGGGTAGATTAAACCGAAGATAACAGATTATCCAACAGCGAATTCTAACCTGCAGGTAGAGCAAATCAACAACAGGATTACTTATCATTAGAAAACGACTAAACAAACATACAATTGTCTTAGTAAGAGGCAACAGAGAGCAAATGAGCGATCTTCCTTATGTCAAAATCACAGTTTTAAGGCCGCAGAGATATACGAACACCATCCATCATACTATCCATAAATCGGAAGAGTCAAATAACAAAGTACGAACATGTCTTATATCGAAAGAATCGCCAAACTATTTTTTGTTTTGTTTTTTATCGAATCAGAGAAAACAACTTACGCACAAAACTCAAGTCAAAAACTGTCCAAAGTCAGAGCTTTGCCAAAATCCCAAGTTTCCAATCTGGTCTTAGTAGGCTTGTTGTTTTTGGCTTGAGGGTTGAATCGAACGGAACAGAAGAATCACAGAAACGAGGAGATAACGACAAACAAGAATCGTCTCTTTCAGTATATTTATGCACTGAAAAAATTGATACTTTTCTCTCTTTCGAAAAGTCTGTAATAACTTTAACAGCTACACAGAAACAAAACAACGCAAAGAGGAAAAAAAAGCCAGGGAGATTATATTTGACCTTTCGGGGTTTGGTAGGGATAGATGATGAAGAAGAACATGTGCTCCATATTCAGCTTTCCTCGGATCGGACCACTAGGTTGGTGAGAATCAGATAAAGACAAATCAGAAATGGTTTTTTTTTTTTTTTTGGCTCACACAATATGTTTTTACCTTTTACCATTTCAAGGCAAAGATTAATCTACTGCACAAGATGCCAGAATTACTGGAACTTCTACAAGCGACGTCGTTTCGCAAGCTACGGTGGGATCTAATCAGTGTCTTCTCTGCTTCAGAGTTTTTTTAACCGCAAAGGAGAAAGAAAGAAGCATCTTCTCTCTCTAGTCTCTTCAGTTCTCTTTTGTGTAAGAGAATACAATTTTTTGGGAAAGTGAAGGACGAAAGATCAATCATGGCTGCGACATCTTCCTCTGCTTTCCTCATTAATCCGTTGACTTCTCGCCACCGACCTTTCAAATACTCGCCGGAGCTCTCTTCTCTCTCCTCATCCTCTAGAAAGGCGGCTACTTGCTGTTTTCTCCCGGCTGCTCTCGCGCTCAAGAGACAGAGCCAGAGGTGTTGCGATGTTGTGTGCAAGGCTGCGTCTGTCAAGCCCGAAGCTGGGATTGAAGGGCTCAATATCGCCGAGAATGCTGCTCAGGTTAGAGATGTGTTTTTCTTCAGACTAGTGTCTCGATTGCATCTGTAATGAGAGGAAAGCTAAATTAGTGATCAAATGAGCATCAAGTGTGTGAATTTGACTTCTTTGGCTAATACACACAGTATACTTCTCTGTCTGATCTTTTTTCTTCCGAATGTTATGAACTGATACAGCTTATTGGGAAAACTCCGATGGTGTACTTGAACAATATAGTCAAGGGCTGTGTTGCAAGTGTTGCTGCTAAGCTTGAGATCATGGAGCCATGTTGCAGTGTCAAGGATAGGTTTGTGTGACCGATTTGATTTATCGGTTGGTATCTTCACATATTTATTCTGAGCTTCTGCTGCTACGGTGATTTTCAGGATTGGGTATAGTATGATTACTGATGCTGAGGAAAAAGGACTTATAACACCTGGAAAGGTATTGATTACGGATTTGAGCCTTTTTGCTGTTAAGAGTTTTAAGACTTTAGAATGAGCTGAGAAAGCTTACCGGCGATAGGCACTGTATTGTAAAAAGTTCATTTTCCTTGGTGGTTTAACTCTACATTGAGTGTCAAGCCCTCTGAATTTTTTTTTTTTTTTTTGCTGCAAATTTGTAGAGTGTTCTTGTGGAATCTACAAGTGGAAACACTGGGATTGGTCTTGCATTTATTGCTGCTTCAAAAGGCTATAAACTAATCTTGACGATGCCCGCGTCCATGAGTTTGGAAAGACGGGTTCTTTTGAGGGCATTTGGAGCTGAGCTTGTATTAACTGAACCTGCAAAAGGCATGACTGGAGCAATTCAGAAGGCTGAAGAAATCTTGAAAAACACTCCCAACTCCTACATGCTCCAACAGTTTGACAACCCAGCCAATCCCAAGGTCTGTGGTTACTTCTTTTTCTGTTTTTTACTCTGACATGAATCATGAGCTAGTGCTATCTCTAGTTCTCCGCCATAAGAGGATAAATTGAAATGGCTACTTAGAGAAAATATAGAACCTCTTCTGCATTTCATTTTACTGAGTATCAACCTTGGGGTACTGCATATTTCCTATGGCATTTAGTTTTGAATCACCCTTATAATCTGTGACATTCTCCGGTTCCGGTGCTTTAAGCTGCAGGTATCTCTGTTAGCGTTTTAATATAAAGAATATGCAGATTCATTACGAGACTACGGGTCCTGAAATTTGGGAAGATACAAGAGGCAAGGTGGATATATTGGTTGCGGGAATTGGAACTGGTGGAACCATAACTGGTGTTGGTCGATTCATTAAAGAAAGAAAACCTGAACTGAAGGTACGTAGCATAGGGGCTTGCGGCCTATATGTGGATGTCAAAACCTATATAGTTGGAGATATGTTGCTCTTGTAAGTAGTAAAACTTTTGTTTATTTTAGTTGATGTTTACGTGTAAGTGTAACAGGTTATTGGTGTTGAGCCCACGGAAAGTGCCATACTCTCTGGAGGAAAACCAGGTAACGCATGTGTTTTGCTTCCTTGCATCTCTGACGTATTATTCTCTGAACCTGCAAATGACTAATCTAGTCTTTTGAAATGCAGGACCTCACAAGATTCAAGGAATTGGAGCTGGTTTTGTTCCTAAGAATTTGGATCAGGCTATTGTAGATGAATACATAGCGGTATGATCCGTTTAGTTTTGTTCTCTAAAACAAGACGTCTGCTATTTTCTTGTTAGTTTTATCATTTACTGAGCTGTGAAAGAGTGGGATAAAATGTTTTCAGGGTCTTGAGATTTAAAATCTACCTGTTTTCTTTGCTTCTTATCAGATTTCCAGTGAGGAAGCCATTGAAACCGCAAAGCAACTAGCTCTCCAAGAAGGCTTGTTGGTTAGTCGTTCTTTTTTTCTTTTAGGAGAAATGAACCGAGTGTGAATACTAAGAGAAATCCGTGATGATTAGTTAACTATTATAACTTTTTTCAGGTTGGTATATCCTCTGGAGCTGCTGCTGCTGCTGCAATCCAGGTCGCAAAGAGACCTGAAAATACCGGCAAACTCATAGCTGTAAGTCTCAGATGTTTTCATCTATGCTTTTCTTCATCTTTTCTTGATGGAGGTTGGTGATAGGAATTGATTTATTAGTCTTTCAGTCAGAGGATTCCCTGTTTGGTATATGGCCCTCCCCCACCAAACCCTTGTCCTGTATCTGTGACCAACCACCGGATAATTAATAAGACTTCTTGAGTTATTTACTTAAAACAGAGCACAATGTGCAAATCATGATTTATGAACCTTAGCCTTTTTAATTGTCTTACTGCTTTTAAGCTTTGTTTCCTCTAATAGTTGGTTTGCTTTACACGTCTGATGACTTGAGACCTATAGATACCTACACTTGCGTTAGCTTCATCTCTTTCCCTCACCAAACCCTAGTCCTTTATCTATGATCAGAAAGAAAATAAGAGAGCCCGTGGAGCTTATATGTCAATATTATATCCCAAAGTCGGGAATCCACTGAAATCTTATTAGCTAGTCATGAGAAAAAAACAAAATGTAACAGACTCACATGTGTGACAGAAATTTGATCTGTGAGCTGATGAATCTTGTTTCCAGGTTGTGTTCCCGAGCTTTGGGGAACGTTACCTCTCGACCCTGCTTTTCCAGTCGATCCGAGAAGAGTGCGAGAAAATGCAGCCTGAGCTTTGAATTTCCTCTGTAATTTCTTGACCAACAAGGGACCTCTTCTTTTGATTTCTTTCGAGTTTCTCTTCTCTGATTTCTTTTCCTGCCTGTTTCTCCTAATAGACGTCTCCGCAGAAATTTCTACGTCCACTGTATATCTGCATTTTGCAATGTGCAACACAATTGGTGTTTTATTAATACATGCATAAGGCGTAATTGCCCCTTGAATAAATCCAGTTAATAATCATTATGACATAATGTTTATCTCAGTATCTAGAATCATTAATTTCAATATTCAAACATTGTTTGTATTCTATATATTTCTTTTTCTTTTTATAGGTTCCCTAAAAGTTTAAATTGTATCTTTATTTTCTCAAAATAAAACCTAAGATATATGCTATAGATACATCTTGAAAAATGCATATTTTGTATCACAGGATTTATTAATTTATTTTTATATTCAAATAGATGTTTAACCGATAAAACATGTGTGTTAAAAATAGAGTGTCACTTGTTAAATTAGGAAAAGTCTCAACTCTACATAATAGTTTAATGGTGTAGATTTATCGCATTGTGTTGTCAATTGTCATGGTGTCATATTATATTGGCAGTTGTATACAGTATATATTATATATATCCACTCGCCAAGTCTTTTAGCATCAAGTTCTTGAATTAGGTGTTTTAGTTTTGGGGTAGAGCTTTTGATTTCTGCTATGAATTTGTTTTTCTTAGACGGGAAGCTAATATGCATCTGATCTGCACCGACTGCTATGAATTTGGCCTGTGGCTCAGTAAACATGAAAATATGGAATCTTAGGGTCTCCATTATATTGCAAACGAAGCAAGCTTTATCTACTGAGCTGATTTTCAATCTTCAGTCCCGTGGCTTGACTCTCATCAGTTCATTCTGTTGCTCTCTGCATCATGAGCAATAACAGAATGAAAATTCATTTTAGATTGATTCGGGTTTGCTTTTTACATCATATGAACAAAATCGACTTTACAGAGGCTACAAAGTGGTATGCAGTTGGGTTTTTTTTTTGGGAATCTTTGTGCGAGTTGGTAGATACATGTGTCAAAGTTCTCTCTAGTTTCTCATGTTATGCTCGTTTCCGTGATTGTCGAGCTAATAAATCTGATTTGTGGCATCGTCTACATGAGTAAGATGGTTAACTTATGAGGCGTTTTTACACTTTCTTGAATCTCACAGATTTAAAGACTTTGAAACAATGGCGGGATTCTTGAGTTTTCTTGGCCCAAAAGCAAGAACGTGGTTGTAGCGGGAGGCTTGACAACTTTTGTCTTTGGGGTATATTTCTACACAGTGAGGGCTGTTGGTGGCACGGACGAGCTTCAAATGGCTATAGACAAGTTTGAAGACCAAAAGCAGGTCGGGGCGACCCCAAGGTTCCATCAAAAGCTTGATACGTCCAATGGAAAATCTTTTGTTTATTCCCCCTGGTGCATAGTGGACTAGTTATAACATTTTAAAACGGGTTTTGGTCAAACGAAGAGTCTTCTTCCGCACAACTTTCAAGAGTTTTCTTTAATGTACGTGGAAAATTGTCTAGTTTGGTCCCAATGAACTCCGTAATTAAAAGTGATGACGACTCTTCGGGTTTTGGGCGAGACAGAATTCTTATATGAGACAGAGTATAATCGTGCTTTGTCTATCTTTCTCCCCATTCCTCGCAAGCTACTGTACTCTTTAGCTGCGTCTAATATAGAGATGATAAGGGCAGGACTAGTGGGAAGACAAGTGCCAAGTGATGAGACTCGATGGGACGAGAAGGGACGCACAATGATCTCTCATATATTCGTTTCTCATAACTTCGATTCAGTTTGGCTACTTGGAGGATGGAGCTCTAGTCCTATCTGGAATGCATGGTCCCTGTTACTCTCAGAGAAGTTTTCGAGCTGTAAGTTTTGTATCGGTAATAAGTTTTTTTTCCTTCATTTTTCGTAAACCCTGTGAGGTGAAGTCTGTGATAAAGTTAAACGCAGGTGACACTGAATCAAGATGAATATGTAACTGGACTGAGTGGCGTTGTAAGACAGAGTGGAGGAATCATAAATTTGACAATTTACATTAACCGTGGGAAGCACGGGCCGATTGGATGTTCAGGCGATAATTTTGGTGCAAGTTGTTCCAAGATAGAAATTGAACCGGCAATACGTGATCGACGTGAGTTTGGTGGTTTCTTTGGGACTCATAATGATAGCTTCCTTTCATCGATTGGTATTTACGTGAGTCCCATTGCAAGGTCCGACACGGTGGTTAAACGTGAAAAGAGTTGACCAAGCAACGCCTCGTAGCAGCATTCAACAGTAGCCCTGTTTTGTTTCCTCTGAAATAAAGTAGCTTTTAAATTGAGGAATCTCGCACTGTCGTCTTTCTATTTAACTCTCAGAGAATAATAAAAGTTTCTTCTTTTTATGAGTTGTTTGTTAACGAATGTCTATGATTTAAAATGAAATATGGGATGACAAAATGAGCTTTTGCATTCTCAAATATATGCATCATTCGTGGCTAGTCTAGCGTTCTTTTGACTCATCCTGAGCCGACAAATCCATTTCTCTGTGAGATAAGAAGCAAAATAGATTAGACAAGGTGAAGAACTACTATCAGTCTTTCGATATGTCGACAATGAGAATTCGGCAAGAAGAAGAAGAAATCCCTAATTTTACCCAGCAAATGAAACGATACGTCAAAAAAGACCCTTTTCCCCACATGTTACAATCTTGTTAATTACAAGATTGGGAATTCCTCTTTTATTTAAAGATTGGCCACTGCTTCAATCCTGAATTGGGCCGAAACATCAAGACCCAATTTTTCCGTCGCTTGAATGTCTCCACTCGGATTACAAGCTCACGTTACTGAGATCGACGTTGTATAACAGTGAGCCAACGTTATATATACAACAAGGAAAATCTTGTTGCTTTCGATGTAGGACGTTTCTTGACTTATAATAATACCGCAGTTAAATTAAAAAGATAATTTATTTAACTTGACTCAATCGGTCACAGAAAATTATAGCTGTCAATGGGCCAAGCCCAGTCCAAATCCGTGATCGACGTGAGTTTGGTGGTTTGCTTGGGTCTTACAATGGTCTCTATCTTTCATCGATTGGTATTTACGTGAATCCCATTGCAAGGTCCGACGCGGTGGTTAAACGTGAAGATCAAGAAACGCCTCGTAGCAGCATTCAACAGAACCCTGAAATAAAGTAGCTTTTAAATTGAGGAATCTCGTACTGTCGTCTTTCTAGTATCTAACTCCCAAAGAATAATAAAACTTTCTTATTTTCATGAGTTGTTATTTAACGACTGTCTATGATTTAAAATGAAATATGAGATGACAAAAATGAGCTTTTGCATTCTCAAATAAATATCTGCATCGTTCGTGGCTAGTCTAGCGTTCTTTTGACTCATCCTGAGCCGACGAATTCAGTACTATGTTTGATATGAAGCGAAATAGATTAGACAAGGTGAAGAACTGCTATAAGTCTATCACCAATGGCTGGAATCACATAGCCAATGCTCTTGGCTCACGAAATTGTAAAATGGATCTCTGTAGTTGATAAGAAGTAATGAAAGTCCTTATTGATCAACACATGAAGAACATTGTGTTTTAAAGGTCACACGATAAATACTACAGGGATTTCAACAAGAATACAAACAGGTAAGTGATGTCTTGTTTCCCAAGCTTTACGGTTGTTTTGGTATCTAGAAACCAATAGACATCACCACGTCATTACGTCAACTCCATTAATGCTTGTGTTAAACACATTCCAAAACGAAAAATTCAGACTGTGATCACAAATCTTCCAAATCGGCATCTGGCTTGTTTGCGAAGAACCGACAAAAGAAGCTCCAAAGATTCTTACTATCGTATAAAATCAATATATATTGGATGAATGTAGGGAATTATAGCCTTAAAGGTAAAAAATGAACAAGAGATTAGGAAATTATTGAGTTTTTAATTTTTTGTTCAAATCTTAATTAATTTAGTAAACTTACTGTTTTCAAGATTATGTTATATATTATATATATTTTGATTTAGGAAGTTTTCTTAGAGAAATTATGTAAACCTTTCTACCTACACGTATATGTATCCTCACTAGAAGTCAAGAACAAATATTTTACGATTATCAACGAAAAGAGTATTCAGAGATGTTAAAATTGGAACCAATGGGGTCAACTCTTCGTAGTTCCGATAAGATTTGGGACGAGAAGGGACAAACCATGATCTCTAATATATATGTTACTTTCAACGACTATGGCATAAAATCTATTCAGTTTATCTATTTTCATGAGGGAGCTCATGTTGAATCTCAAAAGCACGGTTACTCCGGAGGTCAACACATCAAAAGAGTAAGTTTCGGTAGAATCTTCAGTTTTTTTTTTTTTTCTCTTCCATACTTAGAAAACCAAGTCTTTTTTCCACATTATATGAAAGCATAGCAGAAATCTTCAGATTTTGTGTCGCTGAAATTATTGTTTACAATGTATAGTTTTTTAGTTTATTTTTGTCTCTATTGATATATGTAAGGCAAATATATATAGGTGAGACTGGAAAAGGATGAATATGTGACTGCGTTGAGTGGAGTCCTTTATGAAAACAAAATCACGTCTTTGACATTTCACACTAACAAGAGGAAACATGGACCGTTTTGTAATCTATATGAGTATCTTAAAACCTGCAAGAGAGAAATTGATGTGGGGATACGTGATCGTAGTGAGTTTGGTGGTTTATTTGGGTCTTTCTCCGACTCCACATATGGCGGCTATCTGATATCCATTGGCATGTATGTCTCTCACAATACAAGCAGCCTTGACGCAGTCCCTCGAACCAGGTTCGGAGCCACCTACGATCACCAGTTCATTCGTTTGCAATCATTGGATTCTACAACACCGAGACTTGATTATCAAAGCCCGAAGATCGTCGATGGTTTTCCTGCCAAGTTAATCAGCCGTCCTTGTAAGTCCAAACTCAAAGACAGGATACTCTCCAAGTTTTAAAGCTATTCGGTTTCTTATTAACCTTTGATTAACTTTTTCGTTTGCTTCCATGCAAGAGGTTAAGTACTATTGAGTTTTTTTTTTTTTTTCCGTTGCTTTTGTGCTTTGTACTAGAAGCTACGTACTTTGGTGGATGAATGCCACATTCTTGTCATCTTTGATGACTCAACGAACTTGGATCGTTTTATTCATATATGAGACATAATAGAGCGTTTCCCTATGTTTATTAGAATTCCAAACGAAGCTGTAAATAGTACAACCGTTTCAGTTCAAAGGAAGAGTCATCTCAAGCACATTCTCCAGGCTTCTTAAATTCACTCTGGGACTTTTCGTTGCTTGCTTCCCATACACACAACCCATAGATACGACTCCATAAATCTCCACACGTTCGCCTTATTTATTTGTCCTCTGTTTTTCTCTGTAGACCTTAGTTGCAAGTCCATGGAGACGATTAGAATGGGGCCAATTGGTTGTAAAACTTTACGTCATAAAACCGAATGGGATGAGATGGGAAACAACATAATCTCACACATAATCGTCTCATTTGACTCAATGGGAGTAAGGTCCATCCAGTTCGGATACGTCAACAATGGAGCTCTGGCCATGTCCAAAATATACGGATCATCAGCAGTTGGCTATAGTAGCCGAATCGTAAGTCTCATTATTTTGTCTAACTTATTACTTTATGTGTGCTATATATTCGTTTGATTACACAACCCTGCAGTGAGGCTGAAGCATGAATCTGAGTTTGTGACCGGGTTAAGCATGGAGATATTCGATGAGTATATTACCTCTCTGACGTTTCATACAAATCAAGGTAAACACGAAGCGGTCCACATGACAATCAGTTCAAAATTCAGACGCCCTGATCAGAAGATGGAGTTACATTCGGGGATACTTGAACGTCGTGAATTTGGAGGTTTCTTTGGAAATCATGGCAATGTTTACTTGTTCTCAATTGGTTTCTATGTAAGGCTTGTCGTTCCTGATGTTAAGATGATTAAGGAGGAAAAAGTATGAACAAGCAAGCCGTGACTTGTTGCTGCTTCATCCTTTAGTATACATCCTGTTGATGGATGTAATCTTCCATTATTGAGTCAGTCTTAACCATGTTTAATGTCTCTATTAGCTATGCTGTATTAAATTTGAAAAGGTCAATGCGTGATCAGATTAAATAATCAGAAAGTGTCTCTCTTAGATTATTGTTGTAGAGCTTGCTCCGTGATTGGCAAAGCTTTCTTTAACCTTTCGAAGAATTAGGTAGCATTTTCACGGCATTGTCAACTGTTTGCTTCGCGCACTGCTCCAAACAACTTACCGCTGCTTCACATCTCGTTATCTGGAGCTTGGTAGCCTCATAATTATTTTGACAAAGTACAAGAGATGTAAATCAATGCTTGCAAAAATTGCTCAAAAAACATAAAGGAAATCAATCCTAGAAGACATACGTCACTTGTGCACTAAACCTTGGAGTACAGAAACAAATTGTTCAAATCAATCTTGGCAGCTTAGTTGAGGAATCTGAGTTTTCTGCAGGTCAAATATTCTTCATTTTTGTCACCAACACAGCAAAAGTTCCGACTTTATTTTTCAGGACATTTGATTTTGCACAACTTTGCACTGCAAGTTATCTTGGCATGGTATATTACTATATTATTCTGTGATGAAAAAGAAAAAAACTCTGGCACCAAGATATCTACTCAAGACTTGAACCTCACGGCTACACAGTGGAAACCCTTTGTTTCTTGCTTTTCGTAACTCACAATTCAATTCCTTTGTAGTTTGTACAGACCAAGAAATAACATTATTTCTTGGAGTATTACTTTAATGACTTACATAGGAAATTGTATAAGTGTCCTAGTTCAAAGGAAGAGTCATTTTAAGCACATTTCTCCAGGCTTTTTGAACCCAATTTGGACTTTTCTTTGCTTGCTTCCCATACACACAAAACCGTAAGTAAGAATCCAAGGAAGACTCCTCGGTCCTTGTTTTAGTCTCCGCAAGTTCGCCCTATTTATTCGTCTTCTCTATTTTTCTTGTAGGCATTAGTTTCAGAATCATGGCGAGGATGAGAATGGGGCCGCTTGGCTTCAGCTTTGATAGCGACATCTTATGGGGTGTGACAGAAAGCGCCACCTTATGGGATGAGACAGGCCGCACCGCCATTTCGCTCATTGTTGTCTCATTCGACCAATGCTCAGCAAGATCCATACAGTTCGGATTCATCGAGAATGGAGGTCTTGTCATGTCCAAAACGTACGGATCATCATCTGACTGTAGCAGACGAGTTGTAAGTCTCATGATTTCCTCTAACTTCTTACTTTAAATGTTCGTTATATGTATATATATGTGTCTGTTTGATTTACACTAAATCTACAGATAAGGCTGAACCATGAGACTGAGTTTGTGACCGAGATAAGCGGTGAGCTACACGGCATCTATATTTCTTCTCTGACGTTTCATACAAATCTAAGAGCAAACCAAGCATTTCACTTGAATATCAATGCAGGAGAAAAAGTATGTCCTCCGAAGAAGTTAGAGTTTCACTCGGGTATACCTGATCGCCGTGAATTTGAAGGCTTCTTTGGACTTTTTGATGATGATCAATTGATCTCAATTAATTTCAATGCGAGGCATATCTTACCTGATGTTAAAACGATTGAAAAGGAAAAGGACTGAATCCTTTTTTAGTACTCTAGATGATCTTCTCTAGATGATATGTCTCAAGTCTCAACCAATAATTTCATTTCTTGGTTAGTTGTAATGTTTTCTGTTTTTCATGAGTTCAATATGAGCTGAAATAATAGAATCAGAAGAAGTTAATATTGCATTTTAGCAGAGCTTAGTCTATCATTGATATAGCTTTCTTCACTCTTGAGACAAGATTAGGCAATGTCTTCACAGCAACATCAACACTTTGGTTTACACACTGCTCCAAATCAATTACCGCTTCATTTCTCGTCTTCTGGAGCTTCGCAGCCTCAAACTTATCTTGACAAACCACAAGAGATCTATTCAACCTCTCCTACGTTCATCATTAGAAAGAAGAAAAACAAACTTGAATCAGTAAGTGATCTCTGGACTAAGTGATAATCCACTAGAGACGACAACCCACACTGTCTTCAAAAACTCATTGGAAGACGAAAGTTTCGAACTTGGGTCACTAAGCTTCTAACATTCATGTTCAACTTCAAGAAAACAGTAGAGGAAATAATAGACTCACTTGAAACACAGACATCTCATTATCGAAATGGTTCTGCGCATTAGTGATGGGAACACTGCAGCTCTCTGCGCATCGGCTAATCTCAGCGTGCGTTCTTGTCCTATCAAAGCACTCGTATGCACATTTGAAGTAGGCTTTCTGCATCAACCCAAAAGCACAAAACATACTCGTCTCGGAATCAAGTATACCAAAAAAGCTAACTTTCGAGACTGAGCAACTGCAGGGGAGAAAACTGAGTAAAGGGTATGTGAAATTAACTTGGTTTCGACACAATTTCAGCAAGAAGACATAAAAAAGAAAGAGTTCAAAAACGAAACCTGAAGTGTGAAGTTGATGTGGTCTTGTATGGGAGAGAGAAGAGACTGCGACACTGAACTGACTTCGTTAACTTTCTTTCTGATTCTTTCTCTCACCTTCTTCTCCTCCGTTTGTTCCATTTTTTCCGTCGCTGTTTGATTTATTCCAATTGCACGAAAATTTGGAGTCTTTACTTGCAGAAAGGGGAGAAAAATCAAAGAGTTGAAGACATATTTACTCTGAGCACTTACTTATTGGGCCAATGTCATTAAATTTGGGCCTAGAGGCCCGTTAGCGAACATTGGCTTTCATCTTTTCGCGGCTGAAGCAAGAAAAATTAGGGTTTCTTTTTCCTCACCAGCCGCTTATATAACGAGTAAAGTCTTCAACCTTTTCAATTACCATCTCTTCTGTTGTCTTCTATGATTTTGGTTTTGGAATCCGTTTGTTTTTGATTTGGTGCTTTTTTTTTTATGAAAAATCTTCTTCTCTCGTTTATGAAAGGAATTTAATTTTACAGATAAATATAAAAAAGCCAATTAGCAGAGCAAGGGCGTCGGATATATAAATGGCGTGAATTGCCTTGAAGGTTGGCGATAACAAATAGCGATTCTCCGTGCCTATCAAACTTTACTTTTGGTGTTGATAATGGCCTCGAACAAGTTGCTACATTCCCATCTTTATAAACATCACTACCCTTTTCTTCTTCTTTCATAGTTTTTTGCTTTTTTTCGTCCATTAACGATTTCTATTCATATAAACATTATGAGTTCTCCTCAAATACTTTCGGTATAATTGTTTAGTACAAAGCTATATATATGCCTCTAATGACTTAATATGAGTTAAGTAACGAGATGATTTAAGATACAAAAAGTTTCAATTAAACTCATCTTCGAAATAGAAGAAAATTGGTGCTCATTAACTAAGGAGTAAAGACGCATGTTAGAATTCATTAGTCGATATACATCACATCATAACCAGTGGACATTACAAACAATTCAGAAAATAAAATTGGTAGTTGAAAGCTTTAATGATCTGAAAGAAAGAGGTCTAACAGTTTAAAACAACTTTAACTAATATAACTGACACTGGACCTTGACTGGTCTGTAGATTGATGATGATCAAGATAGTTCTTCATATCTGTTGAATGAGCCAACGTCATTATAGATATGGTCCCAGATATGCATGTTTTAGACAAAATAAAAGTTTATCTTCCGTTTCCCTAAAATTGACATCTCTCTGGGAAGCTACTGGTTAAGCAATAGCTTGACGCAAGTTTTTTATTAATGGATGAATAAGTTAAGATGACAGAGACCAAACAGTTTACTGTAAATTGACATGGAAGAGACTCAATTCATGATCATCCATCAAAACTTCTAAAAGCCACATGAGTTCTTGTGTAGAAACAGAGGAAAAGCAGAGTGAACACACAAAAACTAACCTGACTGAAACAAAACTCCACAGTGAAAACTGAGTACAGACCAGAGGTTCAACTGTTTTAACTACTCCAAGTTTACCAAAGGACCAGACACAAGACATGTAGATATAGTAGTGACGGGAAGAAAACAAATGGTACTAAATCACTGCTTCTCAACTTTGTAACTAGACCCACGAACATTATCAGAGTAATCTACACCATTTGCAAGAGCAGACAGATCAAATGAGGAACGGAGAGAAACGGCTTTTATGTCGTTGTCCTTTTTTCAGAGCTGCACTTCTCTGTCATGTATCCAGCTGAAAGGAATCTTGGGTCCTTTCTTGGCTCTTGCTTGAGCTCTCTCATCCAATTTCCTGATTCTTGGAGACAAACCGCATAAATAGTCTTGTGCTTTGTTTCCTTCACCTGAAAGCCCGTTTAAGTTCTCGATTTTCCACCTACCAACCAAAAACTCAAGAATGTCTGCGTAGTCTTTGGCGGTGTAAACACCAAGCCTCTGAGCCACCGAAGAGAAGTTGTCAAAGAGGTTGTCGTTGCGCCCATCGTACATCAAGTGAGCCGGCATTGAGATTTTCTTTCTCATCATGTCTGCAAAAGCCACGACAGTACCATCAGGATCAATCTCAAGGAGCTTTTCAACTATCTTGGTGTAAGCGGTTTCATGGCGCTTCTCGTCTGCAGCTATTGTGCCACATATTTGTGCTAACTTGAGGTCCCCATGCTCTTTGGCTTGGCGGGCTGTGTTTCCGTGAGAGATGAAGGTCGCTCTTTCTTGGAATGAAGTATAGATGAAGCCAAGGTAAGGATTGTTCTCCGTACGCGGATCCTGTGAAAGAGAAGTTAAAGCAATTAGGAAGTTATATTAACTGAGAAATTAAGATAAATTGACTGACACTAGCTCACCATTCCGGATCCAATCAAGTACTGAATGGTCTTCTCGATCTGCCTCATGTCAACACGGCCAGACAAGTAAAGGTATTTATTCAGAAGATCGCCATGTCGGTTCTCTTCTGCAGTCCAAGCTCTTGTCCAAATGGCCCATGAAGTGGGGCTAGCACCAGTTTCATCCCTAACTCCATCCAAAGTGTTCAACATAGTTTGATAGGTCGGAAGCGCTTCTTCTGTGATCATGTCTCCCACCAAAACAACAAAGTAATCATCGGGGAGCTCTCTAGCCCTCTCTCTTAACTCTCTTACCTGATCTTCAAACCCATCGGATGCAGGGTCGGGTAAGAAATCCTGGGGTTGCCACGACTTCTCCACATCCTTGAGATGAATTAGAAGATTCTGCTCGGCCCAGTCTTCCATAGATTTGAAGATCTCGATCTTTTGGGGTGGCATAGAGTGCAAGACTTGAACGTGCACTTCCCTAGGTGGCGTAAATGGCTTCTTCAAACTCTCAACCTCCCTGCATCAACCAAGAAAAGGTATCATCAGCATTTAGTTATACTCCATTGAAACCATCAGATAAGGTCTCGTTTCTGATGCACACAGAAGAAAAACACTTTTGATTGCATTTAGATAAGCATTCCTGTCTACATCTGTAAATAGATTAATCCACACATTGAAGAGAAAGAATTCGACAATTCCTGACCAATGAACAACTAGAACTCTTTAAATGTAAATGAATCTATGAATCGATCGTGCAGTTCAGTGTTCACTTGGCAAAAGAAAAAAAGAAAAAAAGAAAACTTGCAGGGAGTGAAAGGTAGAGACAAGATCAGATAGTGACATGATGAAAAGCCAAATGTCTTTTAAAACAGAGTGAACAAATTACAGAAACGTGTGCAAATTTTGGACGGAAACTATAGAGGCCACGAAGTACGCATGCAGAGACGCAAGTTCTCTTCTCAAGGAAACCCTATAAGAAGCGTGAAATCCAACGTAATGTCTTTTTGAAGAAAGAAAACAGACGTAACCGATACGTTCAATAATCTCTTCTCAATGCAACGAAGAAGAAAAAGAAAAAATACTCAATCGGATGAGTAAGCAACAAGTGGACATGCATTTCACCGTCAAATATAAACAAAAAGCTATAAAATAAACATCAACAAAAATGAAAAAATTTGCAACAGAGAAGAAAGCATCAGAGAATTCAAGATTTGACTAAGAAGCTGGTCGAAAGTCACTTTCTTTAATGTCTCTTAAGCAATCTAAAGATCATAGCAGATGGTGTTAATCTTAACTGGGACGACCCATTAGTGGTTTGATGATGATTACTCTAATCGAATTGGAACCTGAATAATGGTAAAGGCAAAAGATTCAACAATCTCAGAGAAACCGGGAACGTGGATGAATCTAGAATGCTATGATGTGTCATTTCGAATCGTATAGAAAGAGAATCAGATTCAAGAGAGTATAATTATAAACGAGCATTAATGAATGAATCGCCTGAGACAGAGTATATCAGAGGATGGCCCCATGTTTTTACTCACTAAGACCCATATTAAAAAGCACATCCATTGATACTAAGCAAACGTGAGTAAACAACACACTGAGCTAAAACCGGCAAAACCTAGATCCATAAGCGAGAAACAAGCAAAACCCAGGAACACAGTGAAACAAATGAACCAAATCTCTTGTAGACAATCGGAGAAGTAGATGTTAGCAAAAGAAAGAAGGAGGATGGAGAGAGAAAGGGACTGACTTGGGGCCGGAGCTGAGAGCCGGAGAAGAGGAAGCGAGGCAGAGGAACTTGGGAGATCTGAAAGTAGAAATGGGCGGACGAGCCGAGGAAGGGAATTTGTAAGGCTGAGATGCCAAAGGGTTAAGCTTCAAAGCCATTTCCTTTCTCTTTTTGGGGATATGAGGTTTGTCTTTCTTTCAGAGACGAGCTCTCTAGGCTAATGCTCTCTCTCTCTCTCTCTCGCTATCGCTCTCTGGTTTTGGCTCGGCTTTTTTTCTTTTTCTAATGTTCAGTTTCGTCCACAGAAAGAGAATGGTTTATGAGAAACAGCGGAGAGGGAAGAGTCTTCTTCTTACTCATAGGAGAGAGAGACCAAACAAAGGAAAATGACGTCATATATCGTGTGTGAACAAGGTTAACAAAATAATTCCAGTTTTTTTTTTTTCATTAAGCATCAGTTCTAAAATGCCCTCAAGATTCTCGAATATCACATTATTGTCGATCTATTTTTTTGGCAGTATCGATGTCGGTAAAATTATTTATTGTTCATCAAAATATCGACCAGCAATTTTATTAATGTAGCATATAAATTTTAAAAGTTACACTCACAAAACAATGGTGAAGAGTTAGCGAAAAAAATTGTAAAATATCGTCGATACAAATATTTCTTTAGTGATTTGGTATACGATTCAATGATTAAAATTCTATAACATGTACTTCGTATAGATTTTCATAAATGAAACAAAATCAACATGATATAAATATTAAATATATACTATAAATGTCTAAATCATTTTACTAGCATAAAGAAAAGACTTATGTCAGTTTTTTTTTTGTTGGTCAACACTTATGTCAGTTTCTTAAACAATATTCTTTATAATAGATTTTGTGAAACTAAAGTATTTATACAGAGGTATAGATTAAATTAGCTTCATGACGTATCTACTTTGAACCGATCACTATTGAACTGAAACTTTGTCATAGGCATCACTCAATTAGCAAATATTTTTCGTTCAAGCTCCCTAAAATTTATCTTTTGTCATTGACATGACAGCTGAAGAATATGTCATGTCAGCTTAATTCAAGTTGAGATTAGTTTTAGGCTAAAAGAGATGAATGAACGTTATCGAATGGTAACGGCGGGTAAAGCGGTGCGGGACAACTGCGGTGCGATTTTACAGTTATAAAAATATATAGATATATGTATATGTAGAGATTTTCGTTAGTGTTGAATGCGGTGCGGATGCGGTTTTAACGTCACCATTCGGAGCGTTAGTCATGACTTGTGAGCTCTTAGATAGATACGATGAGTAGATGGCCCTTTTTTTTCTTAACATGGGTATCTAACAAATCGATGAGCAGGGGTAAAATGGTCAATACAAATACAAGTGTTTAATTTTTGTTTTGTTTTTATTTTCTAAATGTAAGCCGGGCGTGAGAATCCACGAAAAAGCCAAATAAGTCGAGGCATGAGAGAGAGAGAAGCGAGGGGACAAGTGGCATTGCTTCTCCACGTGGATGTCCCACTTGGCAAAATGAAAGTAATATTTACTGTACTTTTGCATTTCTGCATCATTCAATGCTATATAGTTTATGCTCTGCCAATTTCAGCACAACGTTTTTCATTGATCGCACAACGATTTTCATTGATAGCACAACGGTTTTCATTGAGACCGTGACCATTTTTTGAAAAATTCTATAGCTTTACATGATATTTTGGGAGTATGTGTTCGTAACCTGATAGTTGTTTTTCCTTCAAATCCAAATTTACAATACCACCTCTGTAGTGTGTATACGTTTGCATAAAGAGAAAAACAAATTATACGTTATCATAAAGAAAATAATTTTAAATCTATGATATATACGATATACTAATTGACATATCTCTATATGCTTTAATCCCAAAGTTGAAAAAAACAATTAGTGCGTAAAGAGAAATTAAAGAAACCTTAACTTTTTAAAGCCTTAATAAGCTAAGTATGGTTATTGTTTTCAAAAATTCTCCATAAATCCTAAACCGAAAATAGGTGCAGACAAGTGTTTTCTTCTTAATTTCTCAAAACGCTTTTAAAAGAAAAATCGCATGTACATACGAAGATAGAATAAACAAGTAAGATTTTTTTTTCACCAAATGAACTTCATATTCTCACCAAACAAATGGACAAGTGGGCACTAGAAACATGGCAAATTATTTTTTTGCCAACAGCAGGACAATTAATTAAGAACTTAACATATAATAATCTTTGCTAAAACAACAATAGTTGAGTTAATAATCTATAACAAAATAATGATTAGCAAAACTAAATTCACTGATCAGCTGAAAGTACTATTTCACTTTTCCAATTGGTTTGCACACAAGAAATATCAAGACTTTTATAACTGAAAATTGAAAACATAAAACATAAAAAACACACAAATTTCTTAACATTCGTACAAAAAAAAGAGTACACACAAACACATACTACTTTTCAGGGGTCATGTGCAATATATAAATACACCGCCGATGTAAAGTAAGACATTAAATCAAACGATACATTTATTACAGTCACCAACTTCAAAATATTTGTGAAAGCAAGCACCGTCTTATGTTAAAATCCTCATCAAACCTCGGCAATCACTTTTCACCTTCCCACCGAAGTCAACGGTTCCGTAATGGTCAAGTTACCTGCAGATTCCATTGTCATCTCCGTCTCAAGCACGTTTCCGTACGTCTCGTACCATTTTCCCAACTTCTCGGTCCTAACAATATCGAGCAGATTATCCGAAAGATCAGAAGCTCCTTTCAAGATCTTAACCACCGTACCCATATCCGGCCTAACCTCTTCAGCCTGGTGCGAACATAACACCCCTAGCTTTAGAACAAGTTCGAGCTGTCCCTTATCATTATCTTGTCGGATTCTTTCATTAGCCGCCTCTGTGATATCACCGTTTTCCCAACGATTAATCGTCCAATCTGCAAGAACGACCTCTTCGGGCTCTGCTCGTGGCTCAAACAGTTTTCTACCGCAAGAAACTTCCAGCATAAACACACCAAAGGCGTAAACATCTGTTCCTGTGGTTGGTCTTCCGGTTCTCATGAGCTCTGGTGCCATATACCCGAATGTTCCAGCTACTCTAGAGGTCGGAGCTTCAGATCCTTGATCATATAGCTTAGCTAATCCAAAATCCCCAAGACTTGCATTCATCTTGTCGTCGATTAGCACATTTGCTGGCTTGATGTCTCTATGAATCACAACTTGTAGCCACTCGTGATGGAGATAGGCGAGTGCAGAGGCAACATCTTTGATTATCTTGAAACGTTGAGTCCAAGAGAGCTGTTCTTGATCTGATCCGTACAAGTACTTGTCAAGGCTTCCATTAGGCATAAAGTCATAAACCAAGTAGAGCTCTTCTTTGTACCTGCAATAACCAAGAAGCCTGACTAGATTCGGGTGTCTGAGACGACCAATAGTTGCTATCTCGGCCAAGAATTCTCTCATTCCTTGACTTGAATTGTGAGAAACGCGTTTAACAGCAATCTCTGCCTCGGAACCTGGAAGTGTGCCTTTAAAGACCTGACCAAAACCTCCTTTGCCTAGAAGTTGTTTGAAACCATTTGTGGCTTTAAAGAGTTCTCTGTAAGCAAACCTATGAGGCCCACACTCGATTTCCCATTCCTCTAGAACCTCCAAAACCTTCTTATGTCTCTTATAGAAGAAAAGACTTAAAGCTGATGCAGCAAGGGCAACAAAGAGAGCCAGAGTCAAGCACGTCACCAGAACAGTCCGCTTTACGGTAGACGCAGCCTTCGGATATGGAGGGAATGTCGGTATAGGGAAATCCAGGTTTGGAACCATATAGGAGAGAGAGACATGCCACATCCACATGTAATGTATTGCTCCAACCGACCCCGTTGACGCTGCAAAGCCAAGATACATTTGCTCCAAAAGATAAGGTGACAGATCTTGGCTCAGCAAAAGAAGCGGCCGGTCCGGGATATTAGCCTCTTCCGCTGGTGATAAGGTGACACTAAGCTGCTTCTGTTTCTGGCTATACAAAATCGTGACTCGGAGCAGCTTTCCACTGATCAAAGAGAGGCTTCTGAACTCACCCTTTTGATCATAATAACCAGCGGGAGCAGATATCACAGACCTCATGCCATTAATGTTGATGCCAACATGGTTATCATCAATGTCACCAAACTCATCATCTTTATGTATATCGAGCTCCACAGCGATGACATTATTGGAGCGATTCCCGTTGTTTGCGTGGTTGAATATGCCAAGGTACTGATCCGCGGAGGCACTAGGAATGCCTCTCGTGGGAGAGATAACAAAGGCCATTCCGTGGGAGCCCTTGTGCCTCTGCTCAGGGACGATAGCGAAGAAGAAGGTGACAGAGAAAGAAGTTACATCACCGTTCATGGAAGTCTTAAAAGGCACTGGCGTGTTGTCAAAGGCTTGACCAAAGGCGTGCTTCTTGATATTCGTCAATGTAGTGAAACCATTGATTAACCCAGCGGATCCTTCCATTATCAACTTGCCATCAGAATTTTTAGTACAACAGAACAGAGCAAGCATGAAAACGACGATTTTGTGAGACATCATCATTGATTGATCGATGGGGTTTACAAGTCAAGAATTTAGTTATTTTGTGTTGTCGATCGTTTACACCTCATATCCTGGAGGGCTCGATCAAATTAAGCAAACTAAGCCACAAGAAAACAAATGAACTAGAGTATATAGTTTTATTTGGCAAAAAAAAAACAAAAACAAAAACAAATGGAACTAGTCAAGACCTGCAAAGACTAAAAAACATAGCTAGCTACGTGTTGCAGAGTCAATGCCTTAATTAACTACCAGTTTAGATCTTTAAGAAATGCAATGAAATTTAAACTAATGACTTCACAGACGGAAAACATATGAAGTAGTCAAGACCTGCAAAGACTAAAAAAACAGAGAGTTGTGTGTGTTGCAGAGTCAATGTCTTAAATCAATTTGTTAAGCAGTTCATGGTGTCCACCTCCTCCATGGATCATGGAAAAACCTAAGAGTTAGTCATATATATATTATAGGGTTTGGGGAGAATGTAATATCATACATTATAAAAACTAGAAATAGTCGGACACTTATGAGTTGACATCTGTTCACTACAAAACACAGTTTTAAGAAAGTATATTTTTATCAAACTTCCTAGACAGTACAACATGACAGAGGTCATCCACATGACAGTACAACACCCACTAGATAAGCAACCTTGTCCGCTCCACGGAAGCTATCGGTTCTGTAACGTTCAAGTTACTTATGGACTCCATCGTCATCACCGAATCAATCCCTTCGCTGTACTTCTCAAACCATTTTTCCAACTTCTCGGTTCTAACAATATCAAGTAGATTGTCAGGAAGCTCCGAAACTCCGCCCAAGATTTTAACCACAGTAGCCATATCCGGCCTAACGTCTTCGACATAGTGCGAACATAGCACTCCTAGCTTCAGAACAAGTTCGAGCTGTCCCTTATCATGACCTTGTCGGATTCTTTCATTAGCCGCCTCTATGATATCACCTTTTTCCCAACGATTAATCACCCAGTCCGGAAGAACGGCCTGTTCTGACTCTGCTCGTGGCTCATACAGTTTTCTACCGCAAGAGACTTCAAGCATAAACACACCAAACGCGTAAACATCTGTTCCCGTGGTTGGTTTTCCGGTTCTCACGAGCTCTGGCGCCATATACCCAAATGTTCCAGCTAATCTAGAGGTCTGAACTTCATCTCCTCGATCAAATAACCTCGCCAATCCAAAATCTCCAAGACTTGCATTCATCTTGTCGTCAATTAGGACATTTGCAGGCTTGATGTCTCTGTGAATCACAACTTGTAACCAATCATGATGGAGATAGGAGAGTGCAGAAGCAACGTCTTTGATGATCTTGAAACGTTGAGTCCAAGAGAGCTGTTCTTGATCTGATCCGTACAGGTACTTGTCAAGGCTTCCATTGGGCATTAAGTCATAAACCAAGTAGAGCTCTTCGTTGTACCTGCAATAACCAAGAAGCCTGACTAGGTTTGGGTGCCTAAGACGACCAATAGTTGTTATCTCAGCCAAGAATTCTCTCATTCCTTGACTCGAACCACGAGAAATCCGTTTAACAGCAATCCCTGCATCAGAACCTGGAAGTTTGCCTTTAAAGACCTTACCACACCCTCCTTGGCCAAGCACTAGTTTGAAACCATTTGTGGCTTTAAATAGTTCTTTGTAAGTAAACCTATGAGGCCCACACTGGATCTCCCATTCCTCTAGAACCTCCAAAACCTTCTTATGCCTCTTATAGAAGAAAAAACTTAAAGCTGATGCAGCAAGCGCAACGAAGAGAACCAAAGTCAAGAAGGTCTCCAATATAATCCGCTTTACTGAAGACTCTGCCTTGGGATATGGAGGAAAGGTCGGTATAGCGAAATCCAGCTGTGGAACAATGACTAAGGTGTATGCATACCACATCAGCATGTAATGTATTGCTCCAACCGACCCCGTGGAGGCTGTGAAGCCAACATACATATTCTCCGAAAGGTATGGTGACAGGTCTTGGTTCAGTGAAAGAAGTGGCCGCTTCGGGTGATTTGTCTCATCTGCTGGTGATAAGGTGACATTGAGTCGTTTCTCTTCATGATTATACAAAATCGTGATTCGGAGTAGCTTTCCACTGATCAAAGAAAGGTTCTTGAACTGACCCTTTTGATCATAATAACCGGCAGGCGCAGATATGAGAGACCTCATACCATTTATGTTGATACCAACATGGTTATCATCAATGTCACCAAATTGATCATCTTTATGTACATCGAGCTCCACAGCAATGATCTGGTTTGAGCTATTTCCATTGTTTGTATCATTGAGGATACCGAGGTATTCACCAGCGGAAGCACCGAGAATTCCTCTCGTGGGAGAGATCACAAAGGCCATACCGTGAGAACCTTTGTTCTTATGCTCAGGGACGATAGCAAAGAAGAAGGTGAAAGAGAAAGAAGTCAGTGTACCGTTTGGAGAACTCTTGAAAGGGAATGGCTTGTCGTTGAAGGCTTGACCATAAGCGTTCTTCTTGGTGTTCGTTAGTGTCGTGAAACCATTCATACGACCAGCCGATTCTTCCAGAATCAGCTTTCCATGGGAGTTTTCAGTACAACAGAACAAAACAAGAATGAGTTGAGAGAGAATTTTGTGAGACATGTTCATTGTTTGATCGATGGATTTAGAAGGCACTAGCTTGTTTAGCCTGTTGTGTTGGGGATGATTTATATCAAGGTGAGAGTTAGCAGAATCCATGACTAAAATCATTAAATTAACCAGTATTTATCTTTGAGAAGCAAGATGAAAGTCAACTAATGACTTTAGGCATATAAAACACATAAACTAGTCAGACCTGCAAGTACGTTAGAACAGAGAGCAACAGGTGCAGAGTGAACGTCTGAAATCAATTTAATTAACCATTTAATGGCGTCCAAAACCTGCGTGGATCATGGGAAAAACAAAGAGTTAGTCAAACAAAAGCGATTAATTAATTTGTTCTAGGCAGAAGATATTATCCTAGTGCATCAAAATTTTATATAAACTAGTCAAACAAAAGTGATTAATTTATGACGCATGTTGGCATTGATCATATGTCACCAACTTGGCATTCTGGCATCATGTTTACTTCTTTGTCCACGCGCTTGCTGTTAGCAGCGCAAGTTAGAGCAGCTCCTAGTTCCGTTTGGTGCTAAGATAAGCCGAACCAAGTACAAGAAAAACCATGTGCATATACAAATACAGAGAAGTTCGCAATGTTACAGCCGATTTAAGTAGAACATAAACCACACAATAAAGTTAATACAACGAAGAGCATAATAGATATATAAATAGCAACACGTCATATGTCATTTCATGACCGACCTCATCACGTCTCAGCGTCCCTGGGAGGTAAAAGGTTCCGTAAGCATCAAGGTACCGATGGACCCTTGTGATGTCAAAACATCAAGTACTCTCTCAGAAGTCTCGGACCACATTCTGCCCATCTCGGCTTTGACAATATCGAGTAGATTATCCGGAAGCTGCAGATTACCGTTCAAGATTTGGACCACCTTAGACATGTCCGGTCTAATTGCTGCAACCTGGTGAGAACAGAGCACACCCAGTTTCAAAACAAGCTCGAGCTGGTCGCTGTCGTGTTCTGGGCGAAATTTTTCATCGGCTGCCTCGAGAATATTCCCCTTTTCCCAGCAGTCTAATGTCCATTCAGCAAGAACGACCTCATTGCTGGCTGCTCGTGGCTCTATTAACCTTCTTCCGCAAGAGACTTCCAGCATAAATAGCCCGAAGGCATAGACGTCTGTTCCTGTGGTTGCTCTTCCACTTCTTATGAGCTCAGGTGCGATGTACCCAAACGTTCCAGCTACTCTAGATGTCTGGGGATCAAAACCCTGATCGTACAGCTTAGCCAATCCGAAATCCCCGAGCCTTGCATTCATTTGGTGGTCAATCAGGATATTCGCCGGCTTGATGTCTCGATGAATGACAACTTGTACCCACTCTTGATGCAGATAGCAGAGTGCGGAGGCAACGTCTTTGATGATCTTGAAACGTTGACTCCAAGTGAGTTGCTCTTGATTCCCTCTGCGGTACAAGTACTTGTCAAGGCTTCCATTGGGCATGAAGTCATAAACCAAGTAGAGTTCCTCCTTGTACCTACAATAACCCTGAAGCCTGACTAGGTTCGGGTGTCTAAGCCGACCAATTGTCGATATCTCGGCCAAGAATTCCTGCATTCCTTGTTTTGAATCATGAGAAATCCGTTTAACAGCAATATCTGTGTCGGAACTTGGAAGTGTACCCTTAAAGACCTGACCAAACCCTCCTTTACCTAGGAGTTGTTTGTCACTGAAACCCTTTGTGGCTTTAAAGAGTTCCTTGTAAGCAAACCTATGAGGCCCACACTGGATCTCCCATTCTTCTAGAACCTCCTTGACCATTTTGTGTCTCTTATAGAAGAAGAGACTTAAAGCTGAGGCAGCAAACGCAATAAAGAGAGTAAATGTCAAGAAGGTCACCAGAACAGTCCGTTTTACCTGAGATTTTGGATTTGGATATGGAGGAAACGTTGGTATCGAGAAGTCCAAGTTTGGAACAGTAAGGTCGCCCATGACAAACCAACTCCACATGTAATGCATTGCTCCAACCAACCCCGTAGAGGCTGAGAAGCCGATATACATAGTATCCAAAACATATGGTGATAGATCTTGGTCCAGTGAAAGAAGCGGCTTCTCGGGGTAATAAGCCTCCTCTGGTGATGATAAGGTGACATTAAGCTGCTTCCTTTCCTGGCTATACAAAATCGTGACTCTGAGTAGATTTCCGCTGATCAAAGAAAGATTTCTGAATCGACCCTCTTGATCAAAATAACCAGCAGGAGCAGATGCAATAGATCTCATTCCGTTTATGTTGATACCAACATGGTTGTCATTTTCGTCGTCAAATTCATCATCTTTGTTTATATCGAGCTCTACAGCAATGATATGATTCGAGCTGTTCCCATTGTTTGCTTCGTTAAAGATTCCAAGGTACTGATCTGCGGATGCACCCGGAATGCCTCTCGTGGGAGAAATCACAAAGGCCATACCATGAGAGCCTTTGTGCTTATGCTCAGGGACAATAGCAAAAAAGAAAGTGACTGAGAAAGAAGGCACGGTACCATTTGTGAAATTATTCTTGTAAAAAACTATCTCGTCTTCGAAGGCTTGACCATAGGCGTGCTTCTTGGTGTTTGTCAACGACGTGAAACCATTGATTAACCCGATGGATCCCTCCCAAACCAGCCTGCAATGGGAGTTTTCAGTATTAGACAGAGCAATGATCACCACAACCATCCACCAATCGAGTTTACGAGACATGATCAGTGATAAATCGAGAGGTTTACAAGGGAAGAAGACTATATATAGTCTCTATTGTTTTCTATGTTGATAAGCAATAAAAAAAAGTCAACTAATGACTTCAAATACACGTAACACATGAACTTAGTCAAAAATACCTGCAATAACTAAATTCAGAGAGCTACAGATTTGCAGACTAAAGAATTTGAAATCGATTGATTAATATGGTGTCAAAATCATTCATGGGTCATGCAATAATCAAAGAGCTAGTCAAAGAAAGGCATTTTCTTAATATCTGAATTGTGACCAGAAGATTATATTACAGATCAAAATTTGAAATCAAAGACGCGTTACTAGTATTATTTAGTCGAGTCTGCTTATCCAGCTATGACATCTGTTCACTATAAAATCAAGTCTTGATATGAATAATGTCATCTAAACAAATCTCCAAGGCATCGGTCTGATATTACAAACGTGACATCACGTTTACTTTGGTTATTCACCAGTGCAGCCAAAAAGTAAAAGCATTGTTTCTCAAAGTTTAGGACCAAAACATACATTACAGAATACATGAAGGGTAAAACGAAAACCAAAAGAAAGGAGGGAGAAATACGAATCACCACTTGTTGAAGGGTTTTGCTGCGGTCAACCTTCGTTTAGCATTCTCGTTTCCGTTGTCAACTAAGCCACAAGAAACACATAAATTAGTCACGACCTGCAAGATTAAAAACAGAGAGTAAGCAGAGTCCATTCCTGAAATAATTTAATTAGTAACTAGTTTATATCCATAAGGACAACGATGAAGATAATTTATGTTTATGAAATCAACTGAGAGAATCAGTGTCTGAAATCAATTAAATTAACATGGTGTCCAAATCATTCATGGATCATGCCGTAACCAAAGAACTGGTCAAACAAAATATTTCTTAAAAATCTGGATTTCTTAGAACTCAAATGATTAAGCAGCAGATAATTTTTAATATCAACTTGAAACCAGAGACATATTAGTGTGCTTATCCAGTTATAACATCTGTTCGCCACAGAATCAAAGTCTCGGCATGAATATACTTTTCTATCACTCAGACATCGGTCTTAATTTACAATACATACATGACATCATGTTTTCTTCGATTCGGAAAACACAAGAGTTTGGGGCCAAAACATTGTATTTGAGAATAAATAAAGGACTAAAAAGTAAACTATTTAAAACGAAAAATACAAACCCTGACTGTTTATAAATGGTTTCGCTGCCGTCAGCCGCAGGTTAATCATCCCCGAGCATTCTCGTCGTCGCCGCCGTCGATATCGCTAGTTGAAATGGTTTCTCAGTCCTTCCGATACCTCTCTGATCGACGTTGGCAATCCGACGCCAAGCAGGCAACCAACTCTGAACTTAAATGGGCCTGTTATGGGCCAATAGATAGATATAGGCCTCCTAATTGTAACAAGAGCGGGCAGGGTATTTTTCGTAAATTCAAGGAACTCGTGAGGGTAAAATTGGAGTTGAATCTGAATCACTTGGCCCACTCGTTGGAATCTGAATCTAGTCTTGAAGATACCTTCTGTTTTTTTTTTTTTTTTTTTAACACTTGAAAGTTCATTCCATTAACTTAGAAGCCAGAGTATTAGATACCTTCTGTTTTGTTCGAGTTTCTGCCAAACAGATTTAAGGCCTTGACTGGTTTCGAATTGCTTCAAGTGTGAAGTTTTCTTATCAACATTATTACCAGCACTCGTGGTCATATACGTCTTCAAAAGTTCTACTTCAAACCAAATCCTGTGTCATTGTTTTTCCTTTTATTATGTTACAAGCATAAGTTCATAATCGAGATTACAATAGCACTCAAAATCAACACCACCCACAAATGAAACAAAAGTAACATTAAACAAACAAAAAAGGTTCAATCAAAAGAAATCACACATATCTGTTAAAAGGTTTCCTACCAACTGTTGAGACAGTCGAATCGATGCTCAAATTTCCTACTGATTTAAGTGTCTTGTGCTTCTCAAGAACCACACCTCCAGGTGAACCAGGACCTCTGTGGCTGCTGCTGTTGCTCATCTGCAATGATCCTTTGTTCCATCTAAATGTATCGAGACCTTGTTGCGCAGGAGGATACGACATTCTCCTCTTCTCGCTACTGACCGATGGTGTACCCATCACTCTCTCCTTTGGATTGCTGCTTGGTCTAACTTTGGCCTTGGCAGAGACCGTTGGAGCCATGTAGCTCGGGAAAGGAGGGCAGCTTGTGAGGCTGTCATCGTCTTTGAAAAGAGAATCTTGACCTCTTAGTCTTCCTCTTGAGTATCTTGATGTGCCTGTGCGGAAGGGTCTGGATGGTGTGAGAAACGTAGACCTCGACGACTTTGGTGTGGAAGCGTCGAAGTTGTTGTCATGCCTGAAATGGTGTTGGTAGCTTGACTGTGACAGAGGGCTTGGGCTGAGTCTTGTCGGCGTTAGCCTGTAATCTCTTAGTGGTTGGCTATGGCTCGGTGCAGGACTAGCAAGAGGAAGCTGCCGGTCCATCCAGTTCCACCAAAGAGGAAGCCCACCTGAAGTTCGAACGTCATGAGCAGACTTTGGACCGTTTTTCCACAACTGTACAGAGGGAGAGAGATGTTGGCGAAAACTAGATAGATGGATCAACATGGTGACAGAAATGAGGAAAGATTCAGTGTTACCTTGTGAGAATATGCATAGGCCATGGATCGTTCTCTTTTGATGATTGCATCAATCTTCCTTTGCGATCTTGCATCCCTTTCTTCTTTTGTCAACACACTGTCGTCCCAGTTATCATTACCTGCTTCAGATGCATCCCATTTGGCTTCGTCTCTCTCAACCTGAGCTTGGGTTTCCAACATTTTGATGCGGCGTGACTGAATCTGGGATTGAACACGGACCAATTGCTGCATGTACTTCATTGCATTTACCGTCTGCCGCTTCACGCTGTATCCTCTCACCACCCCTTGAAGCCTGACTAGACCTTTGAGAGCTCTGAAACTCCTCCTTGCCTGTTTCATCCATGTCAACAAATGCCTTGTCTTAGGAGATGGATGCTAGTGTAATGGACAATACTTTCAACAGAAACAAATAATGTATATACGTACCGTGTAACCTCTGAAAGTTGATTGGATCTTTGTTGCAGAAACATGTTGGACCAAGAGAGTTGGCTCTGGTCTAGATACAATCTCTCGACGCTGCACACCCCTAGGCGAAACCGGTCTTGGAGAAGGAGGCTTAGGCGTAGTGGGCGTTGGAGCATCCAGTCTTGGTTGTTCTGCTCTTGGAGATGGAGATTTTGGTGAAGGAGGTGTTGGAGCATCCAACCTTGGTGGGTCGACTCTTGGAGAAGGAGGTCTTGGAGCATCCAACCTTGGTGGCTCTGCTCTAGGAGAAGGAGGTCTTGGAACATCCAACCTTGGTGGGTCTGCTCTTGGAGAAGGAGGCTTTGGAGAAGGTGGTCTTGGATTATCCAACCTTAGTGGGTCTGCTCTTGAAGAAGGCGGCTTCAGAGGGACGGCTTGTGAGGATACAACTTTCGGTAAAGTTGGTCTTGGAGGAGGAACAATGGGAGGGGCAACTCTCTGAGAAGGAACTCGAGTAGAAGCAGGCTTCAGAGGAGGGGGAGGAGGAGTACTGGCAGAGGCTGATGATGGCTTTGATCGATCATGGGGCTTTGGCGAAAGAGATCTTGGGGAATCCCTTGGAAGGTCTGCTCGATGAGGATGAGCCTTTGGAGAAGCGGCTCGTGGTGAGGCAACTCTTGGAGAAGTTGGTCTGGGAGAAGGAACCCGAGGAGAAGCAGGCCTCAGAGGAGGAGAGGCTGAGGGTGGATTTGAACGATCAGGAGGAGTGGGAGGCCTGAAAACAAGATTGTGATCTCTCTCAGCCTCGCCAAAGATCTTCTCGATACTACTCGGCTCTCTGAAGATGGGAAGAAATGAATTGGTCTCTCCACGTCTTAGCTTCCCAAAACCTTTCTTCCTCTTTTCTTTTCCACTCTTTCTCTCTTCTTCATGCTGCAAAATTGCTCAACAGGAACCAAAGTAATCTCATCATCAATAACTCCTCAAATCCAACATTTTTTGCAGGAAAAAGAAAATTCCAGTAACCAGCTTACATTGCCTAGCTTCTCTTTGGAATGTGGAGTAAAAACCTTTTTGATTGCAGAAAACCAACTTCCTTTCTTCCCCATTTCTCGAACATTACTTTCCTTACCTGTCACAATAAAACATAACTCAGCCTTTGTTGAAAGCCTTTTTCTTTCACACACCTTAAAGGCTGAACCTTTGTGGTGGTTCAAAGATCTATGCATGGAGAACTTTAAGACTGAAACATCTATCAGAAGCAATTTCTTACAGAGATAGATGGCTACGATTCTGGGAGGAGGCGCAAGTTAAGCATGATTGCTTTTGTATCACCGACAATGAAGAACAGCTTCTTCAGCAGCAAAACTCCTTACCTGCATGATTTAAAATGAAACAGCAGTTAAGGACAAAGGAAGGAAATGCAAAGAAGATCCAAGAACTCAGATACATAAGCAGCCGAAGTTGTTGAGCTTCCATGAAAAGGAAGTTTTAACTTTTCTGACAAATCTTAGCTCAGCTATATCTTCTCTTCGAATTAGGTGAACTGACTAAATCATCACAATTTTTTTTTTTGCTTGTCCGATGCAAAGGACACAGACAGAGACAGAGACAACAGATTTCAAGTGTAAAAGCTCTGGAATTTAATATGCAGATAGTAGAAAATTGAAAATTTTGCTTGAGAGAATATTATCAGTAAACATTAAACAACAACTCACAAGTGAGCTCTTTCCCTCTCTCTCCTCGAGAATCATGTGTTACGCATCCCAACGGAGGAGAGAGATCAACGAGAAACACAGGAAGGTAACAACAACAGAAAAAAGACAGATCTTTTGAAACAACCCACAAAACCAGAAAGTGGAACTGAATATTAAATCAAAGAGAACTAAAAAAACAAATCCTCTCCTCGGTGTAATCACAAGCAACATAAACTACTTACCTCGATTCTAAGATTTTTGGTGGCTTTCTCTTCTTCTAGATTTTCTCAAAAGAAATTAAGAAAGAGAGAGAGGGAGAGGGAGAGGAGAGAAGCAGCCAAAGAAGAAAAACGCTTGTCTGGTAATTTTCCCTTTTCTCCTCTTTGTCTATCCTCTGCTTCCTCTCAACTCACAACATAAAAAATATAGACTTTCTTTTCATAATGGGTAATGGGTGTTTAAGAAAAGTATTAGTATCTTCTAATCCTTTTTTTGTGTGTATGGGTAAAATTACTTTGAAATTGTTGAAAAGTCTGCAACGTTGGATCTGGGGTCAGCAGTCTAGTTGGTATGGGATGAAATTTGAAACTTTGTTTTTTTTCTTTCCTATTTTCTCTTACTACCTTTTGGGTTTTTTAAGTATCAGCTCGATTATCATCATGAAGAGAGAGAAACAGTTGGCCACTTTATCACTCAACCTTGGCCTACTTTGTTTTACCTCATTGCAAAGCTAATTTGTAACCACAATCTCAAAAGAACTCATCCCTTGATACCCAACGGTAACATAAAAAACTGGTGGATGACTGGATGGTGTTAGACTAGTAGCTTCTATCTGATAAGTGTATGCCAAAAAACAAAAAGAGTAAATTTGATAGTGTTTTGTATGGAGAATAATTTGTTCCTAAAAGAGAAGATAACCATTCATAGAAAAAATAGAAAATTTCAATGGTAAATTAAGCTTTTAGTGATATTTTTGTGTGTGTGGTCTTTTACCAATTTTGTAGCTGATATAGCATGTGGTATGAATTCGTGTTTTTTAAAGTACAAAATAGACATGATAGAATGGCACAAGTTATTTATAAATATAAAATACAACTATTGTGAGTAAGTTTGCCGGTTTTCTTAAGATAATCTATTGTAAGATAACAAATCAAGTTAAATTCAATTTTTTAAAATAAAATTCTAACCCGGTTAGAACGACATGAAATAAATTATCTGAATTTTTTTTTATAAAGTAAAGACGTCATTATTGTATCCTAAATCAGTCATAAAACTACCTAATATACTAGACAAAAAAAAAAAATGCAAAAGCAGGTCTCGAAGAAGAACTATGCCATAATTATCGTTTCTTAAGTATATATGTTCCTGTCCCCGCCAAAAGAGTATATTATCTAAAGTTGAAATAATAATTCTGGACAACAAAGCATTAGGTTAACTAGTGGAGAGATTCTGATTTGATTATCTGGTGTATATACAAATCATAATTACGACAGTGGTACTGTCGCTTTTGACATTTTGCAACTATCATTATAAAAATATGAGTTTTCGTTTGGTATCGAAATGAGAACAGAATCTGAAGAAATTTTTCATAGACGAGGTTGATTCTTTTTTGTTGTTGTCTCGTGGTGATCACAGACGCTTTCAGCTCGCGCGTGATTCTCACTTGCTTGCCTTCAATTCACTAGTGCAGTAGTTTGGACAAATGCTAGTTCACGTGACATCGACCAACCACTGCTCCTCTTGGAGATGTTGAGGTAAAATCAATCTCTTCAAAACGATTCGTATGCTGGAGCTGGATTCGTGAACTTTTCACAATCCCTGACCATTTAGTACTAACAATCGAACATGTTAGGGAAAAAAGATTATTGCAAGTTTGCAACTGTTCCCATCAATTCTTTCTATTCTGAGTTTCGTTTAGGCTCCAAGATATATTTTATATGAAGATCTTTTTTATAATTTTTTTTTTTTGATCGCCTCTTTTTTATAATTTTTACTACTTTGTGGTATTCTAGTGGTTGAAATGTTCACTTTGTCGATTGAAAGACCATGATTTGAATGCTTTTATTGTAATTAACTATTTTAGATGTTTTAAATGACAAAACACATATATTCTTCCATAGTTCCAAGAAATAGTTTAGGTTCTGTATCTAACACTTTCTGGTTTTAAAAATTATATCAAAATCTGTATGTTTTGTAGTATTGCAGTGTTGTTGACTAAGTTTCATGTTAATTCGGGGAGATAGATGAAACAAAGATATCGATCTCCACGGACACGTATACTAAGAACTCGAAATTTGGTTTTACTATTTAGTGTAATGACTAATGAGTGTTAAAAACGCTTTATATATACTTTGGAATACAATTCGATACGTAAATAAATAAATTCAAGCAAGAATATTTAAGTATTTTCAGCTAAGTGACAAGACAAGTCTTCTTCTCACATTCCTTCCCATTATAACTCGTGTTTGTATGCTGCCACTATTGCAAGTGTGTGTGATTTAATAATTAATTTTGCAGCATTAAGGCCTAACTAACCCTACCTATACCATTACATTAACGTATATTTATGTGGATGTTAATCATAATATACAGTAAAATAAGATGTTGAGTGAAATATAAAAGATATGTACTAATCAATTAATTACCATTAATTTTCCAGTTGAAAATCCATAAATCAACAGTTTTTCTTATAAATGAATATATTTATTGTTCTGGCAATGGCAGAAAACTCAAATATTTTAGCAGATGATAAACAGAAGTTGCAGAACCATTCAAACTTTAGATATGAAACATGAAATTCCACAACTAGAGTTCTCTGTTTTTCATTCATTTTTTAAAAACCAAGAAGAAGCTTTGTATCCTTTACTTACGATATTGATATTTGCAGCACCCATAGCCTGAAAATAAGAGAAAAATATTGATTCGAGAATGTTGACAGAGAAGAATTACGCAACTCTTTAGAAATACGCTTTAAAAAAAAAAAAAAAAACTCACTAGGATCGATTACGACAATGAGACCAGAGCATTCGAAACTGCAATTCCAATAATGTCTTCCTTGAGCTTGATAATAAAGATTCATGGCGACAGAAGCGTGATTCATGAGATTGTTAGGATAGTAACATGAACCTCCTTCCATTATAATTCGACAATCAATCATGGAACATGCAAAATTTAAGTTTTTTAAAAGTTGTACGTCATCCGTAGCAGGTTTCGCCACACACCAATCTCCGTGGCTCTGCAACAAAGATAAAATTAAAATAGCATAAAATATATATGAGATTGATGTTTGTTTACATATTTATTTTCACTTATGACTAATCTTAAACATGTACCTGTGCGTTTACTCTCATGAAATTTTCTTCTGTAAACAATAAAACTGAAATGTTAAGGGAAATGGAAAACCTTACAATATATCATTCAGAAGATCTATAAGCAAGGTTATTATAATCAGTTCATTATATTGTACGTTAGTTGTGATTAGATTACCCGCCGAAAGATATAAGAAGATGATGAAATAACAAATACATATTAGTGTTCTAGGCATGTTTGACGTCTGAAAACTCTTGATCTCTGTATAGTCGCTTTGGTATGTATTCGATTTTTTTAACTTTCACTTATATATAAAGGGATTTGGTTACCAAAATAAAAAGATTTTAATAACATAATTTAAAATTTAAAAACTACCTATTATAAGCTTATAATATTCATTTTTCAAACTCTACAAAAGTAACTATCATTATTTTTAAACAACACATGTCCTAAGTGTATGCAATCACATTTTACCAACTCATGTTTTCAGTTTGTATTTTTCTGTAAAACCTTTCTGTAAATTATGAATATTAAATTAAAGACTTCTATATGTATTTTATGCTAATAGCTATAAATATTTAAAAGCTAAGATTCATTAATTGTATGATCCTGCAGTAACTAAGTATTTATGTCGCATTGGGTATACTGTCCTTTATCCAAAAAGAAAACGACAATAATACTAATACTTATTTGCCAGATTTTACCTACATTTTTATTAAAATTATTTTTTAGCAACCCTAATTTTCGTTATATCTTGAATTTTAAAATCATAATACAAAATTCTATCCAATAATTATTTACATTATAAAATATTAGTATTTATTAGTAAGTCAGTAACTATTACAACCATAAACTCATTGACTTTTAGTTATGGATTAACCAATTGAGTTATGGATTGACACAACCCAATTATAAATGAATTGGGTTAGCCCATAATTTATATAAACCTTAAATTATTTGGATATATGAGTTGATTTGAGTGGGTTTATCCATTTTGGCACAAACACGGAAAAGAAGCATGTTGCTTTCGAATACGAGAATTTTGATTGACCATAAACGTAAAACTTAATACAGCTTATGGTTCTACTGTACCAACCGAATTCAAGTTTCTCTGAAAATATTAGACGAAGAATAGTTGGTGTCGCTCTGATTCGAACAAGGCACTGTACTTTTCTGAGTTTGAAAATATAAGAGAAATAATCTCTCAAACTTAGTGGACATTTAACTAACTACTGTTTCGCTTTGCTTGAAGGGTAAACAGGTTTGCCTCTTCTTTAAAATGGAAATGAAAAGAGACGGATTTAAACAAAAAGCATAAAAAAATTACAAATAGTGATATGCTCAAGTAATGAAGAAAGTGAAATGGAAAGTCGAGGATCCAATAAAAAGATACAACAACAGGAAGCAAGTAAATAAAGAAGAGGAGGCTACTTGATTCGGATGCTCCGGCTTATGTTGGGATTGATACCGGAACCTTCTCCTCCATATGACCCCGAAGGTTTCCTGATGTCTCTGACTTGTCCTTTGCGACTCGTGACTTTTTTCTTGTGCTTGTCCTGCAAACAAAACCAAGGTCCCAAACCATCTGAGTTGAGGCAAATAAACAGAGGTAAAAGGAAACCAACAATGCAGAAACGGGCAAGCCAAGAATGTTTACCCGATAGTTCTTTCTCGGGTTCTTTTTGTCCTTGTTGCGATGGCGAGTCAACCCTCTGTTACTCATAATCTAGGTTTTGTTGAAGATCAAAAAAGAAGAAGAAAAGGAACCGTTTAGAGATGGATGGGGGTACACGGTTAAAGAAACAGAAGATAATGTTGTGTGTTTTGGAATGATTCTAACCTCACGTGAGATCACTCGTTTTCCATCCACGCTCTCTGGTATTGACGAGGGCGATGACGGTGTCCTGAAACAACACAGATTGTGCCAATGAGATGAACACGTTATTGGTATCGCATACGACGGTCTGCAAAAGGTTTTTAATTAGTGTAGTGTATACCTTGAATAGATCTCTGCTTTGGCAGCTCGTTTAGCTTCTTTTTTCTGTTTCACTTGTTTGTAAAACTCATCTTCTGAGCCTTCTAATTCGCCATCACTACCAACCATGTCATTATCACCATCATCCTTATCATTGTCGTCATCTGATGCAAATGCATTTTCATTCCTGCCATCTTCCTCTGACTTCACACCAGCTCCAGCCAAAACTCTGAGCTCAAACCGTCTACGCCGTTCTCCAATATCATCCCTTCGCGGTAAGTCATCATCTCCAGAAACACTCTTCCAAACACATGAGGTGGAAAGATTTAACAAACAATGGGCGTAAAAAGTGACAAAGACATGTCTAAATTTTGCATCTGCTATATGTTACCTTGGGCTTCCGTTTAGTGGACACAAGCTTGGTGAGCTTACCAGCTGCTACATCATGTGTGTTATTGTCTGCATCATCCACATAATCATCGAATGTCTCTAGCTTCCTGGTTACATCCGGGTTGAAGATCATTAAATATATCACAATCTTCAGAAAGGGACAGCAGAGATTATTATAGTAAAGGAGTAAGGAAAAAAAAAAAAAAAGATGTTACCTATTAGCTAACTTCTGACGTTTTTGAGCTTTATCGGACTTCGAAACAGTAGAACCAAAAACTCCATTGCTTCTTAACTTTCCTTCTAGAGCAGCTCGAAGTTTCAACATTTCCTCACTCTGAATATCAACTTGATCATTCTGCTACAAGGAAAGCAGATTTTTTTTCAAGTTAGCTAAAACAGCAGCAGCGACAAGTGATAACAAACAAAGGAAATGTGCCAGTAAGTAAGAGGTTGAGCGACTTCAATACAAACTCAGTAAAATGCTTAGATCTGTTTTCACCTGGTGCTTGCGTTTCTCTCCTTTTTTCTTCTTGTTTTCCCTCGACTCATCGATTTCCACCGGCTGTACAAACAGATATCAGCAAGTGGACACAAAGGAAGTGCCAAACAACTCATAAGAGATTGACTTAAGTGACAGCGAGTAAGATCAAGCTTCTACCTCTACTGTGTCTTGTGTGGTTCTAGCTACTGAAGCAGAAACAGGTGAAGAGAGCGCATCTTCTTTGACCACCTTTTGCACTGTTCCATTAGCAATACTTTTCGCTAGAGACTCCTCAAATCCAAGGGGAAGCTCTCCATCAAGTTCTTTGATCTAATCATATACCGAGGAATACATCAATTAAGCTGTTATGTAACTTTCCAAACATC
Organism: Isatis tinctoria; assembly: GCA_010577795.1. Lineage (NCBI taxonomy): Eukaryota > Viridiplantae > Streptophyta > Magnoliopsida > Brassicales > Brassicaceae > Isatis > Isatis tinctoria. The sequence goes on from CM021247.1 coordinate 2,232,854, forward strand.
GCTTGTACAGTCATACAACATGTAAATAGCCTCGCTGGAGACCAAAAACTTAAAAAGGGCACCACATAACCTTATCCAGCAAAGCTTTGATCTCTACAAGACGGGCAAGGACCGGATGATCACGGATGGGCTGCCCCTCAGACTTGAGTAGAAAATAAAATGTTATAGATTGGCAATAGGCCAGTAGCAGAACCTGCTTAACCTCCAAGTACCTTGTTCCACCATTCAACGAAATTCCTCCTTCCTTCAACTACAAGGAGACATAATTGCATTAAGTTTCTGGAGGAGCCACAGTGACTTCTTTCGGAGTGCAGTATTTTGAAGTTGCAATAAAGAAATCTAAACAATAATCGTGGAACAGTAAAGAGGTTTTACCTTACTCATTACAGGATTTATCTTATTCTCAAGCTCGTCGACTGCATCATTCAACTCAGATAGAAGACCAACTATTTCCGGAGCAGAACTACAAGAAAGACATAATCAAGTGAGTATTATTGTACATAACATGTAAACGCAAATTTATCAAACTAATGAAAATTTCAGGACAGAAGCCATCAACTTTACCTATATACTACATCCATTTGCTCTTCTTTTGACAAAGAGTTTATGTCTTTCTTGATTACTTCAACATCCTTGTCTTTCTTATCTGTGATGGATTTTGTACCCTTCTTGCCTTTTACAGAAATTTCCTGCCAAATAACGATGCATCAATTATCTAAGCAACATGATTGAGTCCAGCGACAAGATTGGTTCTCGGTAACACGCATGACACACCTCCATGGTCAATTCTCTGTCGCTCTCTTCTTCAGTATCATCTTCTAACCCAGCATCAGCTGCTGTAATGGTACTAGTTTGTTCTGCCCGTAGTCTTATCACCTCCTTCTCTTCCGCTTTAAGGTCTTCATCATCACTTGATAGGAGCTTCAAAATCACATCAAACCAAATTAACAACGCATGTGAAGTTTGTTTCAGAGAGAACATAAATACACACAAAAGAATCTTAATTTTTAAAGGAAAAGGATCAGAGGCAAATAATCAAATAACCACAACATTCCTTACCTCATAATCTACATTATCAACATCACGATATAGGTGCTTTCCTCCGCCCCATGTGCTCCTTTTTTCTTCCTCATCTGTATCCTTATCATCATCAGCCATTTCATCATCAACAGCACCAAACTTACCCTTCAGATATTTATTTTGCCTTATCACTGCACAATCATTAAGGAAACAACAACAAAATGATTAGAGAACTCGGAAAAGGAGGTAATTTGACATAATAGATGCGACAACAACTACATTTAATAATAATAAACATAAGAAGGCATCCTTACTCTTCGCAGTAAGTCCATTTTCGGATTCCTCTTCGTCTTCTGAATCTTCATCTTCATCATCCGCACCCTATACCCCAAAGCAACCGAACTTGAAAGGTAAGCAAAGCAAACAACCGGACAGAAGAGTTGACAAAGGAAAAAATTTGCCTAGAAACATAAGCACCAACTAACAAACCTCTAAATCAAAAACTGGTTGCACATCATCTTCATCCGATTCATCAGTATCATCGTTGACATCCAAGGGAACAATGTCTCTCTGTTTATGAACTGCGGACACAAAACAAATCATCAAAAGAATTATCATCTCCCCCTAAGGAGGAACAAAAAAACACTTTGCTAAATATATCTTTTTAATGGGCAATCAATCACATATATCTCCTCAAATTCGCATAATTTCAATACCCATCAAACTCGTATACCGAGTTGAAATAGAGCTGATAAGCACTTAATAGTCATTCCAATAATCGATTGAGCTTCAGGAAATTCAAAAAAAAAGAATCAAAACTTCTTCACGTGGGCAGAGATTTACAGGCGTCAATCTCGTCATCGTATTCGTCGTCGACGATATCCTTGCGGGTCATCGTGCTTTTGCTAGCTCTCTTCTGATACCCTACTTTTTTCCCCATTGTTGTGTTGCTCTGAGCTGGTTTCTGAGGGTGTGGAAACTGTGCGGCTGCACAAGGCCCAAAAAAATAGAGTTTTCTACGTCACAAAGATCAAATCGACGCAGCTATTAGCTCTCGAGCAGGTTATCAATGGTATACGAAGAAAAATCGAAGAAGCTTGAGTTAGAGGAGAGAGAGAACGCACCGATTAAACCTTGCTAGGGTTTTACAATTCGTTGGGCTTAATGAAGCCCATTAGTTTGAAAATAAAGCCCAAATTTAAATAAGTCCTTTATTGGCACCAAGGTTATTATTATAGTACTCGTCTTTTATTTTCAGCGACCTTCTTGCTTTTACCGAATAAATTCCCTCCGGCCGGTGGTTTTCGGGAGCAGATCATCAGATTCTCTAGTCTCTGGTCAGTTAATATTATTTTTTTCCTCTTGTGAATTTTGATTGTTTCATCTCGTAGGTTTTCAGCTAATGGAACGTGGTAGCTCAAATCTGATTCTCCGCCTCCAAATTATTGCAAAAATTGAAATTTTATGTGTCTCCTGCAGTTGCGATGTTGATTTTCGTTTTTCAGAATCTTTGATGATCTAGGGTTTTATCAATCGAAAGTTTTGTCGTTTCCTTAGCGTCGAACCGATCAAAGTCCTAATGGTTTTGAGTAGTTGTGTGCTTTTATTTCAAGTTGCGTATTCGATTGATATCGGCGAAGTCAAATTCCATCAGATCTCACTCTTCCCTTCGTTTGCATTGTGGTTATTCTTTTGTTTTTTCTCAGCGATCCGAGAGAGAAGAAGTCTTTTCAGTAATTGAGGATCTATCCATCAACAATGGTAACTTTCGATCCATCCCAGGACTATCTTAGCTATATGATATTTTACAGCAGATGAAGAATTGTAAACAGTGTGTTGCGGTCTTAGCTAATGTGAGATTTGTTTATTCTTCGTTTGGTGTTTGCCTGAGATTTGATTCAGCATTGACGCTAGACTATAGAGTTCAATGTTTGATGGAGAAAATAATCTATTTTTTCCCGTTTGCATACGCTTTGGTTTTGGCTGATCATGCTCTTTTAACGGCATCTTCTTTGGGTTTCAGGTTTTACTACAGTTGGACCGGTTCCTCAATGAACTCACGAGCATGTTCGAAAAAAGCAAAGAGAAGGGTTCTGTGTGGGTTACTTTAAAAAGATGTAAGTTTGGCTGTTTAGTGTTCACTTGGCAGTTTATCTCATCTGGACCTTTTTCCTCCACTTTTGTTATCTTCGGTTATAGGTCTGAATTATCTGTTCCAAGATATCTTATATGATTTATATCACTTGTTGTGTCAGCATCTTTGAAGTCTAAGCTGCAGAAGAGGAAATTGAGCTCAGCTGGAGAATCCATAGAGTACAGATGCCTTATTCGAGCAACTGATGCAAAGAAAACGATTTCTACTTCGGTATGTTTCTACACATGGTATCAAGATTACATGATTCGAGAACCTTGTTTGTTTCCAAACGTTTAACTACGCATGAGTTAAACCATCATATCCATTAGTCAGAAGATTGTCTTGCTCATACTCTCTCTAAAGAACGGATGATAATAACATATAGCATACTTTTTTAGCCCTCTACTCATTCTTCCTAAGTTCTTCTTATAAACTGACACTTTGGTCTATGACTATTTAAGTTTTCTACTGAAGCTAACTTGTTGCAATGCTTCGTTGGTTAAGGTTGGGGCTAAGGATCACCAGAGATTTCAAGCATCATATGCTACCATTCTGAAGGCTCACATGACTGCTTTGAAGAAGAGGGAGAGGAAAGACCGGAAGAAATCCACAGAGGCGGAGAAGAAAGAAGGCACTTCAACCACTACTAAACCCAAGAAACTCTGATCTCTCCTTTTATGTTCTCATTGGATTTGCAACTGTTACCTAGAAATTGAATTTTGAAAGATTGAAAAGATTTCAGAAGAGATTTTGTGGTTTGCGTTTTCTAAATTCCTCATCTTGAAAATAACGACAATTTTATACAAACACTAATCACCAACATTGACTAAATTGAAGAACACGATTATTGATTGCAAAGCTGAAGCTGAACCTAGGAAAAACCTTGATTGTGATTATGACTCTCTTCGAGTTCTTAAACTCTAGTAAGATATCTCACAATGTCGGGTAACAAAGGCGAAATTGCCACGGATTTTAATCGAATTGTTCATCAGAATTTGAGTCGACATAAGCCTTGAGGACTTGTTTGTACTTGTCGGGGCTGTCATACCAGGTCGGCGTGTTGATAATCGCCTTTTCTAGCCAGTACTCATCGTAAACTTTTTGCTTTGACATCGATTCCATGAAGCTATTCCAACCCTCCAAGGCTCGGGTCAATCGAACAGTCTTAGGTTTCCCCATAAGAAACCTAAAGTAATCCCTTGCAAGCTTGACCAACTCCTCCCCATTAATAATGTAGGTGTACTGCGACCAAAACAAGAACATTCGGTCAAAGCACGATACGATAAAACCAAGTTTCAAACTTCTTTTTTTTCTGAAAAGTTGAGTCTTTTACCAAAAAAATGAAGCCTAAGGTTGCTAAAACCACTTGCAAGGTCTCATCTGCAATCCCAGCGAGACCACCGTCTTCTCCTCCTGACCCTTCAGAACGCTCTTCACCGTTTCCACCACCGCCTCCTCCTCCACGTGGAGGAAGGTTTCCGCCGCTGTCAGTATCATAAAAGTCCTTCTTTTGTATCTGCTCCCGCAACATATCTTCAACCGACTTCTTCCCCATAGCTTTCTCTATTGCTTTCCATGGTGATATCTGATGGCAAAAAGTCATTGAGAAGACATTTCAGACTTGGAAACAAACAAAAAAGATATCTCTCTCCGGTGACAAAGTAAAATCATTGACACAGAGAAGAAGAGAAGTTAGAATGAGGAAAAAGTATCAGACCTCGTCACTACCATTGGACTTATCCTTCCCACCAAATAAGCAAACAGCAGAGCTTTGCTTCCATTTCCCAGACGGTGCACGACGCCGGTGACTTAACAGAGGCGAAAACTGAGTAGACACTGAAGCAGTTGCTCTGAGAGTGAACGAAACACTGGAGACACAATTGGGTCGAGTTATCCTTGCAGGAGAGTAGGATGGTCGAAAACAATTAGCCTGACTAAAGCTCATCTTTCTCCCTAATGCTTCTCTTAATGCATTAACTTTCGGATCTTAGCTGCAAAAAAGAAAAAAAAAACAACACCAAACAACAAACACAAGTAATTATAAATCAACATCGATCAGAATTTTGAGCATTATCAAAATACACACGCTACTCTATGGGATGATTATATCGCAATTGTAGGCAATACACTGGTTCGACGATTACAATGAGAATTTCAGGAGAGTCGGAAACGATGATCGTACCTTAATGGAGCCGAGAACTCGAAACCCTAGCTTCCTTTTTTTCTCAAGGATTCGATTTTGCCCCTTCGCGTCCAGAATGAAACAAACGACGGAGAAGCGGAGCTGTGAGAGCGAACGGGGAAGCGGATCCCCTTACGTTTTATCTATCTTCAAAGAGATCCTTTACGGTGTCGTTTCTCTTGACCCTCTCGATGGTTCTTCTGCCTTTTCTACACACTGTGAGTAAACCGGTTCAATTGATTAATTTTGGTTTAGTACCGATGCATGACTGCTTGCAATTGCATTGTCGATGAGTTCGGTTAATTTAGTAAAATTTTCGTTTAGTTTTTGATTTTGAACTAACATATGTTTTAAAATTTAGAAAGTTTCAAAAGTATTCAGTAGCTTCGAAAAACGTCTTTTCGACAAAAACAGAATCATTTTGTTTGATCCGGTTTAAAAAGTTAAAACATTCTTTATGCATAGATTTGCTAGAGTAATACTCATATATAATCAGGACAGAAATTTTTTGGGGTAAAATTAATCAGCAGTAACTTGAATTATTCGATAAAAACCTTAAGCCTTTTGAACGAATGAAATGTGTTCATTTATATAAAAAGTAAATGGAGAAAGATTTGTATCAATTCATTGTAAATCTAATTCATGGCCGACATGCAATTTCTCATAACGACAAGAAAAATAATGGGTCATTGACTTGCATTTTGTGGTTCAAAGGGTCATTGACTTGCTTTTTGTGGTTCAAAGGGTCATTGACTTGGACTAAGAAAAAACCAATCAATAATCGAAAATACCTAAACTTGATCCGAATATCATCATTGAAATAGACAAATTTTACACTATAAATACATCCACACATCGCCTTTATTTCTTCACACAACTATCTCTCCCTCACTCACTCCTCAAAAAAAAAAAAAAGATGGCTACCCAAAGAGGCATCCTCAGAAACGCTCTCATCCTTTTTCTCTTCACCTTAACGATCATAACAAAAATCGCGTTTTCGCAAAACTGCGGTACAACTGGATGTGCGGGGAACCTATGCTGCAGTAGATATGGATATTGTGGCACTACAACCGCCTACTGTGGCACCGGATGCAAAAGCGGACCTTGCAGCTCCGGAGCCACACCTATCCCACCAACTCCTAGCGGCGGTGGTGGAGGTCTAAACGCTGACCCTCGTGATACTATTGAAAATGTTGTCACACCAGCATTTTTTGATGGCATCATGAGCAAAGTCGGAAACGGCTGCCCAGCAAAAGGCTTCTACACTCGCCAGGCCTTCATCTCGGCCGCCCAATCGTTCCCGGCCTATCAAGGAACCGTCTCTAAGCGTGAAATCGCCGCCATGTTGGCTCAGTTCTCGCACGAGTCTGGAAGTGAGTGTTCACTAAATCCTTCTACTTTCACTACATAAATTGCATGCGTTATTTAATTTAGAAAATAGTATGTTCGATACAAGTTTTGCGATTACTACCATAACTGATCTAGCAAATTTGTATATGCTTATCATCATCAAAATACTTATGTCTCTTAGTGAAAATAATAATAATATGATTTTGAAAATAATAATAATATGATTTAGTCTATTAGATTTCAAACCCTAATAGGCTATTATTACACACGGATATAGTTAAAGAATGTTTCTTAGCTTCCTTTTTTGTGGGCATGGATTATTTACTTAACGAATTATTTGGGACATCTAATTCGGTTTTTGAAATTAAAACCATTTGTAAAGGTTTTTGTTACAAAGAAGAAATAGCAAGAGGAAAGTACTGCCAAGCTAGCACAGTCTACCCTTGCCAGCCGGGAAAGGATTACTATGGTCGTGGTCCGATCCAAATCACATGGAACTACAACTACGGCGCAGCCGGAAAGTTCCTTGGACTCCCTCTCTTGACTGATCCAGATATGGTGGCTCGTAGTCCTGAAGTGGCCTTTAAGTGTGCCATGTGGTTCTGGAACCAAAATGTTCGTCCGGTCTTGGACCAAGGCTTTGGAGCCACCACAAGGAAGATCAACGGTGGCGAGTGCAACGGTCGGCGCCCTGCAGCGGTGCAAAGCAGAGTTGACCGCTACTTGGAGTTCTGTAGGGTGTTTGGGATCACTCCTGGAACAAGTCTTAGTTGTTAAAGATATTAAATGTGGTTAATATGGAACCCTTCATGCTATGATGTTGCTCTTGCGCGTGTGAGTTAATAAGTTACGGTGTTGAATAAAAGATTATGAGGTGTAAGCTAATGAATATTCATGTGTTGTTTGTATCGGTTATTATAAAATAAACTATATCTCTGCCATACATGATAAACGCATTTACAACATTTACACGTTATTTTATGATTACTGGAAACTCTTACAGAGGATTGTTTGGATTTTTAGTCCTAGAAAATTAAAAATAAGCTGAAACCCAAGAGAGATTTCTATAAGAGTTATGCATAATTAATAAATAAAAAAGTGTGAACAAATATCGGCAAATTATATATGCTTATAAGCCTAAGTGAGAAGAAAGAACCATTGTCGAGTGTTGTATATATATCTATATATATATATATATATGTATGAGAAAAGTATTATACGTACGTTGATATATAGATCTAAGGAAATGAATGCATTTTCGAATCAAAGAAGAAACTGACATTAAAACTATATGGTCTGTTTTTAACTTGTTTTCATTGCTATACGGATTGTTAAGGATAGAAACATGCACTGCTTCGCAATAGGGAAAATGTCTCAAAAATAACCAAATAGTACAGATAAGATGGTCCACACACACGTAAAATGAGCGTGGACTTACACATGCATGATAGGGTTCATACGTATGTATACGACTCATAACCGACATCAAGTGGCCATCTTTCGATGACTTCTTATTTGTCCTCTTCGCCGAATGACCCTTTTAGTAGTCAGACTCTTACTCTCTTAGATCATGGAAGAGGATTTCAAATCTATGAATTTTTTTTGTTGTGCTGACACCTGACAGTATATTTTTTTATAAAATTTTGAGTTGAATTGTTAATGACATATTTAATGTAGAAGGTTTTTTTATTTTTTAAATGAATAAAGAATTATTTTGTCTTTCAGCTGCATTTCCAGTTCAGATCCACTTATTATGTCTTTCAGCTGCATTTCCAGTTCCACTTCTGCCATAAAGCTTCTTGCTTCAACGATTATGATCTATGACTAACACTAATTAACTATATATACCATAAAAGATTGATATAGAACAATAATCTTCTTCATGGAAAAACAGCAATCTTTAGCAAACGTGGTCCGTCACTACAAGAAAACAGACCTAAAACCAACGAAGTTGCAACGGAAATCTTTTCGTTGGAAATAAGCAACGAAATTCCAACGATTATTTCATTAGAAACTAAAATCGTTGGAAATCCGTAAGTATTTTCAACTACTTTTTTTTCTTTGGAATTCCGTTGGAATTTCCTACGGATTTACAACGGATTTATGACGGACAAATACCATCCGAATGTTCCAACGGATTTCCAACGGTTGTTTAAAAATATTCGTTGAAAAATCGTTGGAATCTCTATTCGTTATTTTCCAACGAATTTCCAACGACCGTGTAAAATATCCATTGGAATTCCGTTGGAATTTTCTACGGATTTACAACGGATTTCTGGCGGACAAATACCATCCGAATGTTCCAACGGATTTCCAACGGTTGTTTAAAAATATTCGTTGGAAATTCGTTGGAATCTCTATTCGTTATTTTCCAACGGATTTTCAACGACCGTTTAAAATATCCATTGGAATTCCGTTGGAAATTGTATAATTTTTTGTGTGTTAATACTCTTTCTGGCTTTATGATACGAAGTTTTTTTGTTTTGGTCTTTAAAATAGGCTTCATCTTTCATTAACAATGACTTTCCTTGTCTTTTAGTAGTACATCAAATTGATGAATAAATGACAGGTAAATCTTATGTTAATTCCATAGTATTACGCTAATGGTGAGGCGTGGCATCTCGCAGAAGCAAGGCAATCATTATTTTAAAGATATAATAAATTTTATAGATTAACGAATATTTAATTAGAGTATAGAAAAATTATAAATTAAGTATAATCATTTTCTACATCCATATTACTAAACATTAAACTATAGACTTCAATTACAAACCCTAAACCCTAAACTTCTATCTATTAATCAAAGTAGGAAAAAATGATCAATCAAAAATTTAGGGTATGTTTAGGGTTTAGGGTATTAGAATATAGAGTATAGGGTTTGAAGTATAAATATTTTTGATGTTATAATTTGTTTAAGATATATAATTTGTTTTTTATTAATATGCCACATGTCACAAAACTAATCTTTTTTTTTTGGTCAAACACAAAACTAATCTACTAATTAAAAAGAAAGAAAAAAACAAAAACAAAAACAAAAACCTTTGAAATGTAAATAAAAAGGATTGGTTTTTCATTGGTTGAGGCATAAAGGTGTGGATTACACCTTCTTTGATATCCACGGTAGATAACAAATTAAAATCAACGGACCTAATTCTTTGTCTTCCTTTTCTCATTCCTCTTCCTTGCCCACTTTTCTTCTCAATCTCTCTTTACGAAGACGACGATTCGGATTAACGGCTCCGATTTGGATCCACAGAGATATTTTTGCTCCTTCTGCCGCAGATATCCTCCTTTTTCCGCAGATATCTGGATCCTTGATCAAGCTTGGGTAAAACTTAGAGATGATGCTTTGCATAGAAGCCTGGAGATATTGGCAGCTGTGAATGGTTTCGCACTGAAATTGAAGAAGAGAGCAGGTGAGAAGCTTGTTTGAAGATTGTTTGAATGGTTCACGAGGAAGAAATCTAATTGAAGCGTTGAGACCTATCGGCAACTTCTCCAGTTCTCTCCGCTCTTCTTTTGTCTCTTTCAGCACCGGTTAGTTTCTGATTCTCCTTTGTTACTGTGAGATGCATTTGATTCAAGTGAATCTCAAATTGGGTATTCTGGCTTTTAGGATTCTTAACAAAAATCAAATTGTGGGCTTGATGAACGATTCATGTGGATTTACTGTATTTTAATTAAAAACTGATTTTTTTGTGCTCAATTATTGATTGGGTCTCTGTGAAGGCAAGCCGATCAAGAGAGCTCATGATGGTTTATTTCTTAATTCTGGAGGAAACCTTTTTCATTTGTCGAAACCAGTCCATGAAATTTACACTTCCCTGGACCATGGTCTAAGCATTAACAGTGGTGGTTGAGTGCGGTGGAGGAAGCTGAAGAAGCTTGATGGAGGCCTCCACGACCTTACAGATCCGACACAAACAAGCCCTTCCTCTGCAAAATCGAGTTCTCTCAGTCCTAATCTTCTCTGTGTTAGCTAAATCCATGGCCGGGTTCGTTGTTGATGGAGGTGGTTGAAGGCGGCGTAGCTAAGAAGCTTGAAGGTGGCTGGTTTTGTTTTTAGGTTTAGTTAGTAAATAGGTTTAAGTTTTAGTTTCTCTTTGTTGCACTGAACATTTTTTTTTTCTTTTGTAAATTTTAGTTTTTAATCTTTGTTAAATATTATTAAATATTTTGTATTTAATTTAAATTTTAATTTTATTAAATATTTTTAAATATTTTGTATTGAATTTAGAATTTATTTTTATTAAATATAATATTTTAAATATTATATTTTAAAACAAAAATAATGTTTATATTCCGTTGGAAAATCATTGCAAATATGGATAAATAATTCGTTGGAATGTCGTTGAAAATAATTTGTTGGAACATCGTTGGAAATAGTCCGTCGGAATATCGTTGCAAATTCGTTTGAAATTATCCGTTAGAAATTCGTTGGAAATCATCCGTTACAAATCCGTTGAAAAATGTCGTTGGAAATCCGTTGAAAATAGGTCGTTGGAAATCCGTTGGAAAATATTTCGTTGGAAATCCGTTGGAAATTTCCAACGACTTTTCAACCAGTTTAAATTTCCAACCACCTGAAGACAACAACCAATTTTCGTTGGAAATCCGTAGAAAACGGATGTTTCCAATGGATTTCCAATGGATTTGTCTGTTGGAAACCAGTTTGTTTTCTTGTAGTGCGTCCTTAATAGAGTATATATATCTTGATTTTCTGGTTTCGAATTCCATCAATACAATGTTATAGAGGACTAAAGGGGGAATATGCACTCAAATTGTAGATGTGTCATGACTCATATTCTTTATTTTTGACCATATATATATAAAACGCCCACTGTGTAATATTCACTTCTGTGAACAAAAAGGGGTATAAATTCACTTTATAAAACAAAAATCGTATATATATACATATATATTCATTTTTAAAAAGAAACCAGCAAGGTATTTTATATTTGAAAATAAGTTAATTTAATTTTATCGGCCGGGTTTGCCACTGTGATATGAGAGGTTACCTGGTTGCAATAATACTTTTTTAAAATCGCATTATCGCATTCCAACAAAAAAAAAAATATCCAGATCAGTTTTCTTCCCTTTGTTTTAAGGATCAGTTTCGATAAATGTAAAGAAATAATATATTGAATAATAAACTTTAATTAAAATTAAAAAGTGATATAGAATGGCACTAAAACCTATTTTTTTAAAAAGGTCGTAGAAGTTAACAGGCTTTGAATTTATAATCTTTTGCATTACTCAAAATCAATGTTTAGATATTTCGGTTTAAAAAGGTAAATTTTCATATCAAAAAGGGTCTGAATTCAGGAAACAAAGTAACCAATCCTTTTGTGGTGTCATTAAAACTAGTGGTCATAGAATGAAATAAGTAAACAGATAGGATCACGCGAGATCAAATCCGAAATTTAGTGGAGTACTATTGAAATTATAAAATATGATTTCTGTAACGTGGAACCAACGTAAGTATTAGACTTTCAGTTTTAAAATTACCAAGGAAAGACTGGAACTTCTTTGCTAGGAAAAAAAGTACAGGCGCCCGAGTTCGAGCGCTTTTGGAAACAAACTTATTTCTTTTGGACACCACACGGTTATAAGTTCTTGTTTACGGCCCATTTACAAACCCGGTGCGTGAACCTATCCGTGGGTCACGTGCCCCTTGGAGGATTAGTCTGACCTAAACTCGGAATACCCCAAGTAAATAAAAAAAAAAGCACATGGCTGTCAAAAAGAAATAGTAATAAGTTCTTACATCTTGACCAGGAGAAACAAAGAGAGAGTTCCTTCATGTGAGCATGTGACATGCTTGGGTTGACTTCGAATGGATAGGGCCACGTCAGCGCATTCCAAGGATCCTTAATTATCGCTGAAGTAAACCTCTTTATTGTCGTGACTCGCCAAGTTAAACCCCTTTAATTAACAAACTAGTCAACACAAGTTTTCATTAGTTAATTATATATTTATACTAGTATTTTCTTTTGTTGGAATGTTCACTAGCTAACATCATATATCATAAATATCGTAGGTGAGAAACATTATCATTTTCGAACCAATCGCGAAGTCCTTGAAAGTTGAAAACCTATGATAATAATTTAAATGTACGTGCTTATATATATTTTCTAATGGCATATCAATTTGCCTATATATGCAGGGTTTATAATATAATACGGATTCAAGTACCTTAATTTCAAGTTATCTGTGTCACAGAGGTTTGAAAAACAATCGTATCACATACCTTGATTTTATACGTACACCGTAAGTAAGCAGTATATCTATATATGTATATATATATTCATCTATCGTGATATCATGTAAAAAAGGAATTAATCATGTTGAATTGAATGATCTCCCCTCAACCAATCAGAGATTTATACTGTTCAATGTTTTGAAATTTTCACCAGTAAAACTGGTTTTATTTATTTTTTCTGGTTAAATTATAACAATTTTACAAATATTTGGCGAATTCTTAAAATTAAGTGGGTGATTGATTCGCCTTTAGCTGTAACTTTTTTGCTGTAGTATTTATGGTGTAAGTACATTGGCTATAGCTGTAAATTTATTGTTGTAGCTTTTCTAGCAGAGATTTTTGTTGTAGTTATATTGGCTGTAGCTGTAATTTTTTTGATGTAGATATTTTTAGATAAAACATGATTGATAAATTATAAGATGTGTGTAACATGTATAAAATAATTATTTTATATTAATTAAAATATTTTGTATTAGTAAAAAATGAAAATTATCTCTTACTAGAATTTAAAAATTAGAAAATTACTAAAAGTTCAAAAAAAAATTGAAAAAATTATAATAAAAACTTTAGCTAAATAATAATAAATTTTACCCATGACTATTCCACAAAGTCAGAGCACTCTCATCTCGATTTTTTTATATCAATTCTTTCATATTTATTTTTTCATATTTCCTTATTTTTCATATTGGTGAGGGTTTGGTTTTTATATCAATTCTTTCATATTTATTTTTCACTTTTTCCTTTTTTGACTGATAATTTCTATTTTCACATTTATTTTTCATTTTTTAAAACTGATAATTTCTATTTTCATATTTATCTAATATTTATTAATAATTTATTTTCTCTACAGCTTCTACAGCCCAAAAAAATAAGGATGTAGGATTTGTTACCTAATACAATACATAGATAGAGATTTTTTTTTTGGCTGTATCTTTAAAAATTAAAGCTACATAGTGATTGGTAAAAATTAGGAAAATTTTGTGTAGGAAAAAATATAGCCACATCATGATTGGTTGGTTATTGATGTTTTAAAGCTAAAGAAATTTGTAGTAGCAAAATACAACCCAACCAATCACCCACTAAGTCGACCAGTGTATCTTAAAAATCTTTACTTATATATTAGCTATGATCTCTGTATTCGTCGAAGAAAAAGTCTTTTGCACAAAATTATATCTGTTTGGATAACATCATAAGTATTAAAGATAACTAATATATAAGTTTTAAACATTTAAATAAAGATAACACGGCATGAACCCTGGATCATATCTCACAACATGGTTGCTGCTGCTCTTAACTTAGTCATTTTCAAAATTCTCCATTGTTGCTATTAATTTTAACTTTGTTACCATAAACAATTCCCTTTGTACAGTTTTTAGTTTCTAATTTTTAGTAGAAAAAAATAAGTTCGCATACGGAGGTCTCAAGCGATCGTAACTATAACCTGTAGTATTAATTAGACACGCATACATTTTGATAATAACATCTTGAAGCAACCGTTTATATATATACAATATTTTTGTTAAAGACGTACGATTTAAAATTTCTAGTTCTTTTTATCTGAATTATTTGATAAAAGAAACTCAGAATTGGGTTTTAATTCAACGAATAAGGAACAGTAATGGATCGAGGTCGAGGGTATCAAGCTGATCAGTTTAGCTGTGTATACGAATGCACGTATTTAATATGCATGTTCTTTTGGTTCCAGATAAAGAATACAGTACATTTTTTCAAGTTACAGGATGTTGGTGTATTTAATTAAACCGACTCAATCCCAGACTTATTTATCTATAAAAAAAGATTATCTTGAGATCTATTTTATTAAATTCCTTTCCGTCTCTTAGTCTATTTCATTTTCAGCTAATTAGCGTTATGACCAAGTCGATATTCAAATGATCATAGCTAGTATTCATCCTTAATCACAACTACAAGAAAAGGAATGGGTCATGACTTATTTATAAAACATATTTAAACTTGACCAAACATATAGTCAGCATCGCCAGTTTTTCACTATAAATACGTCCCCAAACCCTCCTCATTTCTTCACACGGCTCACGCTATAAAACAGTACTCCATCAAAAAAACAATTAAAAAAATGGCGACACACAATGCGCTTCTGAAAAACGCTCTCATCATTTGCCTCTTCACTCTAACCATCATGACAGAAACCGCGTTTTCGCAAAACTGCGGCAAAACCGGGTGTAAAGGCAACATGTGCTGCAGCAGGTGGGGATATTGTGGCACCACAAACGCCTACTGTGGCACAGGGTGCCAGAGTGGACCTTGCAAATCCAAACCTAAACCTCCAGCTCCCAGCGGTAGCGGCGGTCTCAACGCTGGTCCTCGTGGTACCATTGCGAGCGTTGTCACACCAGCGTTCTTCAACAGCATCATGAGTAAAGTGGGAAGTGGTTGCCCAGCAAAAGGGTTCTACACTCGCCAGGCATTCATCGCGGCCGCTCAATCGTTTCCAGCCTATAGAGGAACCGTGGCTAAGCGTGAAATTGCTGCCATGTTGGCTCAGTTCTCTCACGAATCTGGAAGTAAGCTTACCATTTACACTATAAATTTACTATAAGAATTAACGTATCTAAAAATAATCTATTGTTATATATTATCAAATTCTATAATAGAAAGTCTTTGTAAAAAATAATAACAAAATTTCACGTATATATATATATATGAAAACACATTTGGTTTATTAGTTTATATCACCAGAGTGACGAAATTTATAGATACCAGAATTTTCTTCATAAAATATATGGTTTTTTAGCAATTTATTACAATAAAAATTCGATAATATTTTGATTTTATTTTCTAAGTATTTATTTAAATAACTTGGGTGTTCATTTCATATTTTAAACTAAAACTTCATTTCTTTGGTTTTTTTTGACAATTAATTTCTTTGGTATGCAAAGGTTTTTGCTACAAAGAAGAAATAGCTAGAGGAAGGTACTGCTCACCGAGCACAACGTACCCTTGTCAACCGGGCAAGAACTACTATGGTCGTGGTCCGATCCAAATCACATGGAACTACAACTACGGCGCTGCCGGTAAGTTCCTTGGACTTCCTCTCTTGAAGGACCCAGATATGGTGGCTCGTAGCCCAACCGTGGCTTTCAAGTGTGCAATGTGGTTCTGGAACAAGAATGTGCGTCCGGTTTTGAGCAGAGGGTTTGGAGCCACCACCAGGAGGATCAACGGTGGTGAGTGTGATGGTGGCCGTCCAACCGCGGTGCAGAGCAGGGTTAACCATTACTTGGATTTCTGCAAGAAGCTTGGGGTCACACCTGGAACCAACCTCAAATGTTGAAGACATTACTCGTTATGTTGGGTTTTCAATGTCGTGTGAGTTAACGGTATCATGTGTCGAATAATAAAGATAAGTCATATTATGTGGTGTCTTAAGGTAACTAATATTGTGTCCATTGTGTGGAACTACGTCTCATTATCCAATAAACATACTTCTCTGATTTCCACACTAGAAAAGTATAAATGCATATAAAAGCAAATGCTTTTATTGTAATACTAATATCACATGTATTCTTATCAAAGTTTATTAAAAACACTAGTTGACTAATATAATGTAAGCGATTGTTGATACGGAAACCGTGAATATATATTGTTAGACACATATTATCCGATCACAGATTTTTTACATAATAATTGGTTAGCTATACTGAAGATATAAGAAATCATAAATAGAATACATATAGAAAAATACCCTCAAATATATTTATATGTTAAAGTGGAATTATTATTCTAATATATTTAAGGATATATGTTATGTTCAAAAACTTACGGAGACAGACGAAGACCGAAAACAAAAACTGTTAAAACACATCTGAAGCAAACCAGCCGTGGTAGTCATGATAACTTATTTTCTTCAAACCAGCCGTGGTAGTCATAAGTCAATTAACAAACATAGTAAAACTTGTTTTAGTTTGTTCAAAGTTGCTACGAATAGTGTCATAAACTTTTACAGATTTGAAGCAAACCAGCCGTGGTAGCCATAATTCAATTAACAAACATAGTAAAACTTGTTTTAGTTTGTTCAAAGTTGCTACGTGATGATATAGTAATTATATAAAAATATAAATACTATTATAAAAATAGAGAAATACCCTCAAATACCACACTTTCATGTTTTTGTGACAAAAATACCACAACAAGGTGAAAATGACAAAATAACATTTATTTAATGGTTTAAAGATAATTAAATTAATAAATTTGGGTTCAAAAGTCATTAATTAGGGTTTAGATTTTGGGTTTTATGGTTTAGGTTTAAGGGATTGAGAAAAAACATATGAAAATAAATGTATAATAGTCTTTTTTTCTCTTAAAAAATGTCATTTTTGTCATTTTTACCTTGGTGTGGTATTTTTGTCACAAAAACATGAAATTGTGGTATTTTTGAGAATTGCCCATATAAATATTATATTACTATAAATAAAAAATATCCCAAAGCATGTAACACGGACGACCATGACTTACAGTTTAGTAGTTTATGGTAGTCTCGTAGTTATATTACCATCTGGATCAATCAAATCCAGCAGCATAATGACCAAAAAAATGAAAGGAAGCTGACGTGAACTGAAAATGCAAAGATGAAAGGCTGGAAAACGTGTAAAAAGAAAAGGGGATGCAAACATCTTTATTTATGCTATCCCAGTCACCACCAACCGATATCCACTATTTAGTAATCATTCAAGCATAGAATGAGGCTGAGAGAGACTTACACACACACACAAAAATAGAATGGGTTGAGAGATCCAGTTACTAAAAAATAGCAACCTAAAGGGTGAAGAACTAAAGATTTGCTTTAATAATCAAACTGACTCAATACACCAAATATTCTTGCTAGTTTTAACACAGATCAAGATATGTAGTTAGATGATGACGAATTCCACTTCTCATTAATATATTGTCAAGTACTACATCTAGAGAGCATTACTGATCTCCACTCCACTAATGGCGAAGAAAAGTTTATTATATTTGTTTTGTTGGTATGAACTATTGTTATATTAGTTAAAAAGAAAGAAGTTTGGTTTTTCTAAATGAAACGACTATATTAATAGCAAAAGAAATTAAACGTAGCCGACCAATTTTGCACTACAAAAGCGTTCACAAACCAGCCTGTTTTCTTCACACAACTGAGTTTCCACATAACTCCTCCATCATAAGTTAACACCAGAAGAAAATAAACATGTCGACACAAAACGCAACTGTTAAAAATACACTCATTCTTTTCCTCCTCACTTTTGCAGCCGCCATGGCCAAAACCGTGCTCTCGCAGAATTGCCAGAAAACTGGGTGTCCAGGCGTTAAGGAGTGTTGCAGCTCGTGGGGGAACTGTGGGACAATGGATGACCACTGTGGCTTTTGGTGCTTCAGTGGCCCTTGCAATCTCACAGACAAGTCCTATGGATTCGACTACAACGTCAATGCCGGTCCACGCGGTACAATAGAGAGCATTGTCACACCATCGTTGTTCAAACGCATCATGAGCAAAGTAGGACGCAACTGTACAGCAAAAGGGTTCTATACTCACCAGGCTTTCATCGCAGCAGTTAAATCGTTCCGAACCTATAAAGGAACGGTGGCTAAGCGCGAGGTCGCAGCCATATTGACTCATTTCGCTCACGGGTCTAAAGGTAATTAAATCCACTATATATACTAGCTAAGGACGCGACTTCTTTCTTGAGATCACTTTTTCTATGTCCACTGCAGAATTTACAAACGTCGCCAACGCGTTCAAAGAATCTTCACCAATAACACAATTTTTTTTATATTCGGGGACCTCTAACTAATACAATATATTGTGTTAACTCAAAGGCTTTTGTTATAAAGAAGATAAATTGAGATGGAAGTACTGTTCCCCTAGCAAGAAGTACCCTTGTGAACCGAGAAAGCAATACTATGGGCGTGGTCCGCTCCAATCAATCAGATGGAACGAGTACTACGGTGCAGCCGGCAAATTCCTTGGGCTGCCTCTGTTGAAAGATCCGGATATGGCGGCTCGTAGCCCGGAAGTGGCTTTCAAGTTGGCAATGTGGTTCTGGACCGAGAACGTGCGTCCGGCTTTGTACCTAGGATTTGGAGAAACCTCGAAGAGGGTGGACGGTAGAATATGCGATAACTTACATCCTGATGATACGAAGAACTTGGTTAAGCAATACGTGGACTTGTGCAAGATCCTTGGGGTTACTCCTGATCAAGGTCTTCATTGTTAAAAACAACATTAAATAATGTAATGGTACGTTCATTTGAATCTACTAGTAAGAGCAACTCCATCAATATATCTCATATAGATATCATTGGTAGGTGATATTTTAACAAATAAAAAATAAAAAAATAGAAAGAGAAAGGGATAATTTTTCATCGGAAAAATTGGTAGAACATATTAAGTATTTTCTCTTTCTCAATATATGTCATTTGATTAATGGTTTATTACATTTAAAAAACTTTATAAATTCATAATATCAGAACTATAAACTTTTATTAATTTGTTGAAAAACAACCATCTCACGATCGTTACCTTCTTTGTTTATTAAAATATTCAGATGGTAAATAAAATCGTCATCTCTAATATCATCAATTTGTTGATATCTTCTCCGATTAAATCGACGGAAAATTTTAACAAACTATGGGGGTGATTGGTTGGGCTGTAACACTAATCTACAGCCTTAAATTTTATTTACAGCCTATAAAATTACCAATCAGGCTGTATATTGGTTTTTAAAATTACAGCAAAAAATCTGTAAAAATGGCTGTAAGTACCTTATTTACTAAAACAATATTTCTAAAGCTGTAGAAAAAAATAAGGCTGTAGCAATTTCTTTCCTTTTTCTTGCTCTTTCTAATTTAATTTTTAAAGCTACATCAAATACTGCTACAGCAAATATAACTACAGACAAAATTTTACAGCAAATAATCTACAATTACAGTCCAACCAATCATCCACTATAGCAGCAATAGCAGCATTGCCATCTGAGAAGCAGCGGTGAAACTTCGCGATTTTACGTCAGTCGGAGACACAAACAAAAACCTATGCATCTGGCTAGGCTGACGGGAACGTGGTTAAACTGCTAATAGTCGACGTCATGATGTGAACTGTCAAGATCGTGAGATGGTTGTTTGTCAACATCTTGCGACCAGCAATCATGATAATTACAAGTTCTTCTCTGTTATTAAGGAGCAACTAGATGGGTGTGGTTCTTCGATTTTTCTGTTTTAATTTGGGGTTCTTTTTATTTAGTTTGCAAAAAAAGTAAAACAAAGTTTCAATTTATGAGTGTATTTGGAAACAAAACATAAATATGACTTTTGTGGAATTAATTTATTAATATTTGGGAAGCAGAGATGCAAAAGTGTAGACATCAAATCAACTGATTTTCAATATGAAACAGAGGGCATTTTCGGAGTGAGGCATAGTTCAAAGATCAAAACAATGTTTTTAAGGTTACTTGCTTGACTATTCTAAATCTAGAAATCGGTAACAAAGTTAAAATGGTTGATTACATGATTGATATGCTAGCATTTTAAAACCGTTTGACAAGCTTAGACTCACTCAAACATTAAATGGGAGAGTCTGTTGGAATTTCTTCTCTGTTATTATTCTAGAAGCCATTGCTTCAAATACAGAGAATGGTTGAGAAAAACAGAGACTGAAAAAGTGGAAAATTTCTCTATTAATCTTGACAACTTTTACAATTATACAAGATACACTTATATAGAAATGAACAATCGTAACTGTTCGTAACGTAACTGCCCACGACTAAACACATACATTTCTCACTAACTTATATGTTAAATTATAATATATGACCGAACTCAATTATATTCTAACATTCCCCCTTAATTGAGTTTCGGTCTTTCACCACGCTTAATTCTTAATTCTCCATACTTTCGGCTTCAACGAGTAGAATAAATCTTTGTCTCCCTCTTGATGATTTTCTTCTTATCAAACAAAGGTAGTAGTAACTTGTCTCTTCTTTCCGTTGACAAAGTTCATCCTTTTTTTCTCTTGTCAGTTTAACATAGGAACTCTTGGGATTTCTCTTTCCCAAAAAGTATTCTCCAAGTCACCTTCAAGTTTATCCGTGACCTATCCCACGTTTTTCTTGACGTCTCCTCCGTGATCATTGTTACGTTTTCATCGGCTGTCTCTGCAACCTACTTCCACTCCGTCTGACTTTTCTTCTCGTAACATTTTCGTGCGTGGATCTCCTCCACATCTTCTTCGGTTGTCTCTGCAACCCAGTTTTGCTTCATTTTTTATTTGAGGTAAGCATCCTCCTTTCTTGCTTGGTGTTTTCTTCTGATCACCATCACGTCTCCATGACGTATGCTCCATTTTTTTTTTATGAGGTAAGCATCCTCTTTTGCTTGGTGTCTTCCTCTTTGATCACCATTACGTCTGTGACGTCTCGCGTGAATCTCATCCACGTCTTCTGCTCCATTTTTTTTTCTGAGGTAAGCATCCTCCTTCATTGATTTGTGTCTCCCTCTGATCACCATCCCGTCTCACTGACATCTCGTGGTTCCTTTGAACCTTTTTTTTTGAGTAGCCTTACTCTGTTCTTCCAACAGGCGGCTACCTCCGTGAACGTCTATCTCATAGACTCTCCACGCGGTTTATAACCAGAATCTCCTCTTTTAGTCGAGCATCGAACACACCTTTATACGTGTTCCAATTCTGTGAAAAGACATGATCTTGATGTACTTGACAGTGTCATTAACTCTTCCGTTGACTCTTGCTTCGTTCCTTTGATTTTTAATCACACCCCTTCACGGGTGTTTCTTCAAATTGCGTCGGTTTGTTCGGAACACCTTTCACCATTACGGTACACAACGATTGTGTCTTTAAAATAGCCTTTACCAGAATACACCAGAAACCCTCTCCATCAAACATGAGAACTCTTGTTGCATCATTGTGACATGATCCTTTTTTTTTTTGAGTTCTCTGTTAGAACTGTTTCTGAAAATGTTTTGCGGAATTATTGCTTCTCTTTGTGATTGAGTTGGCCCTTGGATCATAAGAGCTCTGATACCATGTTGGAAAAGCAAAAAGCTTCTTCTTCAGTCAAAGAACACAACAGGAGTTTACTTTGTTCTAGTTCTTCTGAGACAGTAAATTGAAAGAACAAATCAGAGTAACAGAGACGAATTTTTATTGAATGAAAAACTTGTCTTTACATGAGGTTAGGATGTGTTTAAATAGACACAAAACAGACATATGATGTACGAGTTTTAAACCCTATTTCCTACTGCAAGTGCACAGTAAATCAGAGTAGTACTTAGGGGTCGATCCCACGAAGACCAAGTTCACACTATGGTTTAATGAGCTAAAATCAAGAGCTAAGAGATTCAAATAAGGGTTGTATAAAATCGTGACTAGCAAGTTACTAAAGCAAATCGGTTTTAACAATATTAAAGCAAGCGTTAGGTCAAGGCAATTCGCAGGAAATTCAGAGCAAGGTCAAACAACTATTCAGGTTTTTATTAAGAACAAGTCTAGAACTCAAAACACAAGGATAATATTAATCCACTCTCGTGGTACTAATAACTTTATCTAGCAACCTAAAAATCCTAACTTTCGTTGGTATCAGAATCGCAGATAAGCATTAATAATCAAGTTTGATCTGTTCACAATTCTCCAATACATCTACTCTCGCAGGTAATGAATAAATTGCTCATCTAGATCTCTTCTAGCAACCTAGCAACTCTCGCTGTCTAGATAAACCTAAGATCATGAACAGACTGGCCAAATCGGTCCAAGCAATGCGAATCACCTAGATGAAGACTACCGAATTTGATTCCTATTTGTGTTCAACCCTAGCTCATGAATTCCTTTGAAAACCTTAACCTAACTAATGATCTACTCAGACATAATCAAAGATGAAAGAAATAAAACAGATGATATAGAAGAAAGCATGAAATCGATATTGAAAATAAGGAGTACTAGGGTTCAGAAATCTTCTCCAAATTGTAGCTTGAGATCTTCTCCCTTACAAAATAATTCCAAAAGCTAAAGGTAGAT
The DNA here is from genome assembly GCA_010577795.1 of Isatis tinctoria. Lineage (NCBI taxonomy): Eukaryota > Viridiplantae > Streptophyta > Magnoliopsida > Brassicales > Brassicaceae > Isatis > Isatis tinctoria. Next base: position 2,255,841 of record CM021247.1, read on the forward strand.
GAAAGATAAAAGATAAGATCCTAAAACCTAAGACTAAGAAGAGTATTTATATTAGGTGTAATAGGCGGCTGGAAGGAGGCTGGGCTTCTTAAAAGTCGGCGGCAATCATTAGGGTAAAACCCTTCTTTTTGTTTACTTCCGTGGCGAGCAGGTGCTCACTTGGTGGCCGAAATCCGCGAGCATGTGCTCATCAATTGGAGTTGGTGATTCTTCATAAGATTTTCCTTCTTTTCTTCAAATTTGATTCTTTTCTGTTCCAAAGGTTCCAAATGTTCCAAACTCCAATTTCAGCTCCAAAGCTACCTAAAACTCCTAATACACACTCAAAAACTCTAGAAAACAATTAGATAAAAGGGGTTAAAAAGGGTAAAAATCCCAACATATCAACATAAGAGTTACAACTCTTCTACTTGTGACTGTACGACATACATAAACTAAACGACACCACTTTTAATTAAATAACTAACTTAATACAAAACAATATGATTAACAAAACTCAATTAACTTCCAACACTCCCCCTTAATTGAGTTTCTGTTTCACTTCAAGCTCCTTCTTGGTTCTTCAAATCCACTAAAAAGGCATGTGAACACCATCATCTTCATCCTCATCCTCAAGACCCATATGTGCCCTTTCATTCTTCTTTAAAGGACACTCTCTTGAAAAATGGCCAACCTTGCCACAGTTGAAGCATTCCATCTTCTTCTTGTTCACCATCTTTAATTTCTTCCAGCAATTTGATTCTGTATGATATTCTTTCTTACAGAATCCACACCGTTTTGTGCCATCTTCTGGCTTAAACCCAGAATTTTCTCCTCTGGTTCGAACATAAAACGCCCCTTCCGACGTGTTCTCACTCCGGGCTTCCACACGCTTCTCGTGTGCCTTCAGAGTACCTATTAAATCTGTTACCAACAACGAAGTCAAATCCTTCGTTTGCTCCATCACAGCCACTATGCTGTCAAATCTTGCAGAGAGAGAGATGAGAATTTTCTGAACAATTTGATAATCAGACTTCTCTTCTCCATGAACCCTCAATTGATTTCCCAAATCGATTAGTTTATCTGTGAAAACTTTGATGTTATCACTTTCATTCATCTTCAAGTTCTCATACTCCCTTCTCAACGATTGCAACTTGATCAATCGTACTTGCGGAGTCCCTTGAAATTCAGATTGCAAAGCATCCCATGCTTCCTTCGAAGTAACCGCAGGTGCTATACGAGAGAAGATCTGATCCGATACAGCAGTTTGCAGAATTTGCAGTGCCTTCATATCCTTTGTTGTGTCTTCTTCCCATTGATTTCTCAATCGCAAACCTTCTGGAGTGTGATTGTCTTGTGCCGGTCGGTCTGAAACTCCATTCTCCACCACTGTCCACATCTTTCTGGTTTTGAAAATTGTTGTCATCTTGATACGCCAGAAATTGTATGAATCACCATCGAAGATGGGAATTATTTGATGAGATGTTGTCTCCATCGTCTCTGTTTTTCACTTCTCCTTTTGCAGAAATTTCCTTACCTTTGTGCTTGAATTGGCCCTTGAATCAGTAGGGCTCTGATACCATGTTGGAATTTCTTCTCTGTTATTATTCTAGAAGCCATTGCTTCAAATACAGAGAATGGTTGAGAAAAACAGAGAATGAAAAAGTGGAAAATTTCTCTATTAATCTCGACAACTTTTACAATTATACAAGATACACTTATATAGAAATGAACAATCGTAACTGTTCGTAACTGTTCGTAACGTAACTGCCCACGACTAAACACATACATTTCTCACTAACTTATATGTTAAATTATAATATATGACCGATTTCAATTATATTCTAACAGAGTCAACCTCATTTGATATGTCGAGAGAAAACTAGTTCTCGAACTTTCATCGTATATGAGTATATGACTATATGAATTTGAAATAGTTGTTCAAATTATTATCATCAATTCCATAGTAGGTTCGATTCAATCTAGTTAACGATGTTGGGTCTTGTCTTTAGTTTATTTTTGTTTGGGTTCTTGTTCTCATGATTTGGTTTTGTGTTTCCTTTGTTTTTTTTGGGTATCGTCTCCCGGAATTTCGGTCTGCGAACCCATATATAGATGATTAAAACAATTACTAGTATAACACATAACATATACATAACTAGTATAACTTATACTAGTTAATTAATTTAAATAACATATTAGTTTCAGAGCACCTGTGAGATGCTTTTTAAAAAACAATTCAACGCTCAAGTTAGTACTAACGGCATCTAATCGGAAGAGTTGAGAAGTCGGAATAGTCAGCAGCATAGTGGCTCTGATTTAAGATGATATATGAATTGTGCAAGCGTTTTAGAGTATAACACAAGATTTGGTTTTATTACACGATTCCGGTTACACGATTCGAGATAAGCATGTTTATCTCTATAATCAAGATGCTGAACCAAAGAGAACGATGATGTATTTATAGAATCGTCTCATATAGCATCTTGATCCTGGATTGTAATGGCGAATTCTTGATCATTATGAACCGGATGGCGTCTTAATGTGGCGTGACCGCTTCAAGCTTTTCAAACATTTGCATAACTTCGAAGTTCGTCTTAGAGTTTGGCGATGAATGGTCTTATTCTGTACAGTTGCATGCATTAAGCATGCCGTGGTCTATGGTTCAAAGCATTGTTAGAGCTTTTTCAGTATGTACGCCTCAGCGTCATTAGTATTCGTTTGACGGAGCAGTAATCACTCCACCAACCTGTCTATTTAGTCACTGTTTATCCGTTTACTCGATTTATTATAGTCATGGCCTCGAGATCAAATGGAATTTTATACATCAAACGCAGAAATATAAAGTTCACATCAAATGGAATTTTATGATTAAAAGTTCCTCAAACTGTATGATTAGGCATATATGCACTAATTCCTTTCTTCGCATTAAGAAAAGGTTATTTGCGTGGTCGACGAATAAGCGAAGACTTTTGACTTTTCTGTATTCACCGGAGACCATCCTAGAAGGTTATCTATAAAAATCGTCAGTACGTAATGTATATGCATATGGACTGTTGACGAAAATACAAATCATTGTACAAAGACTGGGAGAATCAGTCAATCCATGTGAATGTCTACTCTATGAAACTATATATCATTTTACAATTACGTTACACCTACGAAAAAACTCTATTTTAAAGTGAAGATGCTTCCCAAATTAAATTTGAAAGAATGAGTTAGTAATAACTAATACACAAGTTAAGATATTCATCTGAAATTCTTTTTTAAAACAACATGCTTATGGAAATTTATATTCAAATGGTGATACAACAACAATCTAGTACAATTTTTTCAAAGTTTAGCTAGAAAATAATCTCCAAATAAATTTGAAAGAACGAGTTAGTAACCGGCGAATATATGCGTTCAGATAGATTCCTCAAGCGGGAAAAGAGGATTTGTTCTTTCTTTTTCTTTTTGAACAAAAGAGGATTTGTTCTTCTTCTAATGTTTTTTTACCAAACAATAGACTGGTGTGGGTTTGGATTTAAACGGTGGCACAACGACCTTATAGCAGAAATCTCTCAAAATTCTGTTAAAAAATAATGACTGGCATTAATTTCTTAATTTCTACATATATCATTGATAAATGGTTTATATTTGAACAAAGCGTGACGATTTTAAAAAAAAATTAACATAAAAGAGAGTGACTCAATATTTGTGAGTACTTTAGTTAATTTGAGATTTTATTTAGTGTAAATCTTTCTTTATAAAGTCATTTGGGAAAACTGGGTTTATCAATAAATCTAATTTATAAGATACAAATGGAAGTATAATTTTAAATCCAACATATTCTAATGTTGATGTAACCAAATAACTCGGTCCGAATCCGTATAGGCATTAGAAACGTTAACATACTAAAAGAAACAAGAAGATAAAACATCGACCGCTTCTTCGTGAACTTGTCTTTTTTTCTCCTCCTCTTTATTCAACGAATACACCTTATGCCCTCTTCTTCATTTTCTTATGAGGACTTTGTCTACTATAACATTAGCTTAGCTGACATTCCCATTACAATAATTAAAGAAGCCCAAACGAGGACCAAAAACGACAGGTTTTATCTCTGTTGGTTTCCATAAATTTATTTGCCCTATATTCATTTTTAACTACCACGTCGAATCCATGCATGTTAGATAACTATTGAACCCCCGCTCTACGGTACCTTTTCATTAAAACGATTTACATTTTCACTTATCTACTTGATAAGGAGAAACGAGAGGAAAATGGCACAAGACTTGAAGTTTCTAATCTTCTCGAAAATAAATTAAAGCCAATAAAACGGTTATAGAATCATATATACGATCCTGAAATCATCCAGCGACCGAACCGAAACCCACAACATCCGGTACAGTTGTCACTCCCACCGGAATAATCGAAAATAATTGCTGTAGATTCTTCCTTCCACGTATGCGACGTGAATGTTACGACTGTGACAAAAGAAAAGGTTTTAATAATTATTATTGTGAAACTGTTTTTTGATATCCTTCGTTTTGTCAACAATCTTTTTGGTTTTAATATGAGTATGGATGGTTTACAATTTTCATATAACTCAATACTTTAGACAGTTAATTGATCGCATGTTTATTTCCTTTTCCGTTTAAATTTTTTATCGTAGGAAACTAACTATACATTGGTTGTCAGTCATCAATATGTATAAGATTAAGAAAGTAATATATTTGAGGAGAAAATATTTGAAAAATGTCTGGAAAAAAATCTAAACTTACTGATGAGATTCATGCATTGAATTTGAGTAGCCAGGTAATGGACCCAACCAACGGTTCACATGGTACCAAGATTTATAGTGACATATGCGACTTCTCTTCTTAGGGCCGGCTTTAGGAAACTCTAGGGGCCTATCCACTGATCATGTAGATATTTTTTTTTTTTTTGGACAACTGATCATGTAGATAAGTAAGTTAATTTTAGGAGAAAATATATATATTGAAAAAGAAATGTAAGATCAATTAAACATATTGGTAAATACTAAATATTCAAAAAAAAAAATCTTCTATAATAAAAAGGGTCAGCAGTAAGGAAAAGAAAATCCCATAGTTCCGAATGAAGTGGAGTGAATTGTAGCTAAAAAGGAGTTTGATCAGTTGACAAAAAGAAAAAAAGGAGTTTGATCTAGTTGCAGACTTGCAGTTCTGTGCTAATTGGCTTCTTTAATAATTTGGAATTAGTTTTAGAAAAAGGCACTTCAGATTCTCGTTTTGTTATGACTAGAAGGTTCGCAAAAAAAAAAAAAAAAAGTTTCACCAAGTGGCTCCATTCATTTCATAGAAGGAAGGTGTCAAGGTGAGATCAAATCCTAGTGCTCAAGATACGAAGCAAAGGTATAAAATTAGATTAATAAAACATTAGAATGATTTTGCTGTTTGTTCAATCATCGATCTGTGAAATCAAATAAGTTATTTAATGAACTTGTTAAATCATATATAAAACAGAAGTGAAAAATAGTTTATTTTTTAATCAACTTTGAAAATTTATTGATGGAAATTTGTTACAAAGTACTCCTCTTGGAGGATCGAACTGATTTAATAATCAGTAATACTGGATTGCGAGTCGTCGATGGTAAATTTGCTAGAATTTTCTGAGTTTTACCAAATTTACAATTAACGGATTTTAACACTATACAGAACCAGATTAACGACTGGGTCCAGATCGAATCTGAAAACAATATTACATAATGTCTTGTTTAAAAAAGAAAATTGAATTCTCAGACACATCAAATCCACATTATTTATCTTGAGCAAGAGCAACACTAAAGTCAAACTTGGTTTACAAAAAGAAAAAAAAAAAACATTTTATTTCCACACTCATCCCGTAAAGCAAATGACCAAACATTTTATCTATGCCTTATGCCTATATATACGTCACAACCTCTTCCTTCTCATCTACAACACAATTACACAGAACATGGCTCTCACAAAAATCTCCTTAGTCCTTTTTCTTTGCCTTTTAGGTTTATACTCTGAAACCGTCAAGTCTCAAAACTGCGGTTGCGCCCCAAACCTCTGTTGCAGTCAGTACGGTTACTGCGGTACCACCGATGCTTATTGTGGTGCTGGGTGCCGATCAGGCCCTTGCAAAGGCTCTGGTGGAAACCCTCCTGCCGGTGGTGGATCGGTCAGTAGCATTGTGACACAAGCTTTCTTTAGTGGTATTATCAACAAAGCCGGTAGCGGTTGCGCCGGAAAAAATTTCTACACCCGTGACTCTTTCATAAACGCCGCTAATGCGAACCCCAACTTTGCCAATTCCGTTACGAAACGTGAAATTGCAACCATGTTTGCTCATTTCACCCACGAGACTGGACGTAAGAACCCCTTTTTCTCTTCTCTTCTTTTAATATGCATCATAGGCAAAAACTTTTTTAAAAAAGGGAAAAACTAAAAAAAAAAATAGTCTATACAACTAATTTGGTCATGACCGATTCTCCTTTTTAGTAAATTATATATATATTCTCAAACCCGCATGGATATTTCTAAACTTATGTTTCTTATTAATACTAGAAAGTGATGATTATAATACTATAACACGTTAAGCGTTTGAAACAACCATAGTATATGACGTATAAATTTAAACCTTCCATACTAGAAAAATTGAACATGATATATATATCAACTAATTTGTTTCATGTGCATGGTACCGTACGAATAGATTTCTGCTACATAGAAGAAATCAACGGAGCTTCTCATGACTACTGCGATGAGAACAATAGGCAATACCCATGTGCACCAGGCAAAGGCTATTTCGGCCGTGGTCCCATCCAACTATCATGGAACTACAACTACGGAGCATGTGGCCAGAGTCTCGGTCTTAACCTCCTAGGTCAGCCCGAGCTAGTGGGTAGCAACCCAACTGTGGCTTTCAGGACGGGTCTGTGGTTTTGGATGAAAAGCGTAAGGCCGGTACTGAACCAAGGCTTTGGAGCCACCATTAGAGCTATCAATGGATTGGAGTGTAATGGTGGGAACTCAGGTGCGGTCAATGCAAGGATTGGTTACTATAGAGATTATTGTGGACAGCTTGGTGTGGACCCTGGTCCTAACCTTAGCTGCTAAAAAGCTCCTCGAAACAAACACTTTCACATATACCTAACGTGGCACGTGCGGGAAGTACGTGTTTAAGGAGAAATAATAAGTGAGATAATAAAGTTAAATCTCATGTACGTACGTTGTGTTGAGTCTTAATGTTCCCTGCTTCATAAGCAAAAAAAAAAAAAAAAAAAATTGTAATAATCTTGTGAAAGTGAGTTTCTCTTCTTTTAAACATCTTGTGATCGTGAATTTCAACATTAATAAATGTTTGAGTTTGACATCCACGGTATCTGCTTCTTGGATATTCGCACATATTATTATTACTCGAGAATGATTGGTGGAGTATTATTTTAGAATGACAATGTGCGAATAACAGTACTATAGACTATAGTGTTATCGATTTTTTTTGTGCGAATATATACTATTATGGACATATATATGTTCTGTCAAAAAAAAAAAGGACATATATATGTAATTTAGGTTATGTGAATAGGAATTTTTTTAGCTTCAGGGTACGATCGCCTTTACGATCGGAACGGCGGTATCACTTAATTAGGATTAAAATAATATTCCATAGTCTAGAGACTATTCGCTAACAGTTCTACAATTTAGAACTGGTTCTACCTGCTTACGGGTAACTTAACTGTGCCTCTTAGTTTGAAAGAGTGCTTTACTTTAAAAGTGATTTATACTATAATGATGTTAATTATATGATCCATACTATTGATATCGATCGGTCAAAGTTCGAATGTGTCCGCTGCGATGTTAATCCTTTAAAAAAAAAAAATTCAATGCATCAAATTAAACGTCGACAACTTTTGTCTATTTCCTAGTCCTCGAATATTAGTCTGTGTTTCAATTTGGGATCCTTAATTATACGTATTAATAAAAGTAAAGAAAGAATAAATAGAAGATTTATTAGGCCAATAAAAGTAACGAAAGAATCAATAGTCATATGGATTGTTAGGCCAATGAAGGAGACCACACGGTATGGAATGTTGCCTATCGTAGCCCTACTAATTTCATGCCAGTATTTGTATTGGAAAAAAAATGGTAGTTGGCTATTTATGAAAAAACAAAATTATGCACACTCTTATCACTCTAACATATAATAATAAATTTATACATCATATTCGAATTTTATGATTTCATTGGTATTAGAATCAATTAAAGAGAACAAATGAGTAATCTAGTTGTTTTCACTAATTCACTACCGTATAGAACTTTGTGAATTTAATTGGATCCAATACGTATAGATATAATGTATGAATTATATATACGTAACTTTTGTTTGCCATTTTCACAGCTACAGCCTAGAGGTACAAATGTACAATAGGATACATGTGTAAAGACCAGCCTAGCTTGTTCGTTCGTATACAGTTCATCCTTCAAATTGCAATTGACTAGTCGTGTTCAAATACGATTCATCCTTCAAATTTGCAATTGACTAGTCTTGTTGATTCATTATAATTATTAAAAATCTCTTAAGAAAAAAAGAGAGTAGATGATATTAATGTCCTAAATGGTACTAGACTAATAGGAGTCATATACTTAGTCGGTCTTGCTATATATGTAGATGCGTTTGCATTTCAAGTATATCTCTTTCTCCATGGAAGCCATCTGTATGAAAAAAAAAAAAAAAGGAAAGAAATGCTTGTGTCGATACCTTATCAGTTTCAAACAAAACACAAATGCGTGTGAACGTTTTGACCTTTCCGTAATTATAGGATGATTTTGAGGCTGTTATTTCGGGCTCCCATTTCTTTTTCTGAGGAGTGAGATCTTGGATCTTTGTTCCAAGGTCGTTCGTGTATTATCTATCTCGATAAGTGGTTTTATTATACGTGTCATATTTTCGTTCGTTTTCCAGATATGAATTTATTTTGACCCAAATAAATTGAAAAGTCAATTGTAATTTCAATAATACATATGTACATCTCGCCGCGTCAAATGTGATGGCATAATTAAACTGTATATGTAGTAATTTATTTAATGTTCGCTAAGAGAATCTTTATCAGTTATCAATGAGTTTCTCAAAGAAAAAAAAAATTTAATTGAATAGTTATACTTTTTTTTTGTCACTGGGCCTGCGTATATTGAATTTTCAAAAATGTCTGGGAACATCATAACTGTTACGAAATCAAAAGCATCATAACTGGATTTTATTATATTTAAATGACGTTTTGATGTTTGTGTGGAACTACCTAACGAGTGTGCTATAAACCAAAAAAAGTCTTACATGAGTTGACGTTGACTTGGAAAGCACGAAACACTTGTTTTCCACAACGTATTCTTCACTGCATGCATCCAATAATCGTCTTTACTCCTCATTGTCCCAACCAGCTAACACCGACATAATGTACGTCTCTTAGCTTCACACAAATCAAAAACAATAAAAACAATGGCGAATTACGCCAAATTTACCACAAGAAAACACCCATTAGCCCTTCTTCTCACAACTCTCTTTGTCTTGATCCTAACCGTTTCCAAACCGGTAACCTCCTAGAACTGCGGCTGTGCCTCTGATTTCTGCTGCAGCAAATGGGGTTACTGTGGTCAGACGGACGACTACTGCGGCGACGGCTGCCGTGAAGGCCCTTGTCAAGGCAGTGGTGGTGATGACGGAAACAGTGGCGGCGGAGGCGGAGGCGGAGACGGAGACGCCGTTTCGCTTGAAGGAACGGTTACACCAGAGTTCTTTAACTCTATATTAAGCCAAGCAAGAGATAACTGTGCAGGTAAAGGGTTTTATTCTCACAACGCCTTCATTGCCGCAGCCAATTCCTATCCGAGCTTCGGTTCTTCCATCTCCAAACGCGAGATCGCTGCGTTCTTTGCTCACGTCACTCATGAAACAGACTGTAAGTGGATTATTTCGGTTTAGCTCGGTTATTTCAATTTTTGTTCGGTTCTGAAACATCATGAACGGAATTATAACATGCGGTCTAGTTTAATTCCTCAAAACTTCAATTCAATTCGATTTTTTTTAATATAAATATTATTAATTATTTAAAATTAATAAAGCTATTTGAAATCGTAATAGAATCTAATTAATCTTGATATACTATATCAAACAGAACATATAAAAAATGAGTTCGGTTTGGTTTTAAAAACCTTTGGTTCAGATTATGTCCACTAGTAGGATTCGTTTGTGTAACAATTCAATTATCGTTGCAGTCATGTGCTATATTGAGGAAATCGATGGACCAGCCAAGGCTGAGGACTATTGCGACAACGAGAACACAGACTTTCCATGTGCACAAGGAAAGGGCTACTATGGTCGTGGTCCGATTCAGCTCTCTTGGAACTACAACTATGGTCTTTGTGGCAGAGACCTAAACGAGAACCTTTTGGCTTCCCCAGAGAAAGTGGCTCAAGACCCAGCTCTTGCCTTCAAAACCGCTTTCTGGTTCTGGACCACTAATGTTAGGGGGAAATTTAACCAGGGCTTTGGCGCAACGATCAGAGCTATAAATGGTATGGAATGTAGCGGAAGAGATCCTGGAACCGTCGAAAAAAGGATTGGATATTTCCGAGACTACTGTGGTAAGCTTGGAGTCGAACCTGGAGATAACCTCACGTGTTAAGCTTTGATTACTCTCCATCCGAAACAAACAATGTTCTAAATATGATAATAAGACTCACATCAGATAAATGATATCATATTATACTAATGGTGTATTAATGTAACGAAATGAAGGATTTAACTAATTGCGTCATTTTGGCACAATGTCTCATGAACCATGTCGCGAAACCGAGCAGAACGGTAACCAACACGTATTTTAATTAATAAATAATGTTCAAAAGTTTGCTAGGTGATAATTGAACGCCTATGCAAGAAAGTCGTTAACTTTCAACTAATTGATTCTAGCAAAAAATTGGGATGTCCGAATGATTTTAGCTGCCTAGGTCCAACCGATTTTATATAACAGAGTTTGGACATAGTGTAAGCTTTAAGGCCATCTCCAACAATGGAGTTCTAAAAATTTAAGAAAGGTTCTATAAATATACTAAAAAAAAATTAATATAAAATTGATATGGAGTTCTGAATTCTCCTTAAAAATCTTTTAAACTAGAGTTTTTATAACCTTCTTTCTCCATTTTTAGAACTCCTAAATTGTTTAATATTATTTCTTTTGATCAGAACTTTATTTTTAGAACTCCATAATCATACCATTGGAGATGTCCTGAAAACTCGAAAAAACTCGAAAAAAGTCGGCAGCCGGCAGCTTTTAGAGCTTCCTCATCAGCAACGAATAGTCTCTCATCTACCTCAAAAAGTGAGAAATATGAGCTGGATGGCCTAGAAACAACATTAGGAGTCCGCCAAACAGAATATATAACTCTCAAAAACACACACACATAAACACACTATAAGAAACTATAAGACTCATTGGAACTATCTGGAACCATTAGCAAACTACAATTTTTCAATAAAAAAGTTTCCCAAAAGATTAATCTAAATATACGTATTTTAGATTAAAATTAAAAGTGTAAATTTTTATTTGTTGGGTCGTTCAGGAAATCATAATAATTTGAATATGGTATTAGAAATAGTACAAAACATGAGAAATATTACCTTGAATTACTAGCCACGGAATAATCTCTGACGCTGAATAGTCAAACTGTCAAAGCCATATGCGTTAGACAATCAAATAGTACATACAACAAAAAAGAAAAATTCTTCCAATTGGCTTGCCATTATATTTCCCAATGAAATGACCAACCCACCAAACATCTCCCACTATTAACAATCACAAGCTCTTACGACTCTTCATTCTCATCCACAAACATGGCTCTCACAAAAATCTCCTTAGTTTTTCTCATATACCTCTTCGGTTTCTACTCCGAGAATGCCAAGTCACAGTTCTGCGGCTGCTCTCCAATCTTATGCTGCAGTCAATATGGTTTTTGCGGTATCACCGACGATCACTGTGGTTCCGGTTGCCGATCAGGTCCTTGCAGAGTAAGTAGAGATTCTGTCGACAAGATTGTGACACAAAAATTCTTTGACGGAATTATTGGCCAAGCTCGTAATGGCTGCGCCGGAAAAAGATTCTACACCCGTGAATCTTTCCTCAAGGCCGCTAATAGTACCTTTGACTTCACTAGCTCTGTTACCAGACTCGAGATCGCTGCGATCTTTGCTCATTTTACTCACGAGACCCAACGTACGTAAAAACTAGTCCTTTCATTTTTCTCATTTTCTCTCTCTTTTAATTTGTTCCTTTTTTTCCGATATACCAAGAAAAGTAGACTTTAAATATATAGAACTCAGTTTGAGATAATAAATGATCTGAAGGAGTATCTAAAGATTTATACGTATATATATATATGTAAATCAAATATTGATCTCAGTTGGTACCACTTAATTAGCTTCATATCTGTCTCTATGTTTAGATTTCTGCTACATAGAGGAGGTAAACGGGAGCTCACGTGACTACTGCGACGAGAGCAACAGGCAATACCCATGTGTACCGGGAAAGGGCTACTACGGTCGTGGTCCTATCCAACTATCATGGAACTATATGTACGGACAGTGTGGCGAGACTCTCAAGCTCGACCTCCTAGGCCAGCCTGAACTAGTCGGTAGCAACTCAACTGTATCTTTCGAGACGGGTTTATGGTTTTGGGTGACTAGCGTAAGGCCGGTACTGAAGGAAGGATTCGGAGCCACCATCAAAGCCATCAATGGTATGGAGTGTAACGGTGGGAATTCGGGTGCCGTCAGTGCAAGGATTGGATACTATAGAGACTATTGTAGACAGCTGGGTGTGGACCCAGGAGGCAACGACACTTGCTAGGAAGCTCTTCTAACATACACGTAATTGTTATAACATGTGAAATGAGATGTGATGTAATAACGTTTAGATTAATCTCTCTGTATGTTTTTCTTCTGTTTAGGTTTTAATGATCACTCTCTTTCATAAGCAAGCAATATATATATTCTTTTTTAATATTTTTTGTCAATATTCTTTTTTAATAGAACTGTTAAAAAGTTGGTATTGCCTTAAAATAAAAGAATATGTGGCATTGACATTGACTTGGAAATATCAACAACGACTTTTCTTCACGGATATATTTGACTGTTTCTTCGGATTCACATCAATCACATTTAACATGAACCGGTATAAGAACTAAGAAGATCCCATGATCAATGCTGAATACTAACAAAAACTAATTTGGATTTCGTCAACGAACCGGTATAAGAACTAAGAAGATCCCGTGATCTTACAGGAAGATGTTAAGCTATACTCTTCTGCAATACCTTGAACTACTTCTTCGGAATAGTGTAAAGTATCTTGACTTGGTTTCGAGAAGCTTGAAGTCTCTTGGATTTCACCAGCACTTTTTTATCGCGGGTATATATAAAAGAGGCTTAGGTGGAATCTGAAGAGCCTCCAGACTTCCGTCTAACATTTCAACGACTTTGATCATTGATGGACGATCAAAGGGATTTGTCTGAATACACCACAAACCCACCAATACCAGTTTCTTTACTATCTTCTCATCTTCTTCTTCGGTTATTTGATCTGCGAAAAAACTCATGATTTCTCCCTTCTCAAGATCCTTATAAATCCAATCTGGGAAGTACATTGAATCGTTGTTGGCCCCAGATTTTTTAGCCCTTTCTATGTTATTTGCTCCAATCATCTCAAGAACCACCATTCCATAACTATACACATCCGACTTATGGGAAACTCCTCCAAAATTCTTGGAAAACACTTCTGGAGCAATGTACCCTGCCGTCCCTCTGGCGTCTAGCATTGACATGATGCTTTCGTTATTTTTGCATAGCTTAGCAAGACCAAAATCCGAAATCTTGGGGCAAGAATCTCCATCGATGAGTATATTCTGCGGCTTTATGTCGAAATGTACAATCCTCGATACACAACGGTTGTGCAAGTATTCTAGGCCACGAGACACACCTACCGCAATGTTGTATAGCGTTTTCCATTCCATTTTCTCCGACATCTTCTCGGAGATGAACTTGTCGAGGGATCCATTTGGCATGAACTCATATATTATAGCTTTCTTGCTCCCTTCATAGCAGAAACCAAGCAGAGAAACGATATTAACATGAGATGTTCTACTCATGCTAGCTACTTCATTGATGAAATCTTCCCCATTCTCGTTTGACTCCTTCAAGATCTTCACTGCAACATCTCGGCTGCCATCGGGTAACTTTCCTTTATAGACCGTTCCAAATCCCCCTTTCCCAAGAACATTCACGAATGATTTTGTCATCTTCTTGACTTGTACATAACTAAATCTCTTTAACATGACAACTGCTTCGATGTTCTTCCCATTCCAATCACTCTTTCTCCTATTACTTGCTCTCACCTTTATCGCGATAGCAATAATGAAAATCATAGCAAAAACTGATGAAATTCCTACAAAAGAACAAGCCACGAAAATAAGGTGTTATATACATCAGAAATTAACGAGCAAGAAAGTGGACGGTTAAAGCTAAATTGTACCAAGTATGAGTTTTAACTTCAATGAAGATTTTCCTGCAAAAGTATCAAATAAAGATTTGAATTAATTAACAGAAAATAATATACAAACATTTCGGTGAGCCATTAGTAGAATAATGAATAAACTAACGTTTTGCTCCTGCTTGAGTTTTCGTGGGGTCTGGAGACACTGAGGGTGCTAGTGGAGGCTCAGCCATTGAGCTCCTGTTGTTGCCTCTCCAACAACAAGTAACTTACATCAATATATATATAAGTACCAAACTCATTTGTTTTAGTGAGCGAGCCTATTAACCCACTATAGGTTTCACATAGTGATTATTGACTATTTATATGGACCCGGAAAACATGTGCCTTTTTTTCTTGGGGTCAACATTATGGCATTCTACCAAACTTGAATTCGAATGTGATACAATTAGTAGTTTAGTACAACTATTATTAAGCTACATGCAAGTGATACAAAGTTACCTAAAAATATCCTTAGAATGACAGGTCAGCGTTTTCATGGATATAAACATAAATATATATTCTTTGAAAATGAAATAGAGGTAAGTGGAGGAGAATTTACGTGGTTTTGTTGGGAGCAGAGGGGCAAAACGTGATGACAAAGTTGGAGGAGTGTGAACATGTGAAGGTACTGCTATTAGTGTCGTAGGCGTAGCTATAAGCCCCTGGGCACTCGCTGTTGAAAGTGTGCGAGTAGATCGTCCGCTTGCATTTATCCGGCCCTACGGCATCTTTTCCAAGGACGTAGAGTCCGACACAGCAAAGCTCCGGTAGCTGGTTTATCTGACACGAGGTCTTGCAGGCGTATGGATCGTTCGAGTTGATGTCGGTTCTGTTGATCCACAGCTCCGATGGACACGTCTTTTTAATGTCAACAAGGCATCCGATGCTTTTGCAGTTCCCATTCTCCGGGGTCACAAGCAAAGGGAGGTTGTAACCATTAATGACGTTGACGTCGTAATAGTCTTCACCACCGTCATAAGCGAGGTTAAACTCGGCTAAAGTTGCGGGAGGCTCGCCGGCAAGGGAGCACTCAATATCGCCGGAGCCGCAGTCTCCGGTGATACATGAAAACCCCCCTGTTGAGTTGGTGGTACAGAGCGTTCTACCCCATAGGTTACCTATCCATGACGACGTCGCGTTTTGATGGTACGCGTCTCTCCCTTCTCCAGAATGAAACCGGTTGTATCGACGGATCCCTGGTAGGTGTAGGTTGCAGGCCATATAGTGTATTCGCATTTGTTCTCTATCGTAAAGTTCCTCGTCGACATCACTACAAAATACAATAACAAAAAGATTATAACAGATAATGATTAAACCAGATCCTACGAATATTTAAATAGAAACGTACCCGAGACCCATAAAAGTGAAGCAATGAACAGAAGCAACGTAATTCTCTCTGCCATCGAGTTAAAGATGAAGAATAGAAAGAAAAAAAACTATACATTTAGTTAATAATCTAACTACTTTCTCCTCTGTATCAATTAGGAACTTTCGTGGTGAAGAAAAATATTCTGCCAACTGCCAAGGAAGAAGTAAAATGAGAATTGTCTACGTGTATTGATCATTGTTAGATGGTAGCTGGACATCAAATCAAGCTTCTCGGCCTGGCTCAGTCTTGTAGCTTATAGTCGTGGATATGTACCAGTTCCCGTGGGGAAAGGAGACTAGAGTACGAATGAGACATAATTAAAAGTAAAGGGGTAAAAAATATAAATTAACATTTCAACAAAACAAAAAATGGCATTTTCTTGGACTTGGAAATAAGCATCTCTGGTCTTCTTTTCTCTTTTTTTCACATCATCCTCGTAATTCCATGTTCAAATATGTAGAGGTAAGCACGGCGGTGTATATAAGGTTACTAGTTACTATACTAATCAAACCGCTGCAAAACATTGAAAGAGAGACAAGGACAGTATCAAAACTCCTTTAACCTCTCGCTTCCCCCAATTATATGTAACCAGGCCAAGCAGCTTCTCGCTCAATTTAGAAAAATTTCGAAGTGCGCGCTATAGTTAATTTGACGAATAATTTACTTTCAAAATTTAAATATATATAGAATAATATACAGTTCATGGTTAGATATATACGTCTAATTACATATATCAATATAATTGCATAATGAAGATTGAGTTGGATAATGAAACGCTTTTGTTTTGACTATTAAACGTTTTTTTTTTCCTTTTATTCTCTGCCAACAATTGTGACCTTTTCTGTCATTTACAGTTTTTCAAACGTCTACTGTTGAATTTAAATTTGGATTATTATCACGCAACATGGGACTAGTAAAACCGATTGACTAATCTTCTACCGATTGAATTTGTCTTATAACAAAGCAAAACTATATTTTTATTTGTTTTCCAAATTGGCCAATATTTTCAACAACAACAAAAAAAATGATTGCTTTTATAGTCCCACAAAAAAAAAAAATCAAGTCTATAATTTTTCCCGTATGTCATGTTGTCTGAAAAAAATTTCTAGAAAAAAAATGTTTATTTAACACGTCTACAACTAAAAAAAAAGGATTTAACTAATCTATGCAAGATACAACGAAAATTCCAATGTTTGTTTGGGAATTTTTCTACGTAACGCGAAGAATGGGGTAGAACTAAAATGTTTACGTGGCGTTGACGCTGACTTAGGGATTACAAGATACTTGTATCCCACAAAACGTATACTTCACGGATCCATCACCGTCTTTGCTTCTCCTATAAAACGCGAAGCTAAATTACATCTATCTGCCTCACAGACACACAGGAAAAACAATAATGAACTGCACCAAAACCACATCACGAAATGACCAACTCGCTCTTTTACTCACAACTCTCTTTTTCCTGATCCTAACCGTTTCCAAACCGGTCATCTCTCAGAACTGCGGCTGCGACTCTGACTACTGCTGCAGCAAAGATGGTTACTGTGGTACGACCGACGACTACTGCGGCGTGGGCTGCAAAGAAGGACCCTGCAAGAGCGGCGGTGGCACCGGGGATCCTGCTGTTTCACTTGAAGGAACCGTGACACCTGAGTTCTTTAACTCTATACTAGACCAAGCAACAGAAAGTAACTGCCCAGGTAAAGGATTCTACACTCGCGACACCTTCCTCGCTGCAGCTAATTCCTATCCGAGCTTCGGTTCTTCCATCTCCAAACGCGAAATCGCTGCGTTCTTCGCTCACGTCTCCCAGGAAACAGGATGTAAGTTATTCAATTAGCTAGACTATATACAAGGTTTGGTTCGATTTATATATTATATGCTCACCACAAGGATTTGTTTTAGTAATCATTTGATTATATACCTTGTTGCAGTCCTGTGCCACATTGAGGAAGTCGATGGACCAACCAAGGCCGCAGCTGGAGATTACTGTGACTTAGAAAAACCAGAGTACCCATGTGCACCAGGAAAGGGCTACTATGGTCGTGGTGCGATCCAGCTCTCTTGGAACTACAACTATGGTCTCTGTGGCAGAGACCTGAACGAGAAATTATTGGCTACACCAGAGAAAGTGGCTCAAGACCAGGTTCTTGCCTTCAAGACCGCTTTCTGGTTCTGGACCACTAATGTTCGCTCGAGCTTTGCATCGGGCTTTGGCGCGACCATCAGGGCTGTGAATAGTAGGGAGTGTAGCGGAGGAGATTCTACAGCCAAAGCCGCCAACAGGATTAGGTACTTCCAAGACTATTGTGGCAAGCTTGGAGTTCAACCTGGACAAAACCTCTCTTGTTAAGGTTTTCTCTCTATCGATCCATCTAAAACAGCCAATGCTCACGATATAGAAATAAGAGACCACTTAAGATAAAGTACCATACGAGTACATATAGTAGTATACTAATGTTGTTGTAATAAAGAAAGGAATAGATCGATTTTAGAACAAAGGTTTTATAGGCCAACCATATATACTGTGAACTTATCACAAACACACATTTGGTATATATATCTCTGTGTTTGCATTTAAATTCATGAACATTCCTAAGATGTCACCCCTAGCTTCAATTCAAGTTACTATTAAACATAACCGAACATAGACCACAAATAGGCAAGTAATAACAGAGCATTTCTAATGAAGTCAGAAAAAGCTTGGAGGAGATTGAACTCTATAGGAGGTTTGACTAATAGTATAGCTCAAATTTAACCTTGAGCTCATTCTTCTACTATTAAAAAATATATCAAGAAGCTGGCGAAAACCATGAAATTCGTCTCTTTTGCTTTGCACAATACACATCTGAAATTCGGAGTTGCAATACAGCTCAAGATGGAGAGTGATGCAATGCAACGCTTGGTGTCTTAAAGGTTGTGACTTGTGACTTGTGATAATGGCAGAGGTGGTTTTTGCAGGCCTCCTCCTCATGGACCACAATGTCATTGTTTCAATTTTCAATTCGATCTATTGCAATATGTTCTCCAATTACTGTACACGTAGTTGAAATATGTTTCTAACTATTCAACCGTCATAGTGAGACGACAGGTAGAGTGGACCCCACTAGAGATGTAAATATGTAATGTGGGAAAGAGAAACTACTTGCCGTTTCAACTCCCAGATGATCCACTCTTTGACGTTTTTGTTTCCTATAATAAAAGGAAAAATTAGTAAATAACGAGCCAAATCAGCAAAGACCGAACGCACAAACAACAAGGAGAGATTTTTCGTTATCCTCAAATTGCCAAGGAGAGAACGCACAAATCAGCTAAGTTCGTTTAGCTTCTTCTGCCAGATTGCCAAAATCCTCAAATTTTTCTCGAGCTTAAGAAAAAATGGCAGCTTCTTCTCCATCTCTCCTACTACCACTAGGTAAGAACCCGGAGCTAACTGATTCTGTTTTGTGTTTTGTTCTTCCCCAAGATGAGATTTTTCGTCTGTTCTTATCCACCTTGAATTCTGGAGAGAAAAATCTCACCTTTCTTGGTTTTATCCAAGGCTTGAACAAGTGCGATTAGAACTGAAGATTCCTTGTTACTCGTCAAATTGATTACTTCTGTTGTGTTTTGGGAATCTGAGATTCTTTGTTATGAGTTTAGGTTCAGCAACTAGAAATGGTCTAACCATCAAGAATCCAAATACATCAAGATGTATAGCTACAAAAGCCGTAGCTTCAGAGACAAGAGACAGAACCTGTAAAATCAATAGACTTTCTAGCCGTAGAGAGACAATGCTATTGGTACTCGGCGTTTCAGGATTGTCAATGAGCTCGCTTGCGGCTTATGCAGCCGGTTTGCCTCCAGAAGATAAACCGAGGCTTTGTGAAGCCGAATGCGAGAAAGAGCTTGAAAATGTATGGTGAGATCACACACAAACTCCTTTTGGCTTTCTATAGAACCTTTTCAAAAATTCATGACATTGTGGATATTGATTTTGCCTCTTGTGTCAACCTTTGTGGAAAGGTTCCAATGGTAACCACAGAATCAGGGCTTCAGTATAAAGATATCAAAGTCGGTAAAGGCCCGAGTCCCCCGGTTGGTTTTCAGGTAAAGGAACTGAAACATACCAAAATGTATAGTTGATGAAACCATATCCTCATCCTTGTTGCTGAGATATATATATATGTTAAATCTTGTAGGTTGCTGCTAATTATGTGGCTATGGTTCCATCAGGGCAGATTTTCGACAGGTGATCTTTCTTAGTCCATGCAAAAACCAAACAATTCGATCTTCTTTACTGATTGATTTTTTTATCCTGTGATTAATATTTAGCTGAATGAATCTACTATCATCAAATGGTCACATTCACTCAATTGCAGTTCTCTGGAGAAAGGTCTGCCGTATCTGTTCCGCGTTGGCTCTGGCCAGGTAATTTATTAGTATTCATCGAGCTGCTTCTATCTACATTGGCTCATTGGGGACACAAAAGGTAATGTCTGATACTTTTCAACAGGTGATCAAGGGGCTTGATGAAGGACTCTTGACCATGAAAGCTGGTGGCAAACGCAGACTCTACATTCCAGGGCCTGTAAGTTCTTTCTCGTCAAGATTATACTAATCATCTAATTATAATGCAGCAGAGCTTCTAACTTTCGGAAAAAAAAATTGGTTATGTGAATGTTAACACCATATAAAAGTTGGCGTTTCCAAAGGGTCTAACCTCAGCTCCAGGGAGGCCAAGAGTTGCACCCAACAGTCCAGTGGTGTTTGATGTGAGCTTAGAGTACATACCAGGGCTCGAGTCCGACGAGGAGTGAAAGTGAAAATTGTAGTTTGCTGCAAATACACACATCATGTATACAGCTTTCTGTGCTGATGTCTCATTCAACTTACATTTCATTGTAAAAATAAAAACTTCAGCTTTTTCAGTTCCTTCACCATTAGGCCCCAACTTTCTTTTCACTTTTCCAATTTTTTCTCTTTTGCTGACGATGATGATTAGCAAGACAGATCGATATGGATAAACAAAACAGGAATGGCATATCGGTTTCCAAATTGAAATCCAAACTACAACTCTAGAAACCTGTGAAATCCTGGTATTTTCGCCATTTCATGTGCAGATTCAAACGTTGGTCTCTCAATCAACAAGAGGGAAAGTGAAACTTTCAATTACTGGATCATCATCAGTTTGTTAATACAATCACGTTATCCGAAGGTTTGGGGGTTGTTAGCGAATACGTGTGCCAATCTCTAGACTCTAGCAAATACACAAGATTAGTTTCTTCGGATTTGAGATAAAGTGAAGAAGAAACAACTATCAGCCAAGTCTGGTATATCATCTGTAATGAAGTATATACCAGAATCAGATTATGCTTACGTAAACGTATACTAGATCCGAACCCGCGCGTCGGCGCGCGGGATATGATTAATAATTTTGCAATTAAAAACATATATTTGTTTTATTTATAAATTCTTTTGATATAATTATAATTTATAAAAAATTAAACTATACTTTAAATTTATGGTGTGAATTCATAAATTATTTTGTCGTACTGTGAGCGCACGGAATGACTTTTAATTTTTCATTTAAATATCTCAATTTATGAATTTATAATTTTTGAAGATAATTATAATTTATAAACTTATTAGAAGAAAACAATAACATTAAAAAATAAGTTTGAACACAATAGTTTAAGGTTGTGGTGAAAATTATTTTCTGAGTTTTTTTTTCTGACTTGATTAGAAATTCAGAGAAAGAAAGTAATCGTATACAAAAGGAAATAGATAAAAAGCAAAAAAAAAGAATCAATATAATTAAAAGATAAGTGGAAATTTAATTAAAAGATATTTGGAAGTAAATTGTTTAATACAAAATTAAATAATTACATACTATAATTTATGTAAATGTTTAGCTTAATATTTCTATTTGTTAAGATATTGGATTTTTAAAAACATTATTCTTATTTCAAAATAATATCTTCATATTTTAAGGAATATATCAATCATAATGTTTTGTAATTTTTTTTTTTAAATATATCAATTATTAGAAAAGTAATAGACATTTTTAAAGATTATTCAACATATAAAACATTACACTTATACAAATATATGTAGAGGTTATATAATTGTTCATAACCATTTCGGCTTATAGACAACTAAACCAGACTATTTTTAGAGATATAGGCCGAAGTAAACCCACAATTGTTTCATTCTAATTAATCCAAATCGCAAGCCCACTAAATTAAAATATATTTTTCATCCTATATTTTGGCCCGCGCATTTGAAAAGCGGGAATATATTTTTGATAAAATTTGGATTTAGTATAAAAAAAATCTATACTTTTAATTTGGAATTTACTTAAATTTTATTTATTTATTTTATTTTAAATAATATATTTATATATTTGAAAATTTTATATGTGTTAACAGTTTTTTCTACTATAAATGTATCATATAATCTACTATATTTTATCCTGTTAGCGAACAACATTTCTATTTTGTTTTTCGTTATTTTAACTCATTTTATAGTGGTATAAAACTTTGCAAGTTTGATAATTAACCGTGAAATAAAAATCATTTCGTAAAAACATTAATCCCAACCCGTCCATCAGATTATCAAATAACGTAAATATTGAATAATTTATATTATTTAAAATTTATTAAACTACAAGTTTTTTTATCTAATTCTAAATTTAAATAATTTGTATACTAAGTTATTTTATTTACATTTACCACTTGATTTAATAATTTAACCATATTTATGAAATATATATATATATATATATATATATAGTATAGGATTACCATTTTTCATTTTATAGATTAATATTTATTTTAGTATTTTCACAATTAATAGTATTTGTCTAAAAAATTTTGAACAAAATGAAAGATATGAAAGATATTTATTTTATATTATGTTATAATCTCAACCCGTTCAACTGAAACAAATATTAATTTGAACCCGTTAATTATATAATCGAATAATATAAATATTGAATATTTTTAATAATTACATACTAAAATTTATGAAAATGTTTAGCTTAATAATTATATTTGTTAAGATATTGCATTTTTAAAAACATTATTCTTATTTCAAAATAATATCTTCATATTTTAAGGAATATATCAATCATAATGTTTTTGCAATTTTTTTAAAAAAAATATATCAATTATTAGAAAAGTAATAGACATTTTTACAGATTATTCAACATATAAAAAATTACACTTATATAAATATATGTAGAGGTTATATAATTGTTCCTAACCATTTCGGCTTATAGACAACTAAACCATACTATTTTTTGAGATATGGACCGAAGTAAACCCACAATTTTTTCATTCTAATTACTCCAAATCGCAAGCCCACTAAATTAAAAATATATTTTGAATCCTAGATTTTGGCACGTGCATTTGAAGCACGAGAATGTATTTTTGATAAAATTTGGATTTTAGTAGAAAGAAAATCTATACTTTTAATTTTTAATTTGCTTAATATATATATACATTTTAAATAATATATTTATATATTTGAAACTTTTAGATGTGTTAACAGTTTTTCTACTATAGATGTATCATATAATTTACTATATTTTATTCCGTTATCGAACAACATTTCTATTTTGTTTTTCGTTATTTTAACTCATTTTATAGTGGTATAAAACTTTGCAAGTTTGATAATTAACCGTGCAATAAAAATCATTTCGTAAAAAAATCAATCCCAACCCGTCCATCAGATTATCAAATAACGTAAACATTGAATAATTTATAATATTTAAAATTTATTAAACTAAAAGTTTTTATCTAATTCTAAATTTAAATATTTTCTCTACTAAGTTAGTTTATTTACATTTACCACTGATTTAATAAGTAAATAAATATATATATATATATATATATTACAGAATTTCCATTTTTCGTTTTATAGATGAATATTTATTTTAGTATTTTCACAGTTAATAGTATTTCTTAAAAAAAATTGAAGGAAATAAAAGATATAAAAGATATTTATTTTAGATTATGTTATAATATCAACCCGTTCAATTGAAACAAATATTAATCCAAACCCATTAATTATATAATCGAAATATATAAATATTTTTTAATTTTTAATATTTTACTTTTATTAAAATGAAAATATATCAATCTAATTTCTAATATGAAATGAATTCAGTTTCACATTTATAAAAATAAAATAAGTTAATCCGTTAGTTTAATATCTTATGTATGAAATATTCATTTATAAACTAAAAATATATATTAAAATTTATGAAAATATATATATGTATCTATACATTACGAAATCTAATATTAAAATTATTTATATATAGTCAAATCTTGTTGCATAATTTGTTTTCCATAATATCTAAAATCCAATATTTTTAAATGGAAATTTCCATTTTGTTTGATTTAAAAAGATATCATCTGATTTAGTTTTGATTTATTTTTGATTTAAATTTTATGCATAATTAATAACATAGTTAATACCTAATGAATAGGTCCAATGGTCCAAACAACCTTTTTTAGGTAGATGTATCCTCCCTTAATAGTATAGAAGCTTTTGTTCATATAATGAGTATTGAACTAATTTTCATTAACTAAAGAATTTTTTTTTATTCAATGACAATCACAACTAGTACAGCAATATAATCAAAAATATCGTATTTAATGATATCATGAAAAGCAGTGTCGGTGTGACTTATAATACCATAGCAAATTTCTAAACTATGCATTTGTCACTATTCATACATTTTATCTAATATCAAAAATAATTTATACTCCCTCCGTTTCTGAAAAATATTTTTTTAAAAATCTTGTGTTTCAAAAAGATAGATTTTAAGTTTTCTATGCATTTTATAATGATTATTAATGATAAATTGTAAACTTCTAGAAAAATACATTTAAATTCTTGAATTATTATCGATTTAAAGTTATTGAAAGTTGTTAATTGCAGAAAACAATGTATTTATTATCAAATTTTAATATATCTTCTTAATATGTGTGAAAACACATCAACATTCATCTTTTGAAAACAGAAGGAGTACTGCTAATTGAACTATGATATTGCTAGATTTTATCTAAGTTATCGTTAGTTCTTTAATTTATACTGCTAATTGAACTATCATATACCTCGAGACATATGAAGAGTAAAGTCTAAGTTCCGATTTAATCTGCAATTCACCATTACAAGGGCATATGATAAAATCACTCTATTTCATTTCAATTTGCAGTTTTTTTTATTGTTGAAGATGATTATTATCAAGTTATTGCCCTTTATTGTAGCAAATGGATCGATATTATCGTAAGTGATAAAGCCTAGCTAGTTGTTTACTTGTTATGGTTGGTAATAAGATTTAGAGATGTTGTAGTATAGTAGGCCAAAATTCTCTAGGCAGGACTGCATATTCTCGTTTGTATTTTGGAAAAATCGGATACGATACGAGTATGAGATCATTGGGTCATAAATTGGCATATATAATGTATACCTTTTATTGGAGCATTATACTTACTTAGACAACTTGGAAATTTATTACATTAATGACATACATCTGTAAGTTTACATGAAAGTACAAAATGCTTAGGGAAAAGGAGTCTCTTGTTTGCAATAGCGGGTTTAGGGGCAGCTGTGTTTACCGATTGAAACAGTAACAAGCGGTTTAAGCGTTCGTGTAATTTACTCGTCTTTGCAGTAGTCGCAGAAGCATTTGATAGGTTTGTTTTTGTGTTTCTTCACGCATCTACCGCCTTTACCACCTTTGAAAGTCCGGCAGTTTTGGCGACACAACGTGGGGAAGAACTTTGGGTTACAAAACGTGGGACCCACGTCTCCGCCGTACTCCTGCAGGCATTTGAACTTTTCGTCGGCTTCTATCTTCTCCAGCGACTCTGCATGCAATAATAATAATAATCTTGTATGAGTTATTGTGAGAGTGGCACTTTCGTAATTAGGTAGTAACTATATATAATTATGTACTTACCACCAAGAACGGCGAGAAAGAGGATGAACAATACTAGGAAGATGTGAACAGACTTCATTTTCTTTTTGCACTGCTTAATTTGCCACTTTTGGAGATGTATCGACCATTGATGTTTTATAGTGATGTCAGATTCAGAACTGGCCCTGAGATTTTTGGGGCTATAAACAATTTAGTAAGATCTTTAACAATTTTTTTTACATCTGAACATTTTGGGAGCCAGAGGTCAATGTTTTATTGCACAGTCCCCAAAACCGGCTCAGATTATTGCATTTCTTTCTATCACAGAGCTTTTTAGGTATAATACTGTATCAAACAAATATTCGAGACACAAACGGTCCGTCTTGATTTTGACGTATCAGAAAAAGAAGAAGAAGAGATTTGATAAATCGAGATTGCCTTACAGGTAAAGACATTTTTCACGTGATCCTATCCAAGCTCCACTATCTCTCGCTTTGTTTGGTGGTTAATTGTTCCGAATTTTAAAATGAGTTATTAACTCAATGTTTTCTCGTTTTTTCTTTAATATACTCAAATTTGATTTAGACCATAAATAGCAAAAATAATGGATTGTATGAGTATTTAGAGTTCAAGGAAGTCACATTTAATTTGCAATAGATTGTTCGAATGAAGATGATGTCTGAATTAATGTTGTGACCGGTATTTTTTATACATTTAGAAGAGTTCTACAGGAGCAAAGAGAATTTCAAAAGGTTTGCGATCCTTTACATTCAACTAATTCAACTAATTCAAAAACGGATAAATTAGCAAAAAAGTGTTAAGGCGCATCGGTCATGCATGGTTCATGTTGGAGTTGATTCACCCCCTTTGCTTTCCGAAACTTTGTAATTTCTGTTTCTGTCTTGTTGATAAATAAATTTAAAAAAAAATCACTCCTTTTCCAAGAATCACCGGTCTGTGTATTACTGCGTATTAACTAGATAGTAGATACCGTCCACAGACTCCACACGGTCGTAAACAATCTCAATTATTCCCAACATTACGCCATTTTATAACAATAACTAGTCTATGCGGCTGATCATGAGTTTGCCCATTACTTTAATTTTTTCTGTGCTTCACCCAAAAGTCTATAAAATTATTTTGTTTTGATTATTTACTCAATATTTTGGAAATTAGTGGTACTTTGCAGTCCGATACTTTTAGCTAACTAAATATTTAAAATCATATACTGAGACTTTTGTAAGTTCAGTAATTTAAAACGAATAATAAAACTAATAAGCGACCAAAAACAATATCACATTATTACTATATTTATTCGTCAACAAGAATATCATAATATCACATTGTTTCGAAACGTTTTCTTTTCCGACATTCTGTGACATCCAACGTGCCCCCTCAACCAAAATGTTTGGGATTTAGTTGTTTTCTTTGTGCAATTTTTTTAGACGTCCAAGATTATTATCATAAAATGGATCGTTATACATAATACATTTATAATCAGGACTTATATGAAAGGATACATGAAGAGATAGGAGTCGAGAGAGTATATGAAAATGTTGGGACATTACTAGATGGATCACACACACACTTATTAATTTATATGGAAGTAGACATGCTTAGGGAGAAAGGGTCTCTTATTTGAATTTGATGCGTCGAGGCTGGGACAATACGTTGATGCGTTCTCGTTACTAGTGGTCTTTGCAAAAGACGCAGTAGCATTTGGTTTGCTTGTGTTTCGTCACGCAATGTCCTGTTTTCGCGTGTTTCATAGACTGACATTTTTGACGGCACAACGTTGGGAAGGGTTTAGGGCTGCATAACGTGTCCGTTTCTCCAACTAACTCGTCCACGCATCTGTACTTCTTCGCTTCTGTCTTCTCCGGCGACTCTGCATATTGTAGTTAATCTAACATGAGGTAAAGAGTGGGAGTTTCGTAATAATGTGGTAATTATAATATATACTTACCAAGAACGACCAGGAAGAAAACGAACAACACAAGGAATATGGAAACAGATTTCATTTCCTTTTGCTTAATAATACTAATGATTCTTTGCCATTTTTAGATGTATCAGCCATTGATATTTATAGTGATGTCAAATGATTGCGAATTGCGATTCTTTTTGTATAACACTACACTACACAATTTTTCAGTTCAAAAAACAAACACTACACTGCATAAATAGTACTAAACACGTATTTGGAGCCAGAGATAAAATTTTCGAGGGCCCGCCTTGTTTTGATAAATATTCGATAGGCAAGATTTTGCTATCAGGTAAAGACGTTTTTCACGTGGTTTTTTTTCCAAGTTTCAACAAATAGTTTGCCAATTATTCAAGGTTAATCCTTCACTGTTTTTTTCTGCCAATTATTCAACAATCTCAATTATTCAAAACTATATCTACTTTATGCCAATAATCTATGTGGCTCATGAGTTTGTTCATTACTTTATTTTTTTCATGTCTTATATATGTGAGATATGGCTATGAGATTAGTCACGAAAACAATTAAAGACCAAATAACTAAAGTGCACTTTGGAGGAAGTCTTAAAGCTTGGCAAAAAAAATCAAGAGAGAGTTCTTGCTGTGGAGACGAGAAGAAATTCAGATCTGCTTGTGACAAAGAGAGAAAGGAAAAGAATTGCTCGGTGGTACAACAAGCGTTGGATTTTTTTAAGGATCGAACAAAAAAAAAAGAAAAAAAAGAAAGGGAGATTTTTTCCTTTTTTGTCGCTAAGGGAAGATATTGGTCAACTTTGGATCAATATTTTGGAAATTAATGCTACTTTGAAGTTCAATACTTGTAGGCTTTCTAGATACTCGAATTTTTAAAATCATATGTTGAGAATCTGTAACACCCGTCTCCCGACACTTGGGAACGGCGTGCCACTAAAGATAATATAATATAATATTTCAATTTCCTTAAATAAACCATGTCTAGATTTCCGCAAATCCATAAAAATAAGTCTGTCGTCTCATAACCACAATACCGTAAATAACCGTAAATATCAGGTCTGAAATACAATACGAAAATACGAAAATACGAAATTACAATTTAAACCATAAAAACCCAAAAGTAGCACTCGGTCCGATAAAACGTCTACTACTCCTCAGTCTCACCTGAAAGGGAAAGAAGAGGGGTGAGTAACAGGGGAGTCACTCAGTGAGGTACGGGATGCTAAACACAGGAAACCGCAGTTCCGATCATAGCACTCCGAAAACGGTAAAAAGAAACTAGACATGAACAAACACGGTACCTAAAGCACCCACTGAACAATCAACAACCCTACGAACGGATCCAGTGACCGTCAACACCCTCCACTAGGAGGACAGTATGGGATAGTGCCCACTTCACCGCCGGGTTTGACGATTTATCGATCTTAAGGTCCCAGACAGCAGATCGACTAGGCTGCCTGTACCCCCTCTCACACAAGGCGTAGATAGTACAGAAGTCCGTCTCTGTACCCCCGCAATCTCTAAACTCTATCATGCTCGACTCTTCGTATAATATATATATATATATTTATATATTTATATAAGTATAAGTATTTTAATTATATCTATATCAAACAATTATCAGTTTAACATGCACAAACAATGGGTTGAATCATCTATATCCCTATCTCCAAATTACAAACAAAACTACCTAGACTCGATCAGAGAAACGGATCATATAAAGCTCTTAATTCCATCTTAGAAGTTCTAGGCGAAAGTACGGAATTCTATGAAAAGCCACCCTCACCTTTGGAATTGAGAAAAACTAGGGTTTCTGGACTCCGGATGCTTGAAAGGACGCCAAATCTGAAATCAGGACGAAAAACCGAGTGAGAACGGCTTTCGAACGGCGAAAAAACGGTTAACGGTTCAAGTTGGTCAAAGTCAACGGTCAAAGTCAAAGTCAAAGTCAACAGTCAACCTGGTCAAATCAAACCGCGATTAAACCAGATTAAACCGGACCAAATCAGACTAAACCAGACTCAATTGATTTAAACCAAAAATTGAACCAAACCGAAATTGAAATTGAAATTGAACCGGAAATTGAATTAAACCGGCCGAACCAAACCGAACCGAATTAAACCGGTCGGTCAAGCCAAACCGAAACCAAACCGGCGGCAGATCGCCGGCGAGTTCTCCGGCGACCGGCGGCGGCGAGGTACGGCGGCGACCGGCGACCGGCGACGGCGAGGTACGCGCGCGACCGGCGGCGGCGACGGCGAGGCACGGCGGCGACCGGCGGCGGCGACCGGCGGAGCGGCGGCGGAGCTTACCGGCGGCGACGGCGGAGACGGCGGCGGCGGAGGCGACGGGCGTGACGGTGACGCGCGGTGACCTGCGGTGGCGCGTGAGGCGCGTGGCGCGACGCGCCAATCTTCTGGCGGCGCGTGAGGCGCGTGCGGCGCGGCGGCAGCGGCTGGTCTTCACGGCGTGGCTTCGTCTCGTCGAGCTGGATGCGGTGGTGGCCTTAGATTTTCGAGAAACACGGTGGTTAACGAGATAAGATCGATTTTCTAAAACGGCCCAAAAAAGATCAAATCGGAAAACGGTTTACCGGAAACGGTTAGGCGGATGACGGAGGCTGACGGGGCAACTCTTCTTCTTCCTCCTCCTTCTTCTTCTCCTCCTCCTTCTTCTTTCTCTCTCTCTCCCTCTCTCTCTCTCTCTCTCTCTCTCTCTCTCTCTCTCTCTCTCTCTCTCTCTCAAAAACTTCACGGTGGAAAATGAAATGGTGAGGGGGAAGACACCAATTAATGGAGGAGGGAGGAGTGGGGTTGGGAAAAAGGGAAAGAAAGGGGTGGTGGAAAGGGGAAAAAGGAGATGGGTGGGGATGGGGGTGGGGAAAAAGATAGGGGTGTTACAATTCTCCCCTACTTACGAGGAATTCGTCCCCGAATTCAAGTTCTGAACCGCTAGCTGAAAGCATCCTTAAAAATCTCCTCGAAGTGGTTTACTTTCGTTTCTGCAAAGTCTTCAATGATTTCGCTCCTTCACGTACTACAACGATGAATGGCGGAAGTTCCCAAATCTATCGCACTGACTGTCTGAAAACGACTACCCTTTGGCTCGAACAATCTCTGAACTGACCAACGCTTGATTAGACCCGAACGTACGCAACTATGCAAAACTCCGATGACAAATAGGTAGAAACTGCTCCACCCCAAGCTAAAACCGACCGAACACAAGTACTAACTAACGATGGTTCCCACAAAAGCACGATACTCAAGACGACAACCACAAATCCACAACCTCTAAAACACAACATAACAATGAGTATAGGCAAGGAACACGTACCGACTCTCGGCGCGGCTCCCTCATGGTCCCCAACAGCAAATACTCGCGGGGCAATGGCTTGGCGCTTGGGTGGCGGCGGCAGAAGTAACCCCTGAGCCTTCTGCGGACAATCCCTGGACATGTGACCCTGCTGGCCACAACTGTAGCAATCCCTCGATGCAACTGCTGGTACTACTGGCCCCGGAATCTGAGTAACGAACGGTGCATCCAATGGTTTAGAACGACAAGACTTAGCGATATGACCCAGCCGTCCACATAAAAAGCACTGCACGCAATCTCCGAAATGATGTCGGTGGCAACGGGAACAATACGGCGGCAATCCTGGGCGATCTGTCGTCCCCCTCTGTGTGTCTAGAGCCTTCACAGGTTTAGGCTGAGTTGACGTGCTGTATCTCTGCTCCTCAGATAGTCCTTTCTCTAACGCAACGGCCTTCTCCACTAAGTCGACCAGCCGTTCATAATCCCGGATCAAGCAACGATTGCGGATCTCCACTCGCAGCCCGTCCAGAAATTTCCGGATCAGATCCTCCTCAGTGATGGTGACTACTGCGAATCTGCGCAGCCGGGTGAACTCCCGTTCATACTCTCTGACCGACATCGCCCCCTGCATCAGATGCTCGACGCTGGCTCTCCGCGGTGCTGCTCGGTGCCTCATGCCTAGCCTCTCGGGTGAAAAACCTACGGTCAAACTCCCTCAGAAAATGCTCAAACGTGAGCACAACCTGACCTCGGCTACTCGCGACAACTCCCTCCCACCAGTGCAGAGCGTCGTCCCTAAGATACTGCGTAGCCAAGTCCAACTTAAATCCTTCTGGGCACCTTGTGAGCTCAAGGTTGCGAAGAAGCGACCTCCTCCAGTTGTCAGCGGCAGCCGCATCAGAACCTCCGATGAAGTGCTCCTGACCCATGTCACGCATCTGCTTCGTGATCACCCAATAAGTGGGTCCCTCCGCAGCTCTGAATGGTGGCGGTGGTGGTGGCGGCGGTGGAAAACCTGCACCCTGAGCGTTACCCACCAATGGTACCTGGCGCGTCAGCGGCTGCTTGCTCCGCATGAGCAGCAAATTGGCGAGCAACCTCTTCAGCAGCTACCCGTGCAGCCTCCTGAGCAGCTACCCGAACAGCCTCCTGAGTAGCTACCCGAGCAGCCTCCTGGGCAGCAACTCGAACTGCATCCTGAGCCACATTCCTGGCTACCTCCTCAGCGATCTGCCTCACCGCATCCTGGTTGCCATCCTGAATGACGGTCTGCGTGACCTCGACATTTCCTGCGACTCCGCTAGACTCTGCTGTGCGGCCACGACCTCTGCCTCTAGTAACTCGAGTACTCTTCTTGGCGGCATCTGAATATGGAAGAAAACTGGTTAGAATCTGTTGAATCTGTTGAAGGACGGAACTGAGATAAAAGAATAGTAGATTAATATCAGATGGGTGCTCTTTTTTTTTTTTTTTGTTTTTTTTAAATCCCTCGATCTCCAAAAAATTGAAAAACCGTAAAAAGTTTTTTTTTTTTTTTTTTTTTTTTTTTAAATTCCACCTCCCGGGTCGGAACGGGATGGCAAAACCGCTCTGATACCAAAATGTAACACCCGTCTCCCGACACTTGGGAACGGCGTGCCACTAAAGATAATATAATATAATATTTCAATTTCCTTAAATAAACCATGTCTAGATTTCCGCAAATCCATAAAAATAAGTCTGTCGTCTCATAACCACAATACCGTAAATAACCGTAAATATCAGGTCTGAAATACAATACGAAAATACGAAAATACGAAATTACAATTAAACCATAAAAACCCAAAAGTAGCACCCGGTCCGATAAAACGTCTACTACTCCTCAGTCTCACCTGAAAGGGAAAGAAGAGGGGTGAGTAACAGGGGAGTCACTC
Organism: Isatis tinctoria; assembly: GCA_010577795.1. Lineage (NCBI taxonomy): Eukaryota > Viridiplantae > Streptophyta > Magnoliopsida > Brassicales > Brassicaceae > Isatis > Isatis tinctoria. The sequence goes on from CM021247.1 coordinate 2,288,846, forward strand.
AGTGAGGTACGGGATGCTAAACACAGGAAACCGCAGTTCCGATCATAGCACTCCGAAAACGGTAAAAAGAAACTAGACATGAACAAACACGGTACCTAAAGCACCCACTGAACAATCAACAACCCTACGAACGGATCCAGTGACCGTCAACACCCTCCACTAGGAGGACAGTATGGGATAGTGCCCACTTCACCGCCGGGTTTGACGATTTATCGATCTTAAGGTCCCAGACAGCAGATCGACTAGGCTGCCTGTACCCCCTCTCACACAAGGCGTAGATAGTACAGAAGTCCGTCTCTGTACCCCCGCAATCTCTAAACTCTATCATGCTCGACTCTTCGTATAATATATATATATTTATATATTTATATAAGTATAAGTATTTTAATTATATCTATATCAAACAATTATCAGTTTAACATGCACAAACAATGGGTTGAATCATCTATATCCCTATCTCCAAATTACAAACAAAACTACCTAGACTCGATCAGAGAAACGGATCATATAAAGCTCTTAATTCCATCTTAGAAGTTCTAGGCGAAAGTACGGAATTCTATGAAAAGCCACCCTCACCTTTGGAATTGAGAAAAACTAGGGTTTCTGGACTCCGGATGCTTGAAAGGACGCCAAATCTGAAATCAGGACGAAAAATCGAGTGAGAACGGCTTTCGAACGGCGAAAAAACGGTTAACGGTTCAAGTTGGTCAAAGTCAACGGTCAAAGTCAAAGTCAAAGTCAACAGTCAACCTGGTCAAATCAAACCGCGATTAAACCAGATTAAACCGGACCAAATCAGACTAAACCAGACTCAATTGATTTAAACCAAAAATTGAACCAAACCGAAATTGAAATTGAAATTGAACGGAAATTGAATTAAACCGGCCGAACCAAACCGAACCGAATTAAACCGGTCGGTCAAGCCAAACCGAAACCAAACCGGCGGCAGATCGCCGGCGAGTTCTCCGGCGACCGGCGGCGGCGAGGTACGGCGGCGACCGGCGACCGGCGACGGCGAGGTACGGCGGCGACCGCGCCGGCGACGGCGGCACGCGGCGACCGGCGGCGGCGACCGGCGGAGGCGGCGGCGGAGCTTACCGGCGGCGAGCGGAGACGGCGGCGGTGATGCGGGGCGGAGGCGACGGCGCGTGACGGTGACGCGCGGTGACCTGCGGTGGCGCGTGAGGCGCGTGGCGCGACGCGCCAATCTTCTGGCGGCGCGTGACGGCGCGTGCGGCGGCGGCAGCGGCTGGTCTTCACGGCGTGGCTTCGTCTCGTCGAGCTGGATGCGGTGGTGGCCTTGGATTTTCGAGAAACACGGTGGTTAACGAGATAAGATCGATTTTCTAAAACGGCCAAAAAAAGATCAAATCGGAAAACGGTTTACCGGAAACGGTTAGGCGGATGACGGAGGCTGACGGGGCAACTCTTCTTCTCCTCCTCTTCTTTTCTTCTCCTCCTCCTTCTTCTTCTCTCCTCTCTCTCTCTCTCTCTCTCTCTCTCTCTCTCTCTCTCTCTCTCTCTCTCTCTCTCTCTCTCAAAAACTTCACGGTGGAAAATGAAATGGTGAGGGGGAAGACACCAATTAATGGAGGAGGGAGGAGTGGGGTTGGGAAAAAGGGAAAGAAAGGGTGGTGGAAAGGGGAAAAAGAGATGGGTGGGGATGGGGGTGGGGAAAAAGATAGGGGTGTTACAATTCTCCCCTACTTACGAGGAATTCGTCCCCGAATTCAAGTTCTGAACCGCTAGCTGAAAGCATCCTTAAAAAATCTCCTCGAAGTGGTTTACTTTCGTTTCTGCAAAGTCTTCAATGATTTCGCTCCTTCACGTACTACAACGATGAATGGCGGAAGTTCCCAAATCTATCGCACTGACTGTCTGAAAACGACTACCTTTGGCTCGAACAATCTCTGAACTGACCAACGCTTGACTAGACCCGAACGTACGCAACTATGCAAAACTCCGATGACAAATAGGTAGAAACTGCTCCACCCCAAGCTAAAACCGACCGAACACAAGTACTAACTAACGATGGTTCCCACAAAAGCACGATACTCAAGACGACAACCACAAATCCACAACCTCTAAAACACAACATAACAATGAGTATAGGCAAGGAACACGTACCGACTCTCGGCGCGGCTCCCTCATGGTCTCCAACAGCAAATACTCGCGGGGCAATGGCTTGGCGCTTGGGTGGCGGCGGCAGAAGTAACCCCTGAGCCCTCTGCGGACAATCCCTGGACATGTGACCCTGCTGGCCACAACTGTAGCAATCCCTCGATGCAACTGCTGGTACTACTGGCCCCGGAATCTGAGTAACGAACGGTGCATCCAATGGTTTAGAACGACAAGACTTGGCGATATGACCCAGCCGTCCACATAAAAAGCACTGCACGCAATCTCCGAAATGATGTCGGTGGCAACGGGAACAATACGGCGGCAATCCTGGGCGATCTGTCGTCCCCCTCTGTGTGTCTGGAGCCTTCACAGGTTTAGGCTGAGTTGGCGTGCTGTATCTCTGCTCCTCAGATAGTCCTTTCTCAACGCAACGGCCTTCTCCACTAAGTCGACCAGCCGTTCATAATCCCGGATCAAGCAACGATTGCGGATCTCCACTCGCAGCCCGTCCAGAAATTTCCGGATCAGATCCTCCTCAGTGATGGTGACTACTGCGAATCTGCGCAGCCGGGTGAACTCCCGTTCATACTCTCTGACCGACATCGCCCCCTGCATCAGATGCTCGAACGCGGTGGCATTCTCATGCCTAGCCTCTCGGGTGAAAAACCTACGGTCAAACTCCCTCAGAAAATGCTCAAACGTGAGCACAACCTGACCTCGGCTACTCGCGACAACTCCCTCCCACCAGTGCAGAGCGTCGTCCCTAAGATACTGCGTAGCCAAGTCCAACTTAAATCCTTCTGGGCACCTTGTGAGCTCAAGGTTGCGAAGAAGCGACCTCCTCCAGTTGTCAGCGGCAGCCGCATCAGAACCTCCGATGAAGTGCTCCTGACCCATGTCACGCATCTGCTTCGTGATCACCCAATAAGTGGGTCCCTCCGCAGCTCTGAATGGTGGCGGTGGTGGTGGCGGCGGTGGAAAACCTGCACCCTGAGCGTTACCCACCAATGGTACCTGGCGAGCGTCAGCGGCTGCTTGCTCCGCATGAGCAGCAAATTGGCGAGCAACCTCTTCAGCAGCTACCCGTGCAGCCTCCTGAGCAGCTACCCGAACAGCCTCCTGAGTAGCTACCCGAGCAGCCTCCTGGGCAGCAACCCGAACTGCATCCTGAGCCACATTCCTGGCTACCTCCTCAGCGATCTGCCTCACCGCATCCTGGTTGCCATCCTGAATGACGGTCTGCGTGACCTCGACATTTCCTGCGACTCCGCTAGACTCTGCTGTGCGGCCACGACCTCTGCCTCTAGTAACTCGAGTACTCTTTCTTGGCGGCATCTGAATATGGAAGAAAACTGGTTAGAATCTGTTGAATCTGTTGAAGGACGGAACTGAGATAAAAGAATAGTAGATTAATATCAGATGGGTGCTCTTTTTTTTTTTTTTTTTTTTTTTTTTTTAAATCCCCCGATCTCCAAAAATTTGAAAACCGTAAAAAGTTTTTTTTTTTTTTTTTTTTTAAAATTCCACCTCCCGGGTCGGAACCGGGATGGCAAACCGGCTCTGATACCAAAATGTAACACCCGTCTCCCGACACTTGGGAACGGCGTGCCACTAAAGATAATATAATATAATATTTCAATTTCCTTAAATAAACCATGTCTAGATTTCCGCAAATCCATAAAAATAAGTCTGTCGTCTCATAACCACAATACCGTAAATAACCGTAAATATCAGGTCTGAAATACAATACGAAAATACGAAAATACGAAATTACAAATTAAACCATAAAAACCCAAAAGTAGCACCCGGTCCGATAAAACGTCTACTATTCCTCAGTCTCACCTGAAAGGGAAAGAAGAGGGGTGAGTAACAGGGGAGTCACTCAGTGAGGTACGGGATGCTAAACACAGGAAACCGCAGTTCCGATCATAGCACTCCGAAAACGGTAAAAAGAAACTAGACATGAACAAACACGGTACCTAAAGCACCCACTGAACAATCAACAACCCTACGAACGGATCCAGTGACCGTCAACACCCTCCACTAGGAGGACAGTATGGGATAGTGCCCACTTCACCGCCGGGTTTGACGATTTATCGATCTTAAGGTCCCAGACAGCAGATCGACTAGGCTGCCTGTACCCCCTCTCACACAAGGCGTAGATAGTACAGAAGTCCGTCTCTGTACCCCCGCAATCTCTAAACTCTATCATGCTCGACTCTTCGTATAATATATATATATATATTTATATATTTATATAAGTATAAGTATTTTAATTATATCTATATCAAACAATTATCAGTTTAACATGCACAAACAATGGGTTGAATCATCTATATCCCTATCTCCAAATTACAAACAAAACTACCTAGACTCGATCAGAGAAACGGATCATATAAAGCTCTTAATTCCATCTTAGAAGTTCTAGGCGAAAGTACGGAATTCTATGAAAAGCCACCCTCACCTTTGGAATTGAGAAAAACTAGGGTTTCTGGACTCCGGATGCTTGAAAGGACGCCAAATCTGAAATCAGGACGAAAAATCGAGTGAGAACGGCTTTCGAACGCGGCGAAAAAACGGTTAACGGTTCAAGTTGGTCAAAGTCAACGGTCAAAGTCAAAGTCAAAGTCAACAGTCAACCTGGTCAAATCAAACCGCGATTAAACCAGATTAACCGGACCAAATCAGACTAAACCAGACTCAATTGATTTAAACCAAAAATTGAACCAAACCGAAATTGAAATTGAAATTGAACCGGAAATTGAATTAAACCGGCCGAACCAAACCGAACCGAATTAAACCGGTCGGTCAAGCCAAACCGAAACCAAACCGGCGGCAGATCGCCGGCGAGTTCTCCGGCGACCGGCGGCGGCGAGGTACGGCGGCGACCGGCGACCGGCGACGGCGAGGTACGGCGGCGACCGGCGGCGGCGACGGCGAGGCACGGCGGCGACCGGCGGCGGCGACCGGCGGAGGGCGGCGGCGGAGCTTACCGGCGGCGACGGCGGAGACGGCGCGGCGCGGTGACGGCGGCGGCGGAGGCGACGGCGCGTGACGGTGACGCGCGGTGACCTGCGGTGGCGCGTGAGGCGCGTGGCGCGACGCGCCAATCTTCTGGCGGCGCGTGAGGGCGCGTGCGGCGGCGGCAGCGGCTGGTCTTCACGGCGTGGCTTCGTCTCGTCGAGCTGGATGCGGTGGTGGCCTTAGATTTTCGAGAAACACGGTGGTTAACGAGATAAGATCGATTTTCTAAAACGGCCCAAAAAAGATCAAATCGGAAAACGGTTTACCGGAAACGGTTAGGCGGATGACGGAGGCTGACGGGGCAACTCTTCTTCTTCCTCCTCCTTCTTCTTCTCCTCCTCCTTCTTCTTTCTCTCTCTCTCCCTCTCTCTCTCTCTCTCTCTCTCTCTCTCTCAAAAACTTCACGGTGGAAAATGAAATGGTGAGGGGGAAGACACCAATTAATGGAGGAGGGAGGAGTGGGGTTGGGAAAAAGGGAAAGAAAGGGGTGGTGGAAAGGGGAAAAAGGAGATGAGTGGGGATGGGGGTGGGGAAAAAGATAGGGGTGTTACAGAATCTTTCTAAGTTGAGTAATTCAAATCGGATAATAAACAAGCGACCAATAAAAAAACCCAAGTTTTACAGATTGCTTAATGTATTAATCTCATTTTCGTATTTATAAAGTTGGGTGGGGGGGGGGGGGGGGGGGGGGAGTTTAAACAACGAAAACACTTGAGAAAGATGATTGCTAAAACTTAAACTACCAGATATATATATATATATATATATATATATACAAGATTTCAAGACATTAATCACATAGTTAAGTGACCAAATCCATTTCATATTCCAAACTCAAAATACATGATGATACACTTGTTGAAGCAGGTTTAAAGAAGAAGAAGAACAAAACACAGCTTTCAATCAGATAGGCTGAGGAAAACCGAAGTGGCAACTCCAATTGCGTACAAACCAATCGCCGCTCCTATCAGGTTTTGACCTGACCGAGTCACGGCGCCGACCCCAGCGATTCCGGCAACTCCTAATGGAATCCGACTCGCTATCGCTTTCCTCGCGTTTCCCACAGCGGACTCCGTGAAAACCTCGATGGCCCATTCCTTGAACTCCTCCGGCCCGAGGACGTCCTCCTCCTTCTCCGCCGCCGAGTCTCGAGAGACGGTGACCCGGAGAGCTGAGTCGACTTGGGATTGACTCGGGGGAGAAGGGACCCACCTGACGATTAGAGGGAAAGTGGACAGATTCCGGTGGATGTGAGCCGCGGCGGGGAGGAGTTGGTAGGGACGAACTCCGGCGAAAGCATGCTGAGCGAGAGAAAGAGACTCCTCGTATGCTGAGTCACAAGCCGAGTCGAACTCGGGCGAGTTGGATAGAGTCGCCCTGACTCGCTTTGAACCCGATATCCCCATTTCTCTCTCCTCTCTTTCTCCTCCTCACTAATCTATTTACTCTCTGTCGTTTACACGTCACAATCAAAGTGTTTTCTAAACCGTTGGATTCACTGTAAGTTCATCTATACTGTCAATCTGACGGTAGTCACACGACATAATCATTTGTATACGTGGATGCTAATAAGACTACATATAAAAACCAGAAAGAAAAAACTAACAACAATATCCATATTTTTTTTGTTAAAGGAAAAACCTACCTAACAACTGATAATGGTCTTAAATCTGATTTTTATTCATATATTCTTTGGTGGTTAAAGTATGTATAGTTTTTTTTTCAAAATTCTTAACGGAGTATATAAATAAATTAAAAATATGTTAGTTAGCATTACTATTTAGATTATCAATCTTATTTTATTTATTTTCGTTTTTGAAAAAATGAAAAAGCCTCGTACCAATTATCTAGTTTTTAAAATTAAATTTCTCTTGGCTCGTGAATGATAATCAGAATTACGGGAACTGAAGTCGCACTTTTATCCTCGTTTAGGTAAAATGATGTCAGATTATAATTCCAGAAACAAAGTCGTACGTCTTTTTCACTTAACTAAGAGACCCGTTGTATTCTTAATTTATTGAGTGGACCCTTTGCCTTTACTATTGCACAAACCACGATACATGCAAGATTCAAAGTTCAAACACAAGGCATCTGCGTCTGTGGCCAAAACGTGCAATGATCGCTTAGAGTTTCATTAATAAACTTCGTTTAGATTAATTCGGTGAGCCTTTTCGCTTATGAGATTCAAAGTTAGTTATTTTCTTCTCCTACACCACTAACGATGATGTATCTGAGTTAGTGTTAGGATCATTTGTGTCTTTCATCCATTTAAACTATCATAGAGACGCCCAAATGGAAATGACCAAATAATGTGTCACTTTCTAGAGAATCAGAGACGGAACAAAACCTATTTAAATCCCGTGTTCACACGTCACAATTACGTTCAATCTCTGACCGTCGGATTAAACGCAATTTAATCGAACGGTAGTCAGGCGCGGTCACATACCTACACGTGGATGATAAATGAAAGATTTCAAAACAAGTATGCATGGGATGAGTCATGAGTCTTTTGGCTTATGCAAAGTTGCAAAGTACGAAAGCTGACAATAACCATATCTATAATCAAACCATGTGAGCCTCAGATACTTCCGGCTTTTTATTTCATATATATATGCAGTATATCCGTTATTACATTATTACTCGATCAGACCATTTTGAACTTTATTATTACACATGCAGGATTCAAATACCACCCCTTATAGTCTGATCATAATTAAGGTTTGTCGCTGCAGTAGTCGCATAAGCATTTAGCATCTCTTCCTTCTCCCCAACGGCATCTTCCACCTCTCGCTCCCTTGTTCTCACGGCATCTTCTGTAACAAAACGTCGGAAATATCCGAGGCGCACAGAAACGGAAGCCCACATCGCCGCCGTATTCTCTCAGGCATTGGCTAATGCTAGCCTGCGCTTTTACCTCCGGCACTTCTGCTCATAATATATATATATATATAGATAATATATTTGAGAAAATAGAGATCACATAATAATGCTATCGACTAGAGAAATACTCTCTGGATCCACTGAAATCACACAGATTTTTTAACAAATATGTGAATTAAATACGAAGCTAGTTAACTTACCAAATATAACTAAAAAGAGGATGAAAAAGAGGGCGAAGGAAGAAACTGATTTCGATGCCATGGCCATCCTCTCTCTCTCTCTCTCTGTTTAATTTGGAGTTAACGTATGTGTAAAATGAGCTCGGGGCTATGTTATTTATCTTTATCGTTGGGGAAATAAATTATCAAGAAAGTGTCATTTAGCTGTCATCAGTATGTAAGACTCACAGTTCAAACACAAGGCGTCTGCGTCTGCGGCCAAAACGTGTAACGATCGCTTAGAGTTTCCATTAATAAAAAATTCTTTTAGATTAATTCGGTGAATCTTTTTGCTTATGAGATCGAAAGTAAGTTGTTTTATTCTCCTACACTAACGATGATGTATCTGAGACTCTGAGTACCTCTGTTATGTTCATTTGTGTCTTTCATCCATTTGAATTTATTCCTTATCTAAAAACATTCATGGATATTTCTTTAAAAAGAGAGGCCCAAATGGGAAGGACCAAAGAATGTGTTACTTTCTAGAGACTAGAGAGTCAAGACGGAACAAAATCTACTCTCTCCGTTCCACAAATGAACGAAGTTCTGGACTTTTCACACATTTTAAGAACAAATTTAAAATATCAGATATAACCTCATTAAAGAATTATTATTTTATTTGAATTTAAATTGCTTTTGTAATTAACTTTAATTAATAAGGGTAAAATAGAAAAGTATGTGAAAAAGTTGTATTGAAAACACAAAACTTCTATCTTTATGAAACAAATTAAAAACTCAGAAAATCTATCTTAGTGGAACGGAAGGAGTATATAAATCCCGTGTTCACACGTCACAATCACGTTTAAAATCTCTGACCGTTGGATTAAACGCAACTTAATCGTACGGCAGTCAGACACAGTCACATATCTACACGTTGATGCTAAATGAAAGATTTCAAAACAAGTGAGTAGATATATTTTTTCCTTGCCTCGGATGAGTTCTTTGGCTTATGCAAAGTTGCGGAAAGTTAACAATAACCACATATCCACATGTAAGCTTCAGATACTTCTGGCTTTTTATTTATTTCACATGTTATTATTCATTATTACATTATTACTCGGACCATTTCAACTTTATTCTTACGCAAGCCATGAGACATGCAGGATTCAGATACCACCTCTTAGAGTACCCACAACGCAAGGATCAATCCTTGGGGAAGAGTTTTAAGGATTGAATCCTTGCTGACATGGCAGGGTTTGATTGGTTCACATCTATTAAAAAAAAAAAAAAAAAAAAGGTTAAGGATTCGATGAGGGTATCAGCGTTGCTGATGCCCTTAGAATCTGATCATAATTAGGCTTGTCGCTGCAGTAGTCGCATAAGCATTTGACATCGGTTCCTTCTCCCCAACGGCATCTTCCACCTTTCGCGCCCTTGTCCTCACGGCATCTTCTATAACAAATCGTCGGAAATATCCGAGGCGCACAAAACTGGAAACCAACATCACCCCCGTATTCTTTCAGGCACTCGCTATCCTGCGCTTTTATCTCCGGCACTTCTGCTCATAATATATATAGATGATATATTTGAGAAAACAGAAATCACATATGTATAATGCAATCACCGAGAGATATACTCTCTGGATCCTCTGAAATCACACAGATTTTTAACAAATATGTGAACTAAAAACGAAGTTAATTAGTTAACTTACCAAAGATAACCAAAAAGAGGATGAAAAAGAGCGCGAAGTAAGAAACTGATTTCGTTGCCATGCCCATCTTCTCTCTCTCTGTTTAACTTTGGAGTTAACGTATGTATAAAGTATAAACTGAGCTCGGGCTATGTTAGTATTTATCTTTATCGTTGGGGCAGTAAACTATCAATAAAGAGTCATTTAGCTGTCATTTAAATGACCCTACCTACTTTTTGAGTTTTTTTATATACCTGAAAAACTAGATTATAACCCGAGCCCGGGTCGGGTATTATATATTCATAATATAATCTACTTAAAATTTTTGTTCAAAAAAAAATCTACTTAAAATTAATTTTTTTTTAAAAAAAAACCAATATAGTTGTTTTGATAGTATAACATTTTAAATAGGGAAAACGATCTATTTCCCCCTAGGAACTATCGTATAGCACCATATCCACACGGAAGTTTGACCTCGTGCTATATATCACCGAAACGAAATTTCAAGATCTATTTCTCTCTGAATTTAAAGTTCGAAACCTAATTCTCCATAGATATTGGTTTTGATGGTTTGATTTGTAAATCTGAGATCAAACCGCCCAACCTGATTGTTAAACCGATTGGAAACCCAAAACCAGTAAAACCAAGACAAACCCATTGACCCGTCTTCTCCACCCACCATCGTAAACACAAATACAATTTTTTCAACTTAGGACCCTAAATTGAAGCAAAAAATCGAACCCGACATACGTTTTCTGGGAGTAGAAAACATTGGTCTGGAGAATTTGAGATTTAACAAAGAGCTTAATTTGTTTCTTCTTGAACCTAGAGATACCACCATTGGAGTATAACTGGGAGCTGCAAGTTGTCATCTTTGGAATTGAAAATGGATTGCCCAGTATAGCCACAAGATATAGTTGATTTTAAAACTGAAATCGACAAAAATTTAGATTTTTTGTAGATTTCTTTAACAAACAGAGAGTAGTGATGCAATGGAACAAGAAGAACGTTATCAATCTCGTCTCCAAGTCCAATCATCTCTCGGTGCCGCTTACGCCGCCGTCACCGGAGATTTACTGTTACCTCAACCTCAATCTCCACCGCAACTTCCAAAGATCTTGGTCTCTCCTACTCTTACACTCTATCCATCTCCTCGACACTCTAGTTTCGTCAATTTACTCGAGAACAACTTCCCTTATCACCAAACTCAAACTCCACAGACTCTTCTCGGATTCCTCCGCTCCAAGCTCCGTCACCATCAGCTCTTCGCTCACTCTGACTTCTCCGTCTTCAATTGGGCAGCTACGCTCGACACCTTCCGCCATGATCGCGAAACTTTCCTCTGGATGTCAAGATCACTCGCTGCCACACACCGGTTTTACGATCTCTATCGTCTCCTCTCTTTCATCGCGGCAAACCCATGCTTGTGTTCTTCAGGTATCTTCTCTTGTCCATAGCTCAAACTTATCTTCCATACCACCATTGATTCTTACTATAGAGCTGGGAAAATGGATTATGTGTTGTTAGTGTTCGACACCATCACGAGATTGATCGATGGTAAACCAAACGTCTTTGTTTATAACAGGTTAAATCGTGATTTACAGTTTGTCGGGTTTTAAGTCGGGTTATTTCACGCAATTGGGTCATTAGTTGGTTTAATTTGGTTTTTGATTATTTTGGGTTTAATTAAGAAACAGTAAACCATGTTTAACCATCGAAACCAATATTTATGGGGAATTAGGTTTCGAACTTTAAACTCGGGGAGAAATAGATCTTGAATTTTTGTTTCAGAGACATATAGTACGAGGTCAAACTTTCGTGTGGATATGATGTTATACAATAGTTTTCATGGAGAAATAGATCGTTTTCCCTTTTAAATATATATATATATATATATATATCTATCCAAAATACACTAATTATCAACATATTACATATTCTTTATTTTCAAAAGGAAAAGGGTTCAGAATTTTAAATGACCTATATAGGATCCAAATCTGTAGGTTTGGAAATATTATTCGGGATCCGGATCTGTATCCGAGATCCTCTCCATATCCAATCTTAATATCCGGAGGGCCGGATCCGGATAATAAAACTTAGGATTCCAATATCTGATTTTTTAAGTCCGGATACCCGGAGCCAGATCCGGATCCTTTAAATATACTATATTTAATCTATTTTATTAATAAAATTTTAAATATATTAAGAATTATACATAAAAACGAACTTAAAAATTATTTATATAATATTCTTTTTTATTTTTTGCTAATAGTATATTATATTTTATTATTAATATTATTTTATATATTTTAATATATATTTTACGCATCCGGCAGCAGATATCTTGATTTTTAGGCGGATATCCAAAATCCGGAAGCCCCGGATCCGGATCCATATTCAGATATGAATACCTAAAAAATTCGGATATCTGGCTTCACTCCGGTCTTTATAGTTAATGGACTATTAATGGACTACTAAAGTTTTAATTAGTTAAATAGTTAGTGATGACATGGCTAAATAAAAATATTTTATTGGTTCAATTTCCCTTAAATTGGCTCTTGAGACACGTGGTAGAAATCTTTTTTGTCTTTTCTATTAATATATAGGGGACGTGACAAAAATAAATTTGTTCAAGAGTGAGTATCAAAGGATTTCGAAAGAATACTTTTACGTTAGGCCCAGCCCAATTATTTTGTTTTAAAAGCCCAATCCATGCTGAAGATGGAAATTTAAGGGAAATTGAATCGAACCAGGAATTGAACAATCCCGAGATAAATCAAGGAACCGAACCAATAACTTTTTCTAAAACAAGTGCAAACGAATTATACGCCTAACCAGGAACCGAGCCAGGTTGTTGTTACTTAAATTTATTAGGAAGCTCTGATGCAAAAGAATGTAAGATCAATAATGTGTTCACAAAACCAAAACTTTCATCTCTACCGATAAAACACTTTTAATTTAATTCCACGAGTCTTTTGCTTATGCGATTGAAAGTTTGTTACTCCCTCCGTTCCTTTTTATTTATTGTTTTAGAGATTAGTGTTTGTTTCAAAATATTTGTTGTCTGAGATTTTATATTAGTTTTTTTAGCTTTATTAAAAACTGTGTGACCAGTATAATCATACATCTTCTTTTATAACTAGTTGAATTATTTTTACTTTATTTTTTTCAAAATACTTTTTAGAATAACAATGCATACCTAAATTCTTGTGCATTTTATCAAAACAACAAACATTTTGAAACGGAGGAGTATTTTTTTCTCCTACACCAACTATGATGTATATCTATGTTAATAATTCTGAGTTGCATATACTTACTAGGATCATCATTTATGTGTTTCTATCCACTATCTTCGACCGCCGCTTGCAAGGTAAGAATGGCATCGACCACTTGTCACACTCATTGCAAAAGTCGAACTTTTTCTTTTCTCTTTAGTCAAAGTATTACCAAAACTTATTTTATTGCACATAGAAAGTCGTACTTTTCATTATTCTTCGTTTCATACAGTATTACATTATCATCTCATTTATATGGGACCGTTCACATTCATTATTAGATTTATTACACAAACCAAAATCTTAAAACATAGCATTTGCGTGTGCGGCCGTAGTGTATTGGCGATCGCTTAGACATGGTGATTAGGGTTGATCGTTGCAGAAGTCGCATAAGCACTTAACATTACCTCCTTCTCCCCAACGGCATCTTCCACCTTTAGCCCCCTTGTTCTGACGGCATCTTGTATAAGAAAACGTAGGTCTTATCCGAGGCGCACAAAACTGGAAACCAACATCACCGCCGTATTCTTTCAAGCACTGGCTATCTTGCGCTTCTATCTCGGGCACGTCTGTTATAACAAAAGAGAATAGAACCATATATCCTAGTTAAATTTGCTATGATCACAGAAAATTAGTAAACGGAACACAAGCGTAATATAAAGTTACTAATATAACCAGTCAAGAAACACACCAGAGACAACCAAGAAGAAGATGAGGAAGAGAGCGAAGATGGAAACGTGTTTTATCGCCTTTGCCATTTTCTCTCTGTGTGTCTCACTGTGTTTGTTGATAATGTGTTCAACACTCGGTGTTGGTGCTATTTATCTTCACCTTTTGGACCAAACCGTTTTGCTTAGTGATATGGAACCGAACCATACCAAAACTAAACCAGTCAGATTTTTGGCTAAAATAGCAGTAAAAATAACCAAAAAGGTTTTAATAGTCAAATAATTTTAGTTTGAATTGTTGACCTTTTGCCCACCATCAACATGACTTCAAATATTTTTGACCTTTGCCATTTTCTCTCCTTTTTGTTTTCAGAGTACAACATCAGCAATATAGCAATATGGATGAGACATCCAACTTTTTATTCTCTAAAACGATAAAAAACAAAAAACATATACTTTTTTTTTTTTTTGTCACAACAAAAAACATATACAGTATCCTGACTCCACTATACCAAAATTGTCTTTCTCCCTCATGCCCCTTTTTTTTTTTTTTTTTTTTTTTTTTTTTTTGAATTGAATGTTAAATTTCAAAACCAAAAAAACATTTTTACATAGGGATGCTACCAGACTTTATATTTTTTTCAGACCGAGAGATAGAAAAAAAAAAAAATAACATAAGCTGAAACATAGAATTTATAAACGGGAGTTGAACCAGAAGACCAAACTCTCGTCAAGCCTCTTTTCCCCTGCAGCTCTTGCTGTGCTTAATCTGTTTCGGACGGTTTTGTCGATAATCTTTACCAGTCTTGATGGTGGTGATGGTGTTTCCCCATGCCTCCTCAGATTCCGTTCTCTCCAAATCCCATAGAGAGTCGCCTGAAAAACATACTTCAGGACAAAAGCTTCCACAAAATTATGTGTTGGCTTCAAAATGTAAGAGATGATATCGGCAGCAGTTGCAGTGTATGCCAAATCCCATGCCTCCTCATGCCCCTTTTTTAATAAGCAAACTAATATATGGAGAAATAAACAACATTCTTTAACAGAGGAAAACATAACTGAGTGATGTCATAAACCTGTTCCTAGGCAACCGTTGCTGCCACCAGAACTACCTATGGGTGCAGGCAAATCACGAACGAGGAACTTCACTGCGTGTTTTCCCATACCATATAATATCTCCAAGCATTCTTGGAGATCAGACTCTGTGACCATCAACACCCATTCTTCTTCATCGTCTAAGTACTTGAGTTGAAACGAACCGTCTTGCAGTTGGAAGCGTTTCCCAACTTCCTTGTAGAGCTGAGAACACCCAACCGATGGCTCGAACTTGAAACGTATTGTGTCTTCTCTATAAGTGGCCTTTACAGTGAGAGTTGTTGTTGACCCACTCTCGCCGCTATTGCTTTTGCGTGTTCTCATGTCCATGGAAGTAGATGAGCTTCCGAGCATAACTGCGCCTGAGCCATTCGATGAAGTTGACATGCTGCATGACATAGACCGGTTAGGTTCGATAATATTGCCACTGCATGGGATTGTTGTAACCATTCCATCCGCAATTGCCGGAGAGCCTAAGTTGCTATTGTTCTTTATTCCTTCATTGCCATCGAAGCAAGATTGTTCGGCCATCCAAGCCCACTGCTGACCACTAGCATTAACTTCCATGAATGACCCTGCACAAACAGAAAATTGCTTAAGTTTTTAGTAGCTCCATCTAAGGTTTATGGAATGAAAGATATATTTACCACTCATGATGATATCATCCTCTAACTTAATTGCATTGTCGACCGATTTAGCTTTCAAGAGCTCAAAGGAGGTCTCTTCAGCCATACCCTCCTGACCTCTTACATGTGCATTGTTACCATTGGAGGATGGACCTTTTTGAGTATCAAATTCTTTGACAGAAGGGCCAACCGCGACGAATTCGCCAATTGCTGAGTCAAACTTCAGTCCTCCTTCTACACCCTGGACCGAGTCCAGCACCGTCTGTATTTTCCTTAGTGACCTGTTCACTTTGTTAATCTTACGAGATGGCCACCTCATGATTCCATGTTGTCTGCATATCCGTTTTAGTGTAGTGGGACAAACTGCAAGATTAGATCCAAGTCAAGCGTTAGAAAGTTTGTATGGTAATGAAAACGCATCCGTGCCTGAGAAAATAAGGAATTCTCACCCCCAAGGCTTTTTGCAGCATCCTTTAGACTCCCAGAAAAATGTTGTTGGAGAACGCTTAAGCTCACATTTTTCTCTGTGGTGCTTTTCTTCTTCTCTGGTGTTCTAGCTTTGCTCATATCCTATGAAAAAAAAGAAAAGAAAAAAAAGTCAGTGCTCAATCTAGTAAGCCAGTTAACAGTATCTACAGAATAACCAAATTGCAATCATCACATACCTGCTCATGAGTGCCTTGAGATCCTGTACTAACGTTATCTTTATCAGAGGACATATCCGAAAATATACTTCTAGTAGAGTTTAGTTCGGAATCTAATAATATTGTCTGAAAGTTTCCTGAACATATGGTTCGGTGTAAGTTGGACATCTCCACATTCCGAATTCCAGCTTTACTAACTTCTGTTTTAGTTGCCCCCACATCTGAAACAGTTCTCAGAGTTCGACAAATTCTCTGCATCGTACCAGACAGGCTGTCTAATAGAAGTTGTTGTTCTAAACTTCCTTTCATACTTAGAGGCAAAAAAAGTTCAAGTATGTAATCATCTTCACCAGTGTAAGTGCTCCTCAGTTTTATAGCAACAGCAGCATTCAGACCGTACTTTCGAGCATGATGAACAAGAGGGTACTCACTGATGTCATATGCCTTCACATCAGAAGAAAAGAACGGCTGGTTGGACACGAAAGCTTTGCCAACGATTCCTTCCTTTTCTCTAAGACAATGTTCCAAACACGCGTGCACAAAGCCTTCCATCTCCATATCATTCACATAACAAGCTGTCTCCTCTACGCAAAGAACACAATCTTCACCTGATTTTGGCCCATAAATCCTTGTAGATTGATCCTTGCCCCCCTTGCCGTAACGACAAGGGATCCAGGCTAGAGCTAAAGGTAACTTGTGTGCATGACATACTGCTCGCAGAACATCTTGTATCTCAGCTAGGGCATCTCTTTGATAACTTGAAAGGTACTGGAAGATGAAATACCATTAGACTGAGGCATAAGATAACGAGACATAATGTGCTGTACACAGCTGAGATTTTGTTTGGTCCAGATGTTACCTGAGGGCGAGGGATATCTGATGTCCGTAAGTTTACAGCCTGAAAAAGAAGAAGAAAACATGAATCTCTCTGCCAAAATACTACTTTTATACGAGCATTTCTCGGACATATTTGGTACAATACAGAGAATCAGTAACTGCATTCTGTAACCTCATGTTGCAACCACAACAAATTGTCTCCAGAGCTGGCCTGGAAGCTTTCATTGACACAGGCAGAGGACTCGGGCAGTTCTCAAGCCAACAAAGATTCTCAGACCCTAAACCAAGCTTGCATAAAGTTAAATAAAAGTTGTGTTTATACACTTGCTGCTGCAAAAACATCAAAATCCAGATTGTTTAAAAGACAATTTACGCCAGTTCTTTATGTTCAATGGTTTTGCCTAGAATGTTTGGAAGGGCCTAGAACTCAACCAGACTAAAGCTCTTTATGCTTTTGAGTTGGATTTGTACCAGCTAACAAGTGTTGTTCGTAAAATGTTCAATGAGAGAATGAAATATTTGCAGACAATCTTAGAGTAAAAAATCATCCATATTTTCTAAGACCTTCAATATTCATATCAAGGATAGTAGATAACAAAAAGTTTGGCGGAACCAACTAATGAAATACAAAACTTTGAGGGCGGCGGTAATATATGCAAACATACATATAAGCGAAGAGAAAGAGAGAGATAGAGAGAAAGTGAATCAACCTGGAGAGCACGACAAACAGAGTCCATCTCCATATCAAAATTGGGTTTTTCCTTGGATGTGACGAGCTCCATGACAGCACAACAAGATGTCCCAGATGCTTCAAGGATAGGTATTGCAATGGAACCACGGACTTCATTATCTATAGCATGCTTCATACGCAGATACTCATCCGTCTTGTAATACATCACGTTTGATGTCCATTCGCGTACTCCCGAGATATAGACTCGGCCAGGAAGACCCGGAAAAGAACACTGATTTGCTTCAGAGGCAAAAGTGAATTTCCTTGACACTTCACGGTACTGGGAAAGCCTCGGGTCAAGCAAATAGGCCTGATCACATGTACTGAGCATGTACTGGTCTCCTGTCTTGATAGGGGTCCAAACTTGAACTAAAATGCCCTCTCTGGAACCTGAGGACTCTATAAATAAGCTTAATGCCTTGAGCATCTTCTCATCCAACGAGTGGCTCAAAGACCTGGGTATAGTACAATTCAGTACGTTAGGAAAACAATTCTTCTGACTAGTTACCCTGCGTCGTTTACCACTTAACTCATCTCTATCCTGTATTGACGCTCTTTCTTCACCATGGTAAGAGCTTTCCAAATCATGGAATGAACGAGCGGGACCTAAAATAGTAGCACCCCTCGGCTCAGCTGCATGAGATGAAGTGATAGCTCCAAAGGGCGTAGGTTGAGAAGTGGATAGACCATATTGGGAGAACAAGATATCAGTCGTGGAAGGGCTATTAAACCATGTAGCGAAAGAGTCGAAATTCATAAGCTCCGAGGTGGAAGAGGAGTTAAGCATATCATCAGATATCAAGTTCCTTACACCAGAACCAAAGCTTAAACCATCCATTTGTTCTGTTGGAATATCTTGATAACCAAACCCCTTTTCTCTGGGAGCAAAAGGGTGTTCCATTTCGTTAACGATTGATTGACCAAAACACCTCAACAGCGACAACTACTATTGATACTGATTCAAAATGCTAGAGATGAAAGACAGGATCATTCATTTGGATCAAGGAGACCAAAGACGGGATCTTTCACTCAATCTTACATATAAAAGAGATGCTTGAAATCCCCACGTAGAAATTTAATGAATCAAACCTCCACCAGTACCCTACAACAGAGAAGACGTCATAAAATCATCAATTCACGTGCTGTTTCCAATAAGTGCTCTGAAATTGGCAAGAAAAAAAAAAAAAGGTGAAAACTTCAAAGAGGACAAAAATCACCGCAAACAAAAAAAAGCCCAAAATTCCACAAAAGGCGAAATCAGCACCACATTTCGCAGCAAACAACACGCCCTTTCTCACCGAATTGCAAAATTCCAAAACTTGCAAAAACGCAATTTCCAGAACATTACAAGAGTAGAGTAAGAGACACAGAGTTCAAAGTTCCAGACCTGGAAAATTCAAAACAGGGACGACGCTACACGAGTGGTCTTCCCGGAGAGATTTTGCGGCCAGAAAAAAAAAAGAAAAGAGCGAAGCAAAAACCGAAGACCAAATAAAAACAAAGAAGAGATTAAAGTAAAAAATTGAGCTTTAAGCTAAAAGTAGAAAGTTGGGTTTGTTTCCATAATTCCGGAAAAACGCTTACACTTGAGCTCTCGTGGGAAGCTGCATCAGCAGAGTGAAATATTTGTCGCTTGCGTTAATCGTAAAGCTTTGAAACGAAGGAGAGAGGTTTACTAAGAAACGCAACTGAATCGAATCGGTCTCTCTCTGTCTATCTCTCTGAGCTTTTGTGCTTGCGTAAGCAACAGAACGATGCGTTTTGTTTAGAGTCGTCCACGTGTGACGACGTGAAAGGAACTGGGACTGATATTTTTATGATTGTTTATTATCCAATTACACAATATTTTAATTCAGGATTCCTTGGACACGGTATCGACGTATGTCAGTGTATGTTTTACAGTACCCACAATTACTTTTGGTTCATAGATAATTAAATAATGTAAATACCTATTTTCTCATTGGATCAGGATCGGTTTAATGGTCTAAAACCAAAAAAAGTTATAGTCTTTTACAGTTTATTATTAAAAATATTTAAATAACATTAACTTCAAACATATGTTTGTCAGATAATTAAGTATATTTCTATATATATATGGTCTAATTAATTGTATTTAACCTTTTGATAACTATATAGAATTATTATTTTAAAATAAGAATACAATCCAAAAATTAATATAAAAATTATTAGTCTTAATTCATAATTTAGCCCACTTATTTTCGAAGCCGGGTCTGTATAGGATAATTATATATTTTACGTATTTAAACATTTAATTCATTGTATTGATGGCAAGTAGAGATAAATGGAGAATTCTGCTTTGGATTCAACCGATTATTATTATTATTAGCGCTCGACATTTTAACCGAAAACCGAACCAAAATCGAACCGAAATAACCGAAACCGAAATCGAACCGAATTTTATGATTAACCGAACGGTTACTAAATCTCTATAACCGAAAAAGTCGAATCGAACGGATAACCGAATATCCAAAATATGATCCATATACTTAGAAATATTATTTATATTTATATTTAAAATAACTAAATAGTTAAAATTAACCAAATATTAGTAAAAAAACCGAATTATCCAAAATTATCCAAATGTTTTTATCAAAATATCTGAAATTATCCGAATTATCCGAAATTATCCGGTTTTTTAATCCAAATTATCCAAAAAATATAAGAAAAACCGGAACCGAAACCGAAATAACTGAACCGAAACCGAACCGGGTTTTATGATTAACCGAACGGTTACTTAATCTCTATAACCGAAAAAACCGAAAACCGAAACAACCAAACCGAAACCAAACCGAATTTTATGATTAACCGAACGTTACTAAATATCTATAATCGAAAAAACCGAACCGAACTGAACGCCCAGCGCTAGTTATTATCGTATAGTTCTTAGTTCATATATAACAGGACAACCTTGGTGGATGTTGTGAACGAGACTTTGATATTTATTTGTTCAATTCACGAATATATTACTATATGAAATATGTAAATAAGATCACATAATAACGACTAATAATTAAAAATTATCACATACAAAATATAATATTGATCAAACTAAACAATCACCATTCAAAGTTGTTTTGTATCTCTTCCTTTCTTTTTTCTTTGCAGAAACGTTATCAGCGTACATATTATTCTTACTAAGATGTTCGGAAGTTCACTACATCTTAAGCTCTTGACTCATCAAAGACACATCCATATAATTATAACCATGCATATGTATGTGTGTGTTCATTCGCAAACTAAATTTTTAGCATCGATATCTCTGATAAAAGCTTTCGGAAGACGTGGAGCTTGCCTTGGAGTATTGAAATATTTACAGTCTTACCGAAAGCAGCGTTTTATAAAGATGATTAACAAAATTTCAAATACAATAAGTTTAAGGAAAAATGATTCCTAACTACACGAAAGATAACCCACTACATGGCTACACATTCGAACGAAATAAATGTTCCGAAAACTACACAGACTATATGTTTTATATGACAACATATATGAAGTAAATACTGTCATGTGGCCAACATCACGACTTCATATCCAACAATCGGAACAGTGAAACCGACGAGGAAGTCCGACGACGAACAGTGAAACCGACGATTTTTTTTTTTTTTGGGGAAAAAATTAGTTTTTAAAAAACTCATTATCATTACATATATCTAAAAAATATAACATCTTAGTTTTTTTTGGAAAACGAGGATTTTAACAAGAATTTTAATTATAAATCTTACATAAATCTGTTGGGGCGATTAAATCTTACTTTATAAATCTTAACAAGAATTTTAATTATAAAAACTCTTAACTATAAAATACTAACGAGGAATTATCTCAAATATCACCCCATTAATTTTAAACATTTAAGGAAATATGTAATGATAAAACTTACTCTCTCTCTTTCTTAATGATAGACTTTAGGTTGTTTTTACACATACTAAGAAAACATACTACTTCCTCCGTTTCGCAATAAGTGTCGTTTTAAGATTGTTTTTTCGTTTCAAAATAAGCGTCGTTTTTAAAAATCTATATTTTAAAAACATAATGTTTTTTTTTGAAAAAAATAACTTAAAAACCTATATTTTTTAAAAAATATAACATAAAAACTTAAAAAATCTATATTTTAAAAAAATAACGTTTTGTTTTGAAAAAAATAACTTAAAAAACCAGAGGGACTAAAGGCTTCTTAACAAAATTTGCCATATATTTTTTGTGCCATTAAAAAAATTAATTTAAATTTTGTTGGAAGAGTGATAAAACGACAAAATTTGGGGAAATAGTATACTCTAGCTAAAACTGAAATCAAACATTTTAGTAAAGTTTTTTGTTGAGCAGCATCTGAGTGTCATATTCTGTTCATGTTATCGAAATTCAAAATTTAATACGTCGAAAAAGGAGTCATATTTCTATATTTCTGATGAAAGACTTCTAAAAATCTCATTCAAATTTTGTTTTTTCAACAGTTCATTATGCTATCCCGTAACTTTACATTACTATGAAAACAAATATACAAGGTTGATATATCAATAGAATGGTGTTGTATTTGAATCTCTTGTCGGATTGCATTAAGATAAAAGGTCATGCGAGAACAAATATTTGAAATGTCATCTTATAATCTACTAATTAAATGAATTACAGTTTGTGTTTTTACAAATTAAAAGAAATGTTTTTGTTTAAAAGGACATGCTTATGATTGTAAAATTTGGGTAAAGGGTTAATTTCGTTATAGATTTATAATTGAGGATTTTTATTATTAAAAATCTAATTGATATTTTTAGATATATGTAATGATAGGGGTCGATTTTTTTTGGGAAAAAAATTAGTTTTTAAAAAACTCATTATCATTACATATATCTAAAAAATAACATCTTAGTTTTTTTTGGAAAACGAGGATTTTAACAAGAATTTTAATTATAAATCTTACATAAATCTGTTGGGGCGATTAAATCTTACTTTATAAATCTTAACAAGAATTTTAATTATAAAAACTCTTAACTATAAAATACTAACGAGGAATTATCTCAAATATCACCCCATTAATTTTAAACATTTAAGGAAATATGTAATGATAAAACTTACTCTCTCTCTTTCTTAATGATAGACTTTAGGTTGTTTTTACACATACTAAGAAAACATACTACTTCCTCCGTTTCGCAATAAGTGTCGTTTTAAGATTGTTTTTTCGTTTCAAAATAAGCGTCGTTTTTAAAAATCTATATTTTAAAAACATAATGTTTTTTTTTGAAAAAAATAACTTAAAAACCTATATTTTTTAAAAAATATAACATAAAAACTTAAAAAATCTATATTTTAAAAAAATAACGTTTTGTTTTGAAAAAAATAACTTAAAAAACCAGAGGGACTAAAGGCTTCTTAACAAAATTTGCCATATATTTTTTGTGCCATTAAAAAAATTAATTTAAATTTTGTTGGAAGAGTGATAAAACGACAAAATTTGGGGAAATAGTATACTCTAGCTAAAACTGAAATCAAACATTTTAGTAAAGTTTTTTGTTGAGCAGCATCTGAGTGTCATATTCTGTTCATGTTATCGAAATTCAAAATTTAATACGTCGAAAAAGGAGTCATATTTCTATATTTCTGATGAAAGACTTCTAAAAATCTCATTCAAATTTTGTTTTTTCAACAGTTCATTATGCTATCCCGTAACTTTACATTACTATGAAAACAAATATACAAGGTTGATATATCAATAGAATGGTGTTGTATTTGAATCTCATTGTCGGATTGCATTAAGATAAAAGGTCATGCGAGAACAAATATTTGAAATGTCATCTTATAATCTACTAATTAAATGAATTACAGTTTGTGTTTTTACAAATTAAAAGAAATGTTTTTGTTTAAAAGGACATGCTTATGATTGTAAAATTTGGGTAAAGGGTTAATTTCGTTATAGATTTATAATTGAGGATTTTTATTATTAAAAATCTAATTGATATTTTTTAGATATATGTAATGATAGGGGTCGATTTTTTTTTGGGAAAAAAATTAGTTTTTTACTGTTCATTGTTCGTCGGTTTCACTGTTCATCGTCGGACTTCCTCGTCGGTTTCACTGTTCCGATTGTCTGATATGAAGTCGTGATGTTGGCCACATGACAGTATTTACTTCATATATGTTGTAATATAAAACATATAGTCTGTGTAGTTTTCGGAACATTTATTTCGTTCGGATGTGTAGCCATGTAGTGGGTTATCCTTCGTGTAGCTAGGAATCATTTTTCCTAAGTTTAACTAGGCAATTGAAAAAACAACGATTTTCGCTGGAATAATAGACTTGTGTTTGGGAAAAATTTAGGTGGATTAACCTTTTACAATGATTGGTTTCAGACCTTTAAAAATTATGGTAAGATGCCAATAATACAATCATCAAATGGTACTCGTATACTCACATCGACTTCGATGTAGAAAAGTATTCAGTAATACATCCTCCCTAAGGCTAAGAATAAATTATCAATTCTGGTAATCTTAATTTAGTTTTAGGAGATCAACAAGAGATGCACTGGACCCACTTTTGTATCATTTGCTTGGCCTTGAACCACTATGGCACGTTAGTATCCGTGATTAAATATTGTTATGCTGTGGTTAAATATTTTGTGGTTCTTCTGATGTCAAGAATGACCCACTTACCCTCCTCTTACATATTCTCCAATCTCCCATATATAAAAGGTGACGAAAGTTTGATATGATTCGGTGAATCTTGACCGTCCGATTAGATTCTCCTTTCAAGATTCGAATTCACTTCAAGATTCTTCGAGCGTGGAATCTTCAACAATATACAGCTAGGCTGTAATATCTTGCAAGACTTTGCCTTTCTCCCCTATTTGCTGTAATTAATCTTTTTAAGCTATTTGTCATGTATATATGACGTGTGATTATGGATGTATAAAAATGTAAGATACTTAGATTACAAAATAAAATAAGAACTGTAGAACTGCACTAAACGACCTGAAACATGTGTAGGGTGCATGAATCTGATATGTAATCGGTGATGCATTTTTAAAAAATTACTAGGATCCACAAAGTAAAATTTAGTGTAAGCAACATTAATTTCATTAAATACATTAACAGGTTGTATCACTTCTATAGTCCAATATATGTCCCACGTACGCTAACCCGAAGGTGACGAGCTTCCCTTCACTGAAAATGAAAAATGTACTTTTTCAAGCTCCAAAAAACTTATTTGCAAGGGAAGTAAAAAAAACTCTTAATTGAAGGTTGAGATGTATGATGAATTGTTAGGATGGATATAAATATATTAAATATACATATATCTGTGATTGAAAAGGTCATTACTATACCAATCAACTCCTAAATATAGAACAATTAGATCATGGATCAATCTCAACATGCTAGGCTAATACTCTAATATTAACAACTACGTGAGTATAATAACTCTTAGGCCTCCCTTACTACTAGTTTTATAGTTTCTATTATTCCTTTTTTGTTTTCGTGTAATCAAGTCTCCTAACTAAACAAAACATGTCTTCTCTAAAGTATTAGTTTTTGATGATGTCTATCTAACTATCTAGGCCTTCTAAAGATCATGGAAACCCAAAAAAAACAAAAAACAAAAAGGCCCCGTTTGTATTTTCTCAAAGTGCTAAAAGAAAAACTCCAACCGAATTGCAAACTTTACGATCAAATTTTATTTTTGACGTGGCATCAAATATCGTATATTCGTCTTATATTTTAATCACACTATCTAATCACAAATTCACAATGCAAACACTCAGATCTTGTTCATCGTAAACATGGACATTACAAGGGTATACACTCAATTAATTGTATGAATTATGGCACCGCACCGACTTTTCGATCGGTCCTATGAGGCTATAAGCCGATAACAATTATTTTGCAAACTTTCGTTTATTTTGAGATTATTGTTTATTATCTTTTGGCAAGAATTATCTGACAACGCTATTAGCCTAAATAAACGGAAAAAATAAAACAAAAATAATTGGCCCAAAATTCAGAAACTCGAGGGAAAAAAAAAAGAGAGAGAAAAAAAGAACTTTCATCAGAAAGGAGAGAGAGAGAGACGAGAAGAACAAAATAAAATAAAAAAAGGAGAAAACTTTCCGTCGATGAAAAAATGGAGATCGGAGAAGATCATCCTCCATGACCATTGACCTTCAGGTTCTTCTCTTATCTCTCTGCATCGATGTGTATTTATCAAACGAAATTAACGTATGCATCTGAGCGCGAAATGTATGTAAATGCTTCAAGGAAAGTTTCTGTTTTTGATATTTATTAGCGTATATTGTGAAATGAAAGGCAATTCAATCTGACCGCGTCGAGTGATCTAATCGACTATTGTTTCTCTATCTCCTGTCTGAATTCTGAATCATGTTCTTTTGGATTCTCTAGATATAACGCAGAAAGTTTGTTGATTTTCGAATCTCTATATCTGGATTTGTGAAATGTGAATCCGATCACAGTAAAGATCTGTGATTCTATTGAATGGAGAAATGGTGGATTCTGATCTGTGTACCCATCAGTTTGTGGCTGATTCCGGTTATTGGGTTATATACTACAAGAACCTGATTGATTTTTTTTGGGTGTTGCTGCCAATTTTGGTTTTATGCAAGTATATATATAAGTGATGATGTTTGTTGCAGAAGTGTTGGGAAGTGAGGACTGATGTGTTCTGGTGGAGAAGGGAAACAATGGAGCTGTGGAAAAGCGGGTGTAGTGAGTTTGCAGAAAGTTGGATCTTTGGTTCGAGATTTGAGCGAGCCTTGTCTTTCACAATCACCGATACAGGTTGTTATAACTGTAAGCTCTTCTCTTTTACCCTTTCTGATTCTTTTTCTTTCTTTTTTCATCTTCTCTATTACAATGTCTGTACTTTCGAGGAGGCTTTGGCTTTTTGGGAAACCTTTCAGCATCTGTTTTCATTTTTTTGGTAATATGTATGACCAAAAGTTGATTTGTAATGCGCAGATAGGCAAAATGCTTAAGCCAGAGAAGTGGCAGGCGTCTTTTGATAGCGACGGAAGAGTTTCTGGTTTCCAAAAGGCGCTCAAGTTAATTATTTTGGGGGTATGAATTTTTGTAACACAGTTCTGAATGTTCTTTCGATACAATGCTCTAGTATATGATGTTTTTTGCTTATTAGGGAATCGATCCGTCTATTAGAGCTGAAGTTTGGGAATTTCTACTTGGCTGTTATGCGTTGAGCAGCACCTCTGAGCACCGTAAGCAACTCAGGGTTGCCCGAAGGTAAGACTCTTTGATTACTTTAATGCTGTATCACCGCTTAAAATGAGTGAATGCTAAATGCAAGTTACTTTTAATCGAAAAGCTTACAAGTGTTATCCGAATTTTCACGTAGGAAGCGGTACAATGAATTGCTCAAGCAATGCCAAACTATGCATTCAAGTGTGGGAACTGGTTCGCTTGCCTATGTTGTGGGGTCTAAAGTCATGGATATGCGGAAATCTTACAGAGATGAGGCGGTGAAGGTTGCTACTACAGATGAAAACGGAGAAGAAGCTTGTATAGATGATAATGATAATGCTAATACTGAAAACAATCATAGTGATTGGAGTATTAATGGTACTGAAACGCCTCATGTACACAGAAGGGGAAGTTCTAGTGAGTCTGTTGATTTAGTAAGCGGAAGAGACAGTCCTGAGAGCGTGGTGTACAACACTTCCTCTTTTGTATCTGCTTCTAGTCCGTATGGCTTTGCTTCCCCTGACGGTTATTTTGACTTCCCCTCGCTGCCGGTTACAGATTTGTTTGGGAGGAATAGTTTAGATAAGATAGAGGTTTCTACGCCAGACGAGGATGCTTCATTGAAAAGTGAGTTAAGATCTGAGGATGAGGGAATGCACCATTTTCGAGTTGATAAGAACGCTGATTTAGTTAGAGAACAACATAGGTCCACTTCAGAGATCGAAGTGATGCATCCAGAATCTGTTGGACCATCGTCTTATTCTGGTCACAACGCAGAGATAGTCAATGGCTTGAGAATATCAGATGTTCCTGAAATAGCATCAGTAAAGGAGACTCCCTCTCGTGTTGAAAATGTGACAGAAGATCGAGTGTCTGAATGGCTTTGGACATTGCATCGAATAGGTAGGAATGATTCCTTGTCTCTATTGTCTTCGAGAAATTGCAGAGCCTTCCTTTTGTTTTTGTCCCTGCTTGCTTCTTTTCATAGTTACCTTTCTCGTTTCCTCAGTTGTCGATGTGGTAAGGACAGATAGCCACCTTGAGTTCTATGAGGATCCAGGAAATCTAGGAAGAATGTCGGATATCCTTGCGGTTTATGCTTGGGTTGATCCTGCAACTGGTTATTGCCAAGGTCCCATATATCTCTTAAGTTTGATTTTTTTGATATGTTAAACTGAAACATAAGGACAGGATACTAATTCTATATTTACAAATCTGTTGATAGGAATGAGTGATTTAGTCTCTCCTTTCGTGGTTCTTTTTGAAGATAATGCTGATGCCTTTTGGTGCTTTGAAATGCTCATAAGAAGAACGGTAAATCCAATGCTTAAGATTTCATATGTTTTTTTGTTCCTGGCCTTTATTTGAATCATGCATTATGCTTTTGTTATGTGTCTATTTATGCAGCGTGCGAATTTCCAAATGGAGGGACCAACAGGAGTGATGGATCAATTGCAATCACTTTGGCACATATTGCAGCTCACAGATAAAGATATCTTTTCTCACTTATCGCGTATTGGTGCTGAAAGTCTTCATTTTGCCTTCCGTATGCTTTTAGTTCTGTTCCGACGAGAATTGTCTTTTAACGAAGCTCTCAGAATGTGGGAGGTTTGTAGTTCTTCTGCTTAGTCTCTGTTTCTTTAGCTACTTTGTATAAACCATGCAATTTGTCATATCAATTTATGGGTTTTGTCTTTGATGGTAGATGATGTGGGCAGCTGATTATGATGAATCTGTTGCTGAAGCTTTGGAGAATGATTGCTTGGAGCCTTTGGTGATTCAGCTTCCGAGGAAATCCGAAGCTGAGGTGAGGGAAGAAACGATTTTTGATGGAAATGGTGATAGTACAAAGAGGGAACCAACGAGTACAAAGAGCGGGCCAATTTCAAAGAGCAGCGGTTTGTTGTCTAGGAGCGGTTTGCTGCCGAAGAGTGGTCCATTGCCAAAGACTACTGGTCCACTCTATGATGAGAGTGGGATAAAGTCAGCATCATCATCCTCCACGTATCACTTCTGTGGTTTGACAAGAAGTCTTTGGTCAAGGAATGATAGAACGACACATGTCCGTTGTGTTGTTTCATCCATCAAGAAAGGGGATGATGCTCTTCCTGTCTTTTGTGTGGCGGCGATTTTAATCATGAATCGACATAAGATCATGAAAGAAACTCGCTCGATTGATGACATGATACAGGTAGAAAGTTTTATTCATTCGTATTTTGTGCTCCTTGCATGCTCAATTGATGAGATTCATCTATGTATGCTGATTCAGAAGATTTTTTGCAGATCTTCAATGATAAGGTTCTTGTATTTCGCGTGAGAAGATGTATACGCACAGCCATGAAACTTCGTAGGAAATACATGTATAAGGTTAGATAAGCTGAACAAAGAAAGTTTGTGGTTCTGGATTATTCTATTTTTCGCCACATAACTGTTAATCGCTTATTAGAGTCAGGTAATCAAGACGAAGAGCAATACTCAGTCACAGAATCAAAACCAGGTTCAAATCCAGCATAAAACCCATATGGAGAGCAAGAAACTGGAGGAGATTCAAAGCCATGGTGAGAACCAGAGGCAGACACAAAGTTTACATCATAGTCGTGCCGCTCAGAATGGTGACTAGTCAAATTCCACTTATAACAGTATAATAAGATAAAACAAAAAGAAGAAGAAGAAGCTTACAGAAGTAGGTCATCTTTGATAGCGAAGTTCGAGGAAGAGGTTTCTGTTTGAAGATTCGTGCTTTGATCTGTGTCTACGACATGTTTGACAACTTTTTTGAGGTAAACATTCTCCATTTTCATCTGGAGAACATGTCCGTGCATAATGAAATCTTGGATCAGAAAAATATCCTGGATTGTTGCATAATACCAGGAAATGTTTGCAAACAATCTAATAGAAGCTATGATAAATCTTAATCGCTGCTTAAAAGCCTCTGCGATATTTTGTTGTTTATGTAATAGAATTATATTCTGATAATTTGCATTTCCCCTAGCAGGAAGGAACTAGCAAGAGACAGAGAAGCTTGTGACATAGAATCGCTTGGCACTACACAAACTGAGAGTCTAAGACTCATAACCAAAAGAGGTTAGACAAATAAAATCTTATTTTCTCTTTCGCGCGGGAACAGTTTTGATTGCACACCCTCTATACTTATGTGAATATCAGAAAAATTTCTACTTTTTAGAAAGCAACACAAAAAGAATCAAATCTCCTTTAGCTATAGAGAAGCCTTTTCCACGGCGATCACAATGTAATAAATGACAACAAAAATCTATATCTGAAACATAAACTTTTCAATCTTTTTCCCCTGTTGTTTCCTCTTTATACCTTTTTGTTTATTCTTCTTGCAATCACAGAGATGAGAGAGAGAGAGAGAGATTGTGCTTTTTGTGTTTAGTTTCTACGCCTGCAGTCTCTTCGTATCTCACCTTCGTTTTTAGTTAACACATTTATCGATCCCATCTTGCTCATCGAAAGAGCAAATGATTTCCGAAAATCCTCAAAGCTCTCTGAGAACTCCTCAGAGATTTGCTTGGTGTCATCATTGTAAAGCAGTTGTTGATCTACTTCAAGAACAGACTTGTTTGATAGAATCCTGGAGTAGAATGAGCTTATGAAGCTGTGGTTTGAGCCTGAGTCCGGGTTTAGGTACACGAGGGGGTCCGTCTGGCCTTTCCTTGTTCTTGGTGGACATTGCTTTGCCATTTCTCTGAGGAAAGACTTGTTCATTGTCGGGCTTGGTTGGCCGGTCTTGTTGTAATTGTAGAGACGGTCAACGATGTGGCTGCAATGTGTTCTCCCCATTGAATGTGATCCTGGTTTAGGAGGTCCAATTCAGTTTCAATCGATTCAAGCGAAACCACTACCTTGAAATAACCGATCCAAAGATCAAATTGGAGACGAAATAAATCGATTCAGTTTCCGTTATTCTATATGAAAACAAACCGTAACTGAACTCAAATGGAAAAGTTCCACTGAACTGAAACCGAACCTATATTTAACCGAACCCAGTGATTGTCTTGGTCTGTATGATTTCGATAATTTATAAGCTGGAGAGTTAAAAAAAGCAAACTGGAAAGACGGCGTGGGTAATCCTAAATCCTGGTAAACCGGTTTTTAAAGACAGTGGCAGGAAGAAACTACCGACCTAGAAGTGTAGCCATGTCAAGAACATTCAAGCCTCTGGATTTGAAATAAGCCATGGCTGTATCCCACGAGATGGAAGGTGATGGTAGGTCCACGGTTTGCTTATCTGACGTCAAGCCATCTCTCCTGCCTGTGAACACAGGATAAGATGGTGCACCTGCCTGTAGGAAACCATTTCGATCCCCATATCCATATGTCAGCTGGTCAGTATCTATATGAATAAAGAAAGAGTAAAGAGCTTAAAAGAGAGATTGAAATGGAAGGAGATATGTGTTAACCATATGAGCAGCATCTCGAGTTGCGAGGTTAAGAATGTCAGCGCAAGACACAACACCGGGACATCTTTGTTCCAAGACTACTTTGATTTTGTCTATGATCACGAATCCTCCAAGTCCTCTGTTTTGCGGCGCCATTCTCTCTGATTTTGGACCTTCTAGAAGAACCGATGCATCACATCCCTATCATTATAGTGTCACACACACACACACACACACAATGTGAGAGGGCTCATTTTCATAAACAAATTTCGATAGATAGTGCTTTAGACATAACGCTCGATTGTTTATGTGGTTATACATCAATGTTTAAATGATTGAATGGTAAGACAAGAATAAGAGGAAAAAAGGTACGGTGACAAAGCAATCTGAGTAGAGGAGACGAAGGAGCTTAGGAGCAATGCTTTTATCTTTCTTGTAAAGCATCTCAACTTGGTGCCTCACGAAATTCTCAGCATTCTCACAAGTGTTATAAACTTTGTAGTAATGCCACGTCAGCTTCTGCATCGACGGCCCCATCACGGCCGCCTCGGCCGTTCCCGGGAAGAGGCTGACGGCTCCAACCACAACCACCGCCAGGAATATCTTGATCATAACCATATATCTTATATGGTGAAGCTGTTGAGTATTGAGCGAAGAAGACAAAGAGATGTGATGTTGAGTACTCGTGAGAGGTTTATATAAGGGAGTTTGATAGATTGTGAAGGTGCTTAAGGGTTGTTTTCCAAAACGTATTTTTATTTATCAAGTGATTTTAAAAAGTAATTAAGAAACAAGCTTTGCAAGCATAATAATCGGATCTTTGTTGAGTTTGTTTAAGTACCGTGCAAGGTAAGTTGCCAGCCCGTAATGTCGTCTCCCCATTTAATTGTTGTGGTTACTTTTTTGAATAATTTTTGAGAAATAATTTAATTTGCATGAAATAAAAATACCAAGGACTAATAATAAAAAATGGATATTTTCATAAGAATGATGATTTGATAATTGGAAAACCCTTTCTATAATATTTTTATGCAAAGATGAAATAATAAATGGTTTGAAAATTTATAGCAAAAAGGGGGGAAAAAATCAGATTAGTTTGGTTTCAAGTTTCAACTTTAATTTGGGTTTAAGAGTCGATGGTTTGTGTATGAAGATGTTATGTGACATGTAAGAAGCAAAGGTCAAAAGAGAAAATAAGAAGACTTTAACACGATTGGAGTTTTGGATTTTTAAAATGTGAATTTCTTGAAAACTAATATTATACTTGTGATACCTTAAAATATAAATTAAGTGTGTATATGTATTTACGTTATAATATCAGATAGTGAAGCAACGTGTTAGCATGTGATCTCAACTCGGATTCTGCGCGTTATTTGATTTCCCATGCAGAACTTTGAGATCCCATTTCTCTTTTGTTCTTATTTATTATTATGTGTAAGACTGTTTCAATCATGTATATGTAAGTGAAGATCTTTAAATAAGAATATATATATATATATATATATATATAAGTGGTGATCAAAATCTAGTTCTCCACAAAAGACTGATCATGTAGCAAAATTAGCGACTACGGATTCTGTCATTAGTTCGTACAATGATTTGATCAACGGCGATAGGAAATAATTAGCAATGGTGATACATTATATAAAGAGTATCCGTTGTCATTTCACATTTGCGACTTGAAATGATATATTATATATACTGTATAGCCATCTATAATTTATGGTTTTGATCATACATTCCATTTTGTAAAACCTCACAGTCCATATTGTGAGCGCATTTTCATTTTTGATTTTCGTTTATACAAAAGAGAAAAACATCGTATACACACAAAAATATGTGATAACAAAAGTGTTACCGTTAATTATGTCCATATCTATAATAACTTTTATATTATGAAATTTGAAGTTCATATGAAAATGAATTACATATATCGGTCAGGTCTCTGAACCAATATCGCCTTCAATGTAGTATAGATTCAAAAAACTTAGTCGAAAGTCCGCCGCTAAAAAGGAAGCCATTTAGTTTCTGTCCCGAGAAACTTATATAATTTTCTGAAGGAAACTTCGTAATTATAAATACTAGGATACTTCACTATCTTTTTTTTTTTTTTTGGACAAAGGATACTTCACTATCTATAATCTCTTAATTATATATATAGAAGAAAGAAAAAAATGCAAAAAACATTACGACATGAGAGGATGTCATATACTCATATTGATATGCATTAAAACAGCTGGAAACTCCCAATTGATCATTAATACACTGTATTTGTCTGTACCTTTCTCATTCTATACATGAATGGTTGGCCTTTTCCATTTTTCGTGCTTCTTGTGCATTCTTACAGCAATCGGCAAATGCACATAACCACAAGAATTCACCATCTGGAACTTCAAGATTATTAATTACACACAAAAATGTGAATTTATATTACTTGAATTTGCAATTTTCAAAGCAAATATACATAAAAAAACACATACAAATCAAGATAGGTTCTATGATGATGCGCGCCATTGTATGCAATAATGCAGTTACGCAATTTTAAAGCAAATATATATAACTAGCACATTCATATATATATATATATATATAAATTTGTGTCACCTAACTGTACAAACTCACGTATAAACACATAGATACATGGGAATATATTCATCGTGTTCATGGTCTACGATAATAGCGCACGATGATTTTGTAACCTTTAAAATAGTTTTTTTTTTTTTTTTTTTTGTTAAGCAGACATTTGTAGTTGTCTTTCCAATCATGAAAAATTAACTAATTGGCAAACAAAATATCAAGCTGTGTTTATACATACACTGATACACAGACAGCTTCTAGATATATTTTTTTATAGGTGTTAGCTAATGAATAAAGAAATTGAAAACGAAGGAACTCTCTAATACCCAACTAAAATAAAGTCACTTTCAACGTTTCGCTTTACATTATCATATTTCTTCGGTCACATATATATTATTTTAATTATTATTCATTTCTCAATTAGTACATTATCTGGATTTGCTTATTATCCGGAGCTAGGGTTTTACTTGTATCTTCAAAAATTGGAACTCTTTTATAAATCTGTTTCTTTCGTTTCTCTTGTTTTGGGAGTTTTGGTGTGTTTGATGGCGGATCATTCATGGTCAAACGGTGATAGGAATCACCACAATGGATATTTCGGCAACACCAAGACGTCGACGGGAAGCTCAGAGATGAAGAACCAGTCGGGAATCGCTATGTATTGGAGCTCTGAAGAACAATCCATTCTCGAAGATGGTCTTGTTAGGTTAGCGATCAACATTCGCTTTTGGATCTCTCTTTCAACTCTAGGTTCCTAGTTTCTTGATTTCTTCTTGTCATGATTATTTTTTTTTATCTCACGAAGATATTCATCGGAACCGAGCATTTCCCGTTACGCGAAAATTGCGTTAGAGCTTCAGAACAAGAAGACCGTTAGAGACGTTGCTATGCGCTGCAGATGGTTATATGTAAAGTTTGCTTATCCTTTCCCTTCTTCCTCAAGTTATCTCTCTGTTTCTTCATTGGGAACTAGTCACTAATTTAGTTTCTTCGGGTTATTGTTTATGTCGCAGAACAAGGAAAATAACAAGAGAAGAAAAGAAGATCACAATGGGTCGGGAAGAGCCAGAGCTGACACTAAGGTTTAGACATGGAATCTCTCTTTGCTGGACTTGTTGTTGTCATCTACATCTTCCAGTTTCAACTTAATTTAACTGCAACTTGTTCATGTAGTTTCTGTTTCATGTTTGATATATTTAGGAGACTATAGATATGGTGGTGGCTTCAAACTCAGTTCCACACCTCTTTGCACCATCTCTTGTTCTTGGAGAAGAAGATGGTTAGTATATTTCATTGATCCAACGAGTCTTCAAAGGATGTTTCAAGATTTCAGACAGTGAGGTTTTATCCTTAAGAAACGGATATGGAAATATCAATAAAGATTCGTTTAATGATATGCAGGGATCACCAATGAGCTTCTTAAACAGAATGACCAATTCCTCAATCAGATTTCTGCAAATTTCAATCAGATTTCTGCAAATCACAGTCAGATCTCTGCAAATCTCACAACGTCAAGGGTAAAGTATAGATATCCCTTCAAGTCACCAACTTAGATTGAGGGAAAAGTTATTTTTACATTTTTCCCATCTTACAGTTAGCAGAAAACTTAACACTCCTCTCCAAAGCCCGCGCAAACATCAAGAATCTTCTAAAAAAGTATGTAATTCCCTTTTTTATCACTTCTGCAAATTAAATAGCTTGTCGAAGTTGTTGTCTTCATCGTTAAGTGCATTATCATAACTTTTAGTTTTGAAATAACAGTTTGAAGGAGAACGCGCCAGAGTCGATGAAGCATATGCCAACATTCCCGGAGAAGTTGAGAGATGATTATGATGAGCTACTTGATTCAATCCTTCCTCCCTCATATCCACCAAAGCTACCATGAATGACTCTCTTTTTTGTTTTTTTCCTTCTCTGCAATCCAATTTTCTTCAGGACCTTCTTCTCAATTGATTTTTTTCAAGTTATTAGGTTTTCTTGTTTTCTCTCAGTAGAAGCCCTAGCTTAGAGAACAAGTTTAGATCTTTGTAATTAGTGGAAGTATATCAATCAAGAACATTCGATTGAAAAAAGCTTTGTTAAATGTCAAAAAGGAATGAAAGAAAAAGTCAAAATAAAATAAAAAGAATCAATTTTGTGTAAATCAAGAACTGTATATTTCACAGTTTGGAGTCTTCGAGAAAAAAAAAAGTATTGAACTTGTCCCGGCTGAGAGAAAATGGATAGACTGAGAGATTGCGTAGAGGAAATGGTGAAATTCACACTCAATTACAGTTCAGACTTCGATTTAAGGCTTAACGATGATTTCTGCTCCGGCCTTCTTTCCGGCGACACGCTTCTTCCCGCCGGCCTTTCCGTTGCACAAGCATTTGCAGGTGTTCCTGATTATCCTCTGTACAAGCGTCTAGCTTTAAGTCTGCTGAAATCAATTGCTTCTGGTTGTTTCTGTGGAACCTTTGGGAAGATTTCGTTGGCGAAAGAGGTTATCTGGTTTAAGGAGAAAGAGGATGAGTGGAGCAAGCTGATTATCCAAAAGGGTGCCGAGTTAGTCAACGTGAGTAATAGTCCATTTTCCTTTTAAAAAAAGCATCCTTTCTCGTCGAGTAACTTCGATTTAGCTGTGAGTTTGATTGGTATTGGGATAATCTTCTAGGTAATCAACCAATGCTTAGATTTTTTTGTGTTGCTTTTGACTAGTGTCCTTTGCAATATTATAATAGGCCTTGAAGCATATTGCTTGTGAGCTTCAAGTTCAAGAGTCTGTATTTTCCCTCATGAAAGGTACAATCTTCCTTTTTTCACATGCCTGAATTTTTTTGCATGTTTTAGCCGCTTTTCAATGTTGATATCTAGTGGCAAGAGTTCTTGATCAGATTTTGTGTTTCTTGCTTTGGATGGGATACATTAGGTGGCATCAAAACAGTTGAAGCAAGGTGTTTTGAAGCTGGGAATGATAGGTATGGGAGGTGAAAATTTACTTAGCATGACAAACTTTTGTGTCTCTTTTGTGTTCACAAATGTTGTTTGAATTCTTCAGACTTCAACAGAGAGGCTCTATGGTTATGGTAAATAGATGTCTCATGTTTGAAGTTATGGTGAGATATATTGCTGTTCTTTTGCTTTCATGTTTTTGAAATATATTTCTTGTGTTAAATCCTCTTCATAAATGTCGATATATAGGAAGTTCACCAATTTTCGTCCTTTTACGAGCTGTTAAAAGCCGAGAGTCCAGAGAAAGTGTTTCCTGGCATTAAGACAGTTGAAGAAGGTAAGCTTTTTCTTTATCTTGAGCCCCATAGCCATTAGCTTCTGTGTAAGCTCTGTTTCAAAGGTTTTAGATTCTCAGGTATGCAAATGTTTAGGAAGTTGTATGGTGTTGAGCAAGAGAAGATCAATGGTGTTGTCGCAATTCATTTTAGTAAATCAGTTTCTCAGCCTTATGTAGCTTTGGCTCACATACTCTCTGTGAGTTCTAGTTCCATGTCTTCTTCTGTGATTTTTATGATTCATATTCCTTTTTTCTTATGTTTCTCCCAAAAACTGTATTCGAAATTGCTGGGCTTGAGTTACACCGGTGTGCAAAGCCTTCTGGGTCTTTCTCACACCATTGGATCCATTTCTCATGCTCTGCCTCCTCCAAGATCGATTCTACTCTCTTCATTTATGCTTCCATATAAACCAAAGGTACCACAAAAGCTAAGATATAGTTGCATTGATATAAGCTTTGTGACATATAATTAAGAATTTTTCGTTTTTCCGTTTTGTTGAGATAAAAGGTTGTAGATTGAGCCATGGAGCTAGAGCATTAGCCAAGCATGTTGATCGAAGTAGCGATGGATTTTGGGGTGTTCTTCATGGGACTGGTAAGTAGCAAAACATTATTCCAAGTTTGCGCAAGACACTCACTGATGCATTTTCCAATTTTTTTTTTTTTTCAGATTCAGATAAAAATAGGCTTGCAATAGACATTGTCAATGGATTTATTAGCCATTGTTGCTGGATGAACATACATATGGTTCCACCACACGGGGACGTGTTCGAGATAAGAGTAGCTCAAGGCTACGGAGCACGTTGGTCTAGAGATGGAACCAAAGTATATATACAGCTTTGAAACCCAGAAGGATCTTGATCAGTAAAATGTTTTGATCAACTTTTTTTTTTTACGTTAGTGTTTTGTTTTTGCAGTTCGTTGGATTTCTTGAGCCTTACACTGAGGATGGTCACTCCACGGCCTGGAAGCATTAGACGGACCACACCTTAACAAATGTTATTTTGTAACTGTGTCGTTTTTACGCTAACAAATGTTAATGTTTATTCTTGTGGAAAAAAATCAGTGTTTCTAGTTAACTGTATCCTAAGCTTGTTTCTTCTCCTAGACACAAACAGATGACTGCAACTAAAAATTTGGGTATGCAAATAGTGAAAACGAAAATAAAAGGACCTTGATGTAAGAAACATCGTAAAATTGGGTAAAAATCGAGTATGTGAAAAAAATTAAGGTATCTGATTGTGCTGAAGCCCAATATGAAAATAGTTTGATAAGTGGGCTAAAGGGCAAATCTGGAATTTCTAATATGAGAGTCTTAGGGTTTATTTTTAAGAAGAGTCTCTTTATATTTGGCGACTGTGTTTTTAAACGGTTTCGTTCTTGTTCTCTGTGTGGAAGGCGGCTAAGCTAAAACAACAGATCCGACAATGGTATTATTTCTCTCTCTTTCGAATTCGTTTCATCTGTTTATGATTTGTTCTTTTTTTTAGTAGCTCGTTATAGCGTCCGCTTTCTGAGTTTTTTTTGTGTGTAGGATCGTTGTTCCCGTAGCTTGAAATGTTGATCCTTGTTACATTTTAGCTTTAATGATTGCTTGTTGCTTGTTGCTTTGACTAGGATCTAGTCAAAACCTGTAGGTAAAAATGTAAAAAATGATGTATTGATGTATTCGGCTTGTTTCGTATGTTCATCAATAATCCTGACGTTATTGAATGAAAATATTCTCCTAGGGTAAAAGAAGTTGTTGATTGAAATTGTGCAAATTGATGATTGATGTAATGTGCAGCCTAAGCAAATCCACGAGATCAAGGACTTCCTTCTGACAGCAAGAAGGAAAGATGCTCGATCTGTGAAGATCAAGAGAAGCAAAGACATTGTCAAGTTCAAGGTCAGATGCTCAAGGTACCTCTACACGCTCTGCGTCTTTGACCAAGAGAAAGCCGACAAGCTTAAGCAGTCTCTTCCTCCAGGTTAAGCTCTTATTCTCTTCTAACTTCACTACTCAAAAACTGTCGCACTTTGAATCATTTTGAAACACCTAAAGAGCTATTGCATTTTGGCATATATATGACATAACATCTGTCTGGTTTCACTTGGTTTACGATTTTCATACTCCACACAACTTGTCATACTTTTTAGCCTAGTAAGATTTGAATTTTGATGTATCAAACACCTTTGGTTGTGGTTTACTATGTAACTATGTTCATGAAAGCATATCGTTTTTCTCACATTGATGACACGTTATGCGATTTGTTGTTTCTGAAATCTGAATTCTGAATTGTGGACTCTGTTGCACGTTTTCAGGTTTGAGTGTGCAAGACCTTTGAAGATGAAGCCTTTGTGATGAATCCCTTGCGCCGTTTTATAATTTTCTTAGGAGAACATGTTTTGTGTCGTTAAAATTATGTTCTGACTTTTCAAGGTCTCCTCTGGGTTTCAACTTTTTTTAACGTTTATGAAATTTTTAATGATTGTGTCAGTTCTTACCTACTCTATCATTATTTTGGATTTGCGTTGGAAGATATAGAATATTCGCTTTCAGACATTTTCTTGAGCTTGTGCGAGTCAAGATGTATGATTTTAGCCTGATACATGAAGAATAATTTAAAGGGAAAATAGTATCATATAGTAACAGATCCACACAAAGTTACGACCTCGTCTTAATTTTCCATCGTTTTATAGTTAAAAACTTATATCTCCCCAATTTTAAAATTCGAAACCTATTTATCCACAAATTCTTCGGTTTTATGTGTATAAATCTAATAAATCAATTATTAAACCGAATTAAAATTCAATCCGATCTAAATTTCGATCAAACTCAAATCTGAACCAAATTAAACCCAATTTTAACAAGATCCAACCCGAAAAAATATCCACTACCCGACCCTACACAACCTTCTTCTTCTTTTTTTTTTTTTTTGAAAGAAATCTTCTTCTTCTTCGCCCTGAAAAATGCAAAGCCATAAATGTTTTCCTCCTAAAAATCATATTTTTATTCGATTCTATATTTTTCCAATTATTTATGGATTAATTTGATGGTGGCTGGGCGTTTATTTTGTCCGTTATTTTTCTGGGTTGTGATTGAATTTCAATTTTCAAGAGAGAAACAATTGGAAGTTATTGTATCTTTGTTCATGATCTTCAACATCAGCACAAAGAATTTCTCATAATACAACATATGAAATAAATGAATTGTTTTAAAATTTGCCTTAGAGACCTCGTGACCTCCGCGTCGAAGAAAGAGAGAGACTTTATCTCCGCTTCCATAGCTGCCACCACTGGCGCATCTCCGGCAACGGATCCAGTGGATCCTCCATTACCTCCACCTCTACCCACTTCCACTGCCTTTCATCTGCCTACCGTTGTCATCTGTTCTTAAACGTCCTCAAATCCATATCTGAGTATCCACACCACTGTTCATCCTTTATCAGATTCAGTGTCTTCCTCCTCTTCTACTTTGTTCAATATCTCCACCCAGATTGATCCAGCAATTTCTGTTGTTGTTCACACCTATGACACAATTCAGATTGGAGTTTTAGAGGGATCTTTAAGATTTAGCTTTGTTTTTTCTGGGCGAAGAAGAAGATTTCTTTCAAAAAAAAAAAGAAGAAGGAGGTTGTGTAGGGTCGGGTAGTGGATATTTTTTCGGGTTGGATCTTGTTAAAATTGGGTTTAATTTAGTTCAGATTTGAGTTTGATCGAAATTTAGATCGGATTGAATTTTAATTCGGTTTAATAATTGGTTTATTAGATTTATACACATTAAACCGAATTTGTGGATAAATAGGTTTCGAACTTTAAAATTGTGGAGATATAAGTTTTTAACTTTCAAACGATGGAAAATTAAGACGAGGTCGTAACTTTGTGTGGATCTGTTACTATACGATACTTCTGAGGGGGAAATAGGTCGTTTTCCCTAATTTTGATATCCCTTAAAACATAAAAGTTTGTCAAGTTAGCATTCATAAAACTACTATAAAAGTATATAACATTACAACATATGAAAGAAATCTTCGCTTGCATCATAGTCCTGCGGATAAGAATCAGCTATAATTCTTGAATCTGCATCGAAGTTCTTCTCTGGAGAAAAGTAGTTGCTAGAAGGAAAGATACTCCATCTGTGGAGATGTAAAGAAGCAAGGACATCGTCAAGTTGAAGGTCAGATGCTCAAGGTACCTTTACACGCTCTGTGTCTTTGACCAAGCTTAAGCTAATTCAAATCTGTGAACCGCAAATAAGGTATTGCATTTTTGAATTATTTGTCTGATTTCACTTGTTTTAAGATCTTCTTACTCCACACGAGTTCTTATGCTTAGTTAATAAAATAGAATTTTGATGTACGGGTGGTCCTAAACATTTGAGCTAGAGCTATTTGTGGATGGAAGCATTTGAAAGATCCGGCTACTTTCTTCTATCTGCATGCGTATAACTTTAATATCAGATTTGTTGTTCTTCAAATTAGCAGATATTGGTTCGAAAGGAATATCGGTTCTAGAAATATATGACAAAAAAAGTATAGAAGATAACACACATAAGAAATGAACAATATACATACAAAAATCTTGATGTTATATACTTTTACGATAACTGGTATTTTGAATAAATAATGTTGGCAACTACTTTTAAATTTAGAATCTTTTTAAAAATCGATAATATATATATATATATATATCTAAGACTTAGTTGATATCATTAGGAAAATTAGAACAAAGGAGGACCTCGGATTAACTTGCGTAAAAGTATAAGACATTATCGCATGGGTTTACATGTTAAAACCCCAAAACGGTATATACATGTACTACTGATACTAGTTCTGGGCGTTCGGTTTTCGGTTCGGTTCGGTTCGGTTCGGTTCGGTATTTTCGGTTATAGATATTTAGTAATCGTTCGGTTAATCATAAAATTCGGTTCGGTTTCGATTCGGTTTTTTTGGTTTTCGGTTTTTTCGGTTATAGAGATTTAGTAACCGTTCGGTTAATCATAAAATTCGGTTCGGTTTCGGTTCGGTTATTTCGGTTTCGGTTCCGGTTTTTCTTATATTTTTTGGATAATTTGGATAAAAAACCGGATAACTTCGGATAATATCGGATAATTTCGGATATTTTGGATAAAAACATTTGGATAATTTTGGATAATTCGATTTTTTTACTAATATTTGGTTAATTTTAATTATTTAGTTATTTTAAATATAAATATAAATAATATTAAGTATATGGATCGTATTTCGGATATTCGGTTATCCATTCTGTTTCAGTTCGGTTCGGTTTCGATTCGGTTTTTTCGGTTATAGAGATTTAGTAACTATTCGGCAATCATAAAATTCGGTTCGGTTTCGGTTTTCGGTTAAAATGCCCAGCGCTAACTGATACCATATAACGAACGAAACCAGCAAACTATTACTCCCTCCGTTTTTGTTTAATTGTCGTTTTAGAGAATTGTTTTTGTTTCAAGTTAGTTGTCGTTTTCAGTTTTCAATGCAAAATTTATTACTTTTTTTATTTTTTATAATCATTTTTATTCTGCAGACTGTTTTACAATTGGTTGAATTGTTTTTAGGTAGATAATTAATGACATTTTTGTATTAAAAATTAACACAATTAATATTTTCTTAATCTGTGTGCATAACTTTAAAACGACAATTAAACAAAAACGGAGGGAGTATATAATGACCAAAGGGAATCTTTTTTCTTCTTTCTTATTCAGGCGTCGACACAAAAGGAAATGTTTTTTCCTGCCTTGCAAAAGGGAATCTAATCTAGCAACAAATTATAAATGACGAAACCGTTAAAAAATAATACTCCAGTACTAACAAACTATTAATAACATAACCTAAAGTAAAATATTTAGTACCCCTTTTCTAATACTGCGAGTTCCAAAAACGAAAGAAAAAAATGATAATTTTCCTTGGGGCTGTTGTAAACGTGTTATGTGTGATTATCCATCATAATAACCTATTATTATACTTATAAAATATCTTACCTACCGACTCTCATCTTGTATAAATATATGATGTGGGTTGAACTTAATGGAAGACAATAAGAAAGAAGTGACTTTCGCTTTGTTATCTCTCCCACTAAACAAAAACAACCTCTTTCTCTCCATTTTTACTCTCTATCTCCCAAACGACAAAACAATCTAAATTATAATTAGTTTTTAACACGTTATCAGCACGAGCGCTCTTATACCGAAAAGGTGGGTTTTAAATTATGTTCATTTTATTAACTTATTCTTTTTATTCATACGGAAAGAATGGCACTGCCTTCTCCGAAATGATCGCATGGTAGACTGTGTCTCCTCAGATCATATATAAATGGAGTGGAAGGTTAAACCTCCTCCTTGATCATTTTATGGAATGGTAGGTTAAACCTCTTCCTTGATCAAATATTTATGGAATGGAAGGTTATACCTCCTCCTTGAATTTATGGTAGGCTATGCCTCCTAAATTAATTTTAATTTTATTGAA
This sequence comes from Isatis tinctoria, assembly GCA_010577795.1. NCBI lineage: Eukaryota > Viridiplantae > Streptophyta > Magnoliopsida > Brassicales > Brassicaceae > Isatis > Isatis tinctoria. Next base: position 2,332,515 of record CM021247.1, read on the forward strand.
ATTTAATTATTCTGTAATTTAAATTTCGCATCTAAATTCATGCTATTAAATTTTTTGCATTTATTTTCTGTCTTAATTCAGTATTTATTTTCTTATAAATAATTTTATTACTATAATAATATGATAAATAAAATTTGACTACATGATTATTAAATCTAACTTTTCAAACGGTCACAAAAATAATTTTCAAAATTTTTTACCCTTCAAACGGCTAGTACAACGGCTATGAACAGTAATTTTCGATCTATAAATATACTCATTCTTCATTCATTTCATCCCATCCTCTCTCATCAAAGTTTTCATCAAATATTCTTCAAACAATTTTATTTTGGAAAAGAAGAAGAAAAGAAGAGAAGATGATTCGCATATTGTTTCGCATATTTTTAACTTTATATGCAATTCTTATTTTTGCTTCTATTATAGTCTCTTTGTTGGAGATTTTACTCCCGGAGAATTTATCATTACCGCTGTATTATGTTTTTATGCATTAATATTCCTTGTAATCGTTTGCTTCATCAATTGTTTATCTTAAGAAATTAAAATAAATGTACTAATAAAAGGGGTTTATGCCTCTGCACTTATTTTTGCTTTTTCTGTAGTTTAAATTATATTTTGAATTATAATTTTAAATTTCATATTTAAATTATGATATTTAATCATGCTTTAAATTTGTTTATACAGTCATTATGTCAAACTTGGCGAAGCTCGAAATCAATGCCCTTGATATAACGGGAAAAAATTACATGACATGGGCAATAAGTGCAAAAATGCATTTAAGAGGAAACGGGCTCCTTGAAACCATCGATAAGTCGGAAACGACGTCGGATGAAAAAAAAGCAAAGGCCATGATATTCTTGCTTCACCATATTCATGATGGTTTAAAAGCAGAATATATCATAAAAGAAGATCCCGCAGATCTATGGCAATCATTGAAGGAAAGGTTTGATCACCAAAAGTATGTGATCTTACCAAAAGCCAAACACGAGTGGATCAATCTCCGCTTCCAGGATTATAAAAGTGTTAGTGAATTAATTCCGCAATGTTTGGAATTACATCAAGAATGATATTATGTGGAGAGGAAATAAGTGATTATGATATGATAGAGAAAACACTCTCCACCTTTCATCCTGGAAACGTAATCCTGCAACAACAATATCGAGCACAAGGATATACTCGTTATTCGGAGTTGATGCAAGTACTCCTTGTTGCAGAACAAAACAATGAGCTCGTGACATTAAACCATCAAGCTCGTCCAACTGGATCTGCACCATTACCAGAAGTGAATGCTGCATCGTCCAGATACAATAATTGGCAAGAGCGTGGACGCGGACGCGGTAGATACCGAGGTCGTGGTCGTGGACGAGGACGTGGGCAAGGACGAGGAAGAGGATTCCGTCAAAGTAACTCAAGTTTTGAAAGATATCATAAAAAGTTCCCTAAAAATGATGATAATCGGGAAGTGAGGAAAAAACTGCAAATGCCTGCTACAGATGCGGCATGAAGGGGCATTGGGAACGTGTTTGTCGTACCCCAAAACATTTTGTCGATTTGTACCAGAAATCACAAAAGGCAAATGAAAAAGGAAGTGAAGTCAACTTCATATCAAATGAACCCGGATCTTCCTCACATGGTCTCGATGATGACACTCATCTCGATATTTCAGATTTCCTGATTGATCCCGAGAACATCAACTAATAATGAAAAATCCAAGTGATATGGTTATCTTTTTAAGAATAAAAGTTGGATCGTTTTAATGTATTATATACCTTTTGTAAAATAGTGTTTGTTGTAATATAAGTGTTTTTCTAAGTTTTTGTGTTCCTGTTTAAATATTTACTAATATATGTTTTATGATCCAGAAAATGTCAAAATTTGAGATTCAAGATGGAGATATATGTCTTGCAGATAGTGCTACAACGCACACGATTATTAATAATAAAAAATATTTCTCTTATCTCAAAATGCATGATTCCGCTGAAAGCGTGAGTACTATATCCGGTAATGCAAAAATCATTATGGGCTCTGGAAAAGTCAGTTTTTCAATGCCAAGGGGAACAAAGTTCGAAATTAATGGTGCATTATACTCCCCAAAGTCTCACCGAAATTTGTTGAGTTTTAAAGATATCCGTGGAAATGGATATCATATTGAGACTATGAATAGAAATGGCATTGAGTATCTTTGCATTACATCGGAGAGGAAACATATATTGGAAGAATTGAAAATGTTGTCCTCCGGATTATATTGCACAAAGATAAATATGATTGAATCATATATTACAGTAAACTCAAAGTTTACTAATACGTTTAAAGTCTGGCATGAAAGGCTAGGACATCCTGGTTCAAGCATGATGCGAAAAATTGTGCAAAACTCTAATGGTCATCCGTTGAAAAACGAAAAAATTCTGCAATCGGGCGAATTTTTATGTAATGCATGTTCTCAAGGAAAACTTATAACTCGGCCATCACCAGCAAAATTGGGAATGAATCCCCTGTATTTCTAGAAAGAATACATGGTGATATATGTGGACCGATACATCCACCGTGCGGGCCATTTCGGTATTTTATGGTATTAATTGATGCATCTAGTAGATGGTCACATGTGTGTCTTTTGACCACAAGAAATACGGCCTTCGCAAAATTCATTGCCCAAATAATCAGGTTGAAAGTACAATTCCCTGATTATGCCATAAAGAAAGTGAGACTTGATAATGCTGGTGAATTCACTTCAAAAGCCTTTGATGAATATTGCACGTCAATAGGGATTGATGTTGAGCACCCAGTTCCCCATGTGCATACACAAAATGGCATGGCTGAGAGCTTAATAAAGCGATTGCAGTTAATTGCAAGGCCAATGATAATGAGAACAAAACTCCCAATTTCTGTATGGGGACATGCTATACTGCATGCGGCCGCATTGGTCCAGATTAGACCAAGTGCATATAATAAATATTCCCCATTACAGTTAGCTTCTGGTCAAGAACCAAATATATCCCATCTCCGTGTTTTTGGGTGTGCGGTTTATGTTCCTATAGCACCACCGCAAAGAACAAAAATGGGGCCACAAAGGAGATTGGGAATATATGTTGGATACACATCCCCAAGCATAATAAGATATCTTGAACCGCAAACTGGTGATATGTTTACGGCACGTTTTGCCGATTGCCATTTTAATGAAGATGAATTTCCAGCATTAGGGGGAGGAATTAAGCAAGTCTCACAAGATATTACATGGTTTTCACCAACTTTAGTACATCTTGACCCTCCTACGAATCAACGCGAACTGGAAGTTCAGAAAATTATACATTTGCAAAGTTTGGCAAATCAATTACCAGATGCGTTCACAGATACAAAAAGAGTGACAAAGTCATATATACCTGCTGCTAATGTCCCCTCAAGAATTATTGTTCCTGAAGAACATACTGACAGGAACTTAGCGAATGAACCTAGGGTTCAGTTGAAGAGGGGGAGACCAGTGGGTTCAAAAAATAAAAATCCACGAAAGAAAAAGAATTTGGGAGAACAAAGTGAAAAGGTTCTAGAAGAACTACAAAAGGAAGAAGATCGAGATGATGAAAAAGAAACAGAAAAATATGAGATTTCCATCAATTTCGCCCAAACTGGAGAGTTATGTATTAGAAATGAAATAAAAGATGATGATGGAATATTCTCATATTCCGTAGCTAAAGAAATTGATCAAGAAAGTGATGATCCTGATCCAAGGTCCATATTGGAATGTCAGAAAAGACATGATTGGGAGAAATGGAAAATGGCAATACAAACTGAATTATCCTCCCTCAATAAAAGAAGTGTTTTTGGACCTATTGTCGCAACGCCTGAAAATGTAAAACCAGTTGGGTACAAGTGGGTATTTGTGCGGAAAAGAAATGAGAAAAATGAAATAACAAGATATAAAGCCCGTCTTGTTGCTCAAGGTTTTTCTCAAAGACCAGGAATTGATTATGAAGAGACATATTCTCCTGTCATGGATGCAATCACATTCAGGTACTTGATGAGTCTAGCGGCATCTAGAAATTTAGATATGTACCTTATGGATGTTGTGACAGCATATCTGTATGGATCACTGGATAATGATGTATACATGAAAATCCCCGAAGGGATGAAAATCCTGAAACATTAAGCTCAAAATCAAAAGAAATATGTTCGGTCAAATTACAGAGATCACTTTACGGATTAAAACAATCCGGACGCATGTGGTATAATCGCTTAAGTGAATATTTGTTGAGAAAAGGATATATGAACAATGCGATATGCCCATGCGTATTCATTAAGAAATCATCATCTGGTTTTGTGATCATAGCTGTATACGTTGATGACCTAAATATAATTGGAACTCAAAAGGATATTGATGATGCAAGAGCTCATATGAAAGAAGAATTTGAAATGAAAGATCTAGGGCAGACAAAATTTTGTCTTGGGCTTCAGATTGAGCATCTCCGAGATGGAATATTTGTGCATCAGTCAAATTATATCAAAAGAATCTTGAAACGTTTTTATATGGATAAAGCGACTCCTTTGAGTACCCCAATGATCAATCGAACGCTTGATGTTAAAAAAGATCCATTCAGACCTTGTGAAGATAGCGAAGAAATATTAGGTCAAGAAGTACCTTATATGAGCGCTATAGGTGGACTTATGTATCTTGCAAACTGTACTCGACCAGATATAGCTTTCGCTACTAACCTACTTGCAAGGTATAGCTCAGCACCTACACGGAGGCATTGGAACGGAATAAAGCATTTATTCCGTTATCTTCAAGGTACAATTGATTTAGGATTATTTTATCCGAGAAACCCCGAGATTGGTTTGGTTGGTTTTGCAGATGCAGGATATTTATCAGATCCGCACAAAGCTCGATCGCAGACTGGATACGTCTTCACAGTTGGCGGAACTGCTATCTCCTGGCGTTCCCAAAAACAGACATTGGTTGCAACTTCTTCAAATCATGCAGAAATCATTGCACTTCACGAAGCATGTAGGGAATGTGTATGGCTCAGATCAATGACTCATCACATACAAGTATCAAGTGGAATTCTCACGAAGAAAGAACCCACAAAAGTGTTGAAGATAATTCTGCATGCATTGCCCAAATTAAGAAGATTATATCAAGAGCGACAGAACGAAACATATCCCTCCAAAATTTTTCTCTTACATCCGAGAACTCGAGAAGAATCAAGAAGTGGATATTCAATATGTTCGTTCAAGCGACAATGTAGCCGATTTATTCACGAAAGCGCTTCCAACAACTACATTCAGAAAACACGTTCATAGTATCGGAATGCGTCATCTACAGGATTATAGATATCCTTTCCAGGGGGGGCGTTACTGCACTCTTTTTTCCTTGTTATGGTTTTTATCCCAAATGGGTTTTTCTATAATAAGGTTTTTAACGAGGCAGTACGTAATACAAAATGGATAATCAAGGGGGAGTGTTGTAAACGTGTTATGTGTGATTATCCATCATAATAACCTATTATTATACTTATAAAATATCTTACCTACCGACTCTCATCTTGTATAAATATATGATGTGGGTTGAACTTAATGGAAGACAATAAGAAAGAAGTGACTTTCGCTTTGTTATCTCTCCCACTAAACAAACAACCTCTTTCTCTCCATTTTTACTCTCTATCTCCCAAACGACAAAACAATCTAAATTATAATTAGTTTTTAACAGGGGCCGAATATTTATAACCAGTTTTATTAAATTAATGTGATAGCACGGAAACAATTTAATGTGAGGGATTTAGTAGTTGAGCTATATATATTTGACTTAAAAGCGAAAATATCAAAAATAAAAAAATAAGAAAAAGAGAGAGTAAAAGCTGTCTCTCGCTCTGACGTCTTTCCTGTCGAAGTCGCAGACTCGTCATCACAGCTCAGGCGAAATTGTGGCTTTTCTACGCGGAATTTCTCAAAAGGAAGGCTTCGAAGGTATAATCGATAATCTCTCACGTTACTCCCTGAGGAATCTAGAGAGAGAGATATAAGGGGGAAAGAGGGGGAGAGAGATAGAGGATGCCAATGATCTCCAAAGCTTCATCTACCACCAATTCGTCGATTCCTTCTTGTTCTAGGGTTTATCTCTCTCCCTCCTTTTTCTTTACTGTTTAACTTTGATTCACTCTTTGCTCCTAACTTTTGAAAGCAATCCCGATCCGGTTTTATGATGGTTGGTATTTAAGCCTTTTTGAGTTCTGTGATGGCTTACTGTTTAGATTTCGTTCTTAGCTCAGGTTTTCACTTTACCGATCTTCGGTTGTATATATGTTTGTTGGAAAATTTCTGTCAGTAGATTCCTTGTTTGGGTTAGTGTTGTGCCGATTCATTTTTTTCAGGCTCATAAGTAGGCTTCCTTTTACCATAAGGTTCAATCTTCATAGCTAGTTATCTACTACTATCGTATGTATTGGCTCGTTAGGTGAAACTTGCGATTGAATTATCTAAGCTTCTATTGTCTGCTTTTTGACAAAATGTGTCTAGTCTTTTTTTCTTTGGGACTGTCCTATGGTTTGTATCAGATTATATACAATTTGTTCATGTATCCATGAAACAGATTGGAGGTCAGCTTTGTGTGTGGCCTGGTTTGAGACATCTTTGCCTCAGGAAAAGCTTATTATACGGAGTGATGTGGTTATTATCCATGCCACTGAAAACACTGCGTGGAGCCAGAAAGACACTTAAAATTACCCACTTTTGCAGCATCTCCAACATGCCCTCTTCGTTAAAAATCGAACTGGTTAGTACCGCTTGCTTTATTATCACTTTGCAGTTTTTTTCGTTACCCCTTCTTTTGACTTTGTTTATTTTCTGCGTCTTATGCCAGTGCAACCACTTTTATCTAGTTTATTTTCATTTGTTTGGAAATAACTCTATCTGGTCGTTCTTTTCTATATCTCGGTGATGTTTCAGGTGCCATGTAGTAAGGACAACTATGCTTATCTTTTGCACGATGAAGACACCGGCACGGTTGGAGTCGTTGATCCTTCTGAGGCTGCACCTGTTATAGATGCATTGAGCAGGAAAAATTGGAACTTAACTTACATCTTAAATACTCATCATCATGATGACCACATAGGAGGGAATGCTGAACTGAAAGAAAGGTATGGCGCAAAGGTAAGGGGATACTATCTTCGGTCTTTAAATTGTATCAACTTCGTTTGTTTGTTTTCTTTCTGCTCTTTGCGCAAGTCAGCCCTCTCTTTATCATCTCTTGTTCCCTCGGAGCATTCTTAAGTGTTTTTATGTGACTTATGTTTCGGACAGGTGATTGGCTCAGCTGTGGATAAGGATCGGATTCCTGTAATTGACATTCTTCTCAAGGATGGTGATAAGTGGATGTTTGCTGGCCATGAGGTTCGCGTAATTGACACTCCTGGCCACACACAAGGTTTGTAGCTACTATATACCTCTACCGTTAAAAGCTACGAAAATATCATTACACTCGAATATTGCCAACCTTATAAACGTTTGTTAGACCACGTCTTAGTAACTTATCTGTTGTTCTCGATACGCACTGTGTAACTGCTCTCGTTTTTCATCCTGAAAGTGTGGAAAAGCTATTAACTTCTTGAATACTTGGTGCCATGTTTCACTCTCTTTTAACTGTTTTTATTCTCAAGCAGGCCATATTAGCTTCTACTTTCCCGGGTCAGCCACAATATTCACAGGAGACCTGTTACATAGCTTATCTTGTGGTACCCTCTCAGAAGGTACCCCCGAGCAGGTAACATCAATTGAAAATTAGGCCCAAAACCTAACCGGTGAATCTGATAAATAACAATATTCAACCTTCTCTATCTTTGCACTGTTAGGTCTGTTATGGTTAAATTCTTTTGGCAAAAAATTGCGCCAAATGATTTGCGAGTAATCTAACTTTAAAAGAGTAAAAATGTTATAGAATTTTTGAAGAGATCACTTGGGAGTAGAATACTCCAATAACCGAACTTCTTCGTTTCTTCTACAGAAGCAAATTTATTGTGCTCTGTTCTCTTTTTAACGATAAGACCCCTTTTTTGCCGGTCTCAGATGCTTTCATCACTCCAAAAGATCATGTCTTTACCAGATGATACAAATATGTACTGCGGTCGCGAAAACACAGCGGTAAGTTTCCACACATAAGTACTGTGCTCGTATCTCACATTGATGAACTCTCAGCGACTCGGAGAAGCAAACTATCTATATGTCTTCCATGATACAGGGCAATCTCAAGTTTGCACTATCCATAGAACCAAAGAATGAAACTCTTCAGTCGTATGCAACCCGAGTCGCCCATCTTCGCAGCCAGGGACTCCCATCGGTAAAATATATTCTCTTTTCTCTTTCTCCCCTCTCTCTTTCTCTCTAAAGCTCTTTTTTGGATTTCACTTACTGGGTTTTGTCTGTAGATTCCAACGACTGTAAAAGTCGAGAAAGCGTGTAACCCATTCCTCAGAACATCGAGCAAAGAAATCCGCAGATCTTTAAGCATTCCAGACTCGGCAAACGAAGCCGAAGCACTGCGTCGTATACACAGAGCCAGGGATCGTTTCTAGAATCTTGGGGTTATCTTTCTTATTGTATAGTGGGAAGTCATCATCAGCTGCAAAGATTAATATATTCTATGTTTTGGGCTTTTTCCAGTAATCAATTTGAACTTGTTGTATTCAAAACAAAACATCATCAAAGATTTAGTTGGGCTCAGTTACTAAAATATGAATTTTCAAGTGTAATACATGCCTTTTTTCCGTTGTGCTTATGTACAATATACTGTATGCCCTCTTCGAACGCTTACAAAATTTCTAACTTTGGAAATAATTTGTTTGGTGGGTTGATGGATTAGGCTCACCAAACCGTACAAGTGAAAACTCAAGCGTGCGCCTAAAATAAATTTCTGATTTACGTTCTTTGTAATCAGCAAGTAATCTATATTATCTTACAGGAAGTGTTTTCTATTTGATTAAAGATAATCTTCATTCTTTTTTTTTTTGTAATCAGAAAATAATTTATACATCTTACGGGAAGTGTATTTTAATTTTGTTTAGATAGTCGAATTTCTGACAATAATAAATGAAAACGCTAATAAGGTGTTCGCGAGTGGAGCATATGATCTGCCCGCCAAGCAAACCCTTAAAACATACTATTTGGCTTTTTTTCTGCATTTTGCACCCACTGATCTACCTCGACTCGTCCTTTTCCTCTGAGTTGACTCGCGAGTTATATAGAGAGAAGGCGTTAGTCGATAGAACTGGGGTTTATTCGACGATAACAATGGAGGAAGATGCCGTTCATCACGATCCTCGACTCAACACCTGTGTCGTCCTTGGCGGCCGAGGGTTCATCGGCCGATCGCTCGTCTCCAGATTGCTTCGACTCGGAAGCTGGACAGTCCGAGTCGCTGATTCCGCTCCGACTCTCCATCTCGACGAGTCCGATTCGGTCCTCGAGGATGCTCTCTCCTCCGGCCGCGCCTCTTATCACTGCGTCGATGTTCGTGATAAACCTCAGATCGTTAAAGGTTTTTTTTCTTCTTCGTTCCTATGCACTTATCGTTTGGGTTCTGGATGCTTGCACTTTGTTAAAAACGGTACTTGCTAGACAGGGAATAGATAGGTGTTTGGTATCTGAGAAAATGCAGTGTGGAGAATATTTGGATATGAGTTAAATGCATTTGAGCTGTGACTGTAACCTTGTATGGTTCTCTTGTTCATTGCAGTTACTGAAGGTTCCTATGTTGTATTCTACATGGGAGCTGCTGATTTACGTTCCCATGATTACTTTTACTCCTACATGGTTATCGTTCAAGGTAAAGTTCTTCCGGTTTTATACCAATGTCGTAGTTGCATTTTGGGTATTTAATCGATTTCTCATGTAATTCCCTGACTCCAACAGGCACGAGAAATGTGATTTCCGCCTGTAACGAGTCTGGAGTCAGAAAACTTATCTACAACAGTACTGCTGATGTCGTGTTTGACGGCTCTGAACCTATTCGTGATGGTGATGAATCCTTGAGACGTCCTTTGAAGGTAAACCCTGAGGATGATTGTTTGATTGGTTTGTTTCTCCTTTGCTCTTGTTCCAGGAATGATATCTGTTTTTCTCTGATTCTGTTGCAGTTCCAATCCATGTTGACAGACTTCAAAGCTCAAGCGGAAGCGTTGATCAAATTTGCTAACAGCCGTGATGGTCTCTTAACTTGTGCACTTCGCTCTAGCATTGTGTTCGGACCTGGTGACACGGAGTTTATCCCTTTCCTCGTGAGTCTAGCCAAATCCGGATATGCAAAGGTTATTTTTTCATCCCATTATTGCGTTGATATTTGTATTGTTGGATCCTATTATCATGAGAATCTGTTCGTTCTGAGTTTTTGCATCGTTAAGGTATACCCTTTAACTGTTTTTGTCCTGAATTTTGTTCTTGTCTCGGCTCACCCTATATTCTAAGTTTGTCAAAAGGTCTGACATAACAGACACTTCGTCGGCTAGATACATTACCATTTAATAATTTTATGATGCCTTGTAGTTTTCCCCTTTGGATGCTATATTCCTTGAGCTTCGATTTTCCGATTCTTTTTCTTTTCGTGGGAGTGACTGTCTTAATTTTTAATATTTCAGTTTCGAATTGGGAATGGTGAAAATATGTCTGATTTCATTTACTCTGACAACGTTGCTCATGCACATATCTGTGCCGCAGAAGCATTAGATTCACATACGGAATCTGTGGCTGGAAAGGTAACCATGATGCACACGTAGTTGCTAAATCACTCCTGAAAGCGCACAACCTTTATATATGATGAAGTTTTCTTGCTGATTATTTGTAGGAATTTTGTATCACTAACCTCAAGCCTGTCAAATTCTGGGACTTTGTCAGCCACATGGTTGAAGGTTTGGGATACCCAAGGTAAATTAACATTTAAATAGTTGTCGAGAAAAGCAAACCTGTTTTGAATCCTTCATTATGCTGTTTCCTGATTTTCCTGTGTCTGCTTCAGGGCGAACAAAGATCCCTCGGAATTCTGAACCCACCCTGAATGTTTCCTTCTTAAAGCATCCGCATTCTTATCTTTCTGTTGATAAATATCATGAACTATCTTATCTAGTGGTCCTGTTTCGAGTAGGGCCATATTTATTATCAGTTTTTTTTCTTTCTAGCAGATATTTATATGGTGTTTCTCTGTGTTATATTTACTATCTTGTACATGGTCGTACATGTTTTCATTCTCTAATTTCGTAGGGTAATTGATCATTTTGAAAAGTTTCAGATCCTTAAAGCCAAGTTTCTGGTTTATCTAATTTGATACTTTCTTGTCTTTGTTTGCAGACCATCCACTAAACTCCCTGTTCGGCTGGTTTCGCTTGTTATGTCACTTCTTAAATGGACACAAGAAAAGGAGGGCATTGGAAGTTATTATGACACAGCTCATCAGTTTGCTCTCTTAGCTTCCTCAACGAGAACTTTTAACTGCAATGCTGCTAAGAAGCATCTTGGTTACACACCTGTTGTGACACTTGAAGTGAGTTTAATTAGATAATATTTTTTGCCATCATATTCAGCTGTTTGATAACACTCTTGGTCACATTAGCTCTTGTTGAATCCGTAGGATGGTATTGCATCAACGCTTCAGTGGTTCTCTCGCGATCTTGAGAAATCTGATGATACGGCCATTCAATCTAAAGCAGATCAGCTTCTTGGTTGTGGGAAAGGTTAGAACCATCTCCCCATTAACAATTTTAATGTTCGATTGATCTGTTCTTGGGGAAGTATCCCGCTACGTTGCTTTAAGCCTGTTTCTTATTTAGCTACGGATATGATGCATATTGCATGCTTATAAGGCTTAACCTTGCAAGAATCGATCTCTACTCTTAACTTAGATTCTTTACTTCTAGAAATCTAAAACATGCTGATGTACCTGCTCAGTCCATCTACATTCGCTTCTAGACCATATGATTTAATGCAAATTCCAACTGTATTATATGCACATATAAATAGACTCTATACACATCTGGTCTATACAAGCATTTAATCTCTTTAAATTGACCACTTTTTATTTTATATTCATGCAGTTGCAGACATCTTGCTGTGGAGAAATGAGAAGAATACGTTTATTTCTTTTCTTTTCCTCAACTTGTTATATTACTGGTTCTTCTCGTCTGGAAAAACATTTACTTCGTCTGCAGCCCAACTTCTGTTTATATTTGCTGTTGCTCTCTATGGACTCGCTTTTGTGCCGTCAAAGATGTAAGTACTGGTTCCAAGAAAGTGGCTTTCTCTTTACCACTATTGAAAACAGTGAAAGTGTCTTGTGATACTAGAATTGTCCTAGCAAACTATGATGCATGAATGTATGTATGTTTCTCTTTTGAAATCTATTCAATTGAGTGACCGTTTATTACTTTTGTCGACAGCTTGGGCTTTAAAGTCAGGAAAATACCCCCGTGGAAATTTGAGATCTCAGAGTCTGCAGTGAGAGATCTCAGCAGAGATATCGTAGTTGTATGGAACCACGGAGTTTGCAGTTTCAAATCCTTAAGCAGAGGAGGAGACTGGATGAAATTCTTCAAGGTACAATTTTTCTCTCTAAAAAGTTCACTAATGCTCACCAAACATGAAAAGACCTCATTTCTCTCGTTTCCTTCAACCGAAAAACAGATGGCGGGATCACTTTATCTCCTCAAGCTGATCTTATCGCGTTCCCTGGCAACATTTCTTTTCTCAGGTATACAAAGCTTCTGGTTTCTCTACATATCGTTATCCATTACTCTCTTCCTGACCGAAACATTGAACGATTTACTTAACAGCGATGTCATTCTCGTTCACTGCTTTCTTCATCTACGAGCAATACGAGCTAGAGCTATGTCACGTTGCCCGGATCTTCGTCGAGTGCTCAACAGTTGTTAAAGAAATGGTGGTGAAGAGTCTGCCTGTTTCTGATGCTTCCTCTAAACCAATGTTCATGTGAAGCTTCTAAGTCCATAAACGAACGCAACGAATCTCAGAGACTAACAGCAGTTATTAGATGTCTATGTACCGGCAACAATGCTATCAAAAATCCTTATTTTCAGACTGTAATTTTGGTTGGATGATGAATTACTGATAAATCATAAATTCGTAGATACAGGGGATTTACCATAACTACTGTAAAACGCACCGTTTTGGACGGACTTGGCAGAATCCAGAAAGAAAATAATTATTTAATATCCTCTTTTTTTGTTTGTCGGTATCTATATATCCTCTAAAGAGGCGCCGCTTGGATTGGATTTGCTCTTTACCTCTGGCCTCTCTTTCATCTTCTATCTCTTTTCTAGGGTTCTCTCCTCTTCTCTGTAGGTAGGAAGACGCATCTATCTTACCTCTGATTTTTTCTTGTTCAACGTACTCTTGCTTAATCGCACAATTCGTCTCTCGTGGATATCGAAACCTCACCATCCCAAAGTAAACGATCGGATTCGACTTTTCTGAGCGATAGCATCGCCGGTTGATCAATCCGTAAGCCTGTGCGATGGCTTCAGTTACGAAGCCTTTCAGAGCACGTGAATCCGAAGATGCCGGTTTCACATCGAACAATCTATGGGTGGGTAGCCTCACGATGGATACGACAGAGTCAGATCTGACGGAGTTGTTTGGAAGGTTCGGCGATATCGACAGAATCACGGCGTACTCGTCCCGTGGCTTCGCCTTCATCTACTACAGACACGTCGAGGAAGCTGTCGCGGCGATGGAGGCCCTTCAGGGGGCGAATTTGAACGGAAGTCAGATTAAGATCGAATACGCGCGACCGGTTTGTTCTTATCTCTTTTATTCGCTAGGTTTATATCTTCATCTGTTCCTTAGCTTTGATTGTCTTTTTGTCGATGAGTACACTGTTTTCGCCGAATTCATACTATAGGTTCAGATATTATGATTGTGTTTTTAGTCGAAATTATTTATTATTGAGTCTCGAGTTTTCTCCTCGTACAAATCAAAATCACACAAGTAAAACCTAGATTTATGTATTTTTCTTGATTTGCAACTTGACGGCGAAACGAAACGCACTTGCTTAAATAACTTTTGTTTTATGTCAACGATCTTATCAAACTCGCGCCAAGTAAAACCCCACGGAGAGCTTATTATACTCGACTCTTCTGCAGAAGTTTTAGTGTCAAAAGCAATGCAACTCTTTGCGAGTGAGCTGCAAAAAGAAAGCATCAACAAACATGTTTTCACTCATTTAAGAGTTTGCAGTTAAAAGCTTGATTCAGTAGTCTTTGATTCGGCCGCCGAATGTAGTCGTTGATTCCAGGTTCGCTGCAGATGGGTCCATTAATCACACAAGATTGAGTACGAACGAATGAATTGCGTACAGCACCCGAAATTTCTCAAAGGTAAATTGCTAGGTGAAAATTGGGAAGCTAGCATATCGATCAACGCCCCCGAAAACAAACCAGAAAATGGAGAGTTTAAAGTTCAGTTTCAAGTGAAAACAAACCGGGTGAAGAAATTGTATAATGGCGAGATGAGATATTACATACTCCAGATGTCAACAGTTACAACACTTGGAGAAAATGGTTCTTTTATCGCAGACAATTTCACATCATCGTCGGAGAGCTTTGGCTTGTTTTGGCTCGAAAGCTGTAAGTATGACAATTTGCGTCGTGGCAGTTAAGCGGCTACTCTCGCGCTCCTCAACCAATCAGAAACGTCAAAGATCAAATAGTTACAAACAGTGAAAGTGACGCCTCGTGAAACGTCCCGTTGGGAGAATCCTGCTTATCTTGCCTTACGTAAATTCTCGTCTTTCCCAGCTCGGTTCCTTTGGGAGTTGCTTTCTTTACGAGAATTCTTGGGTTTAGTATATTCGGTCCGAGCCAATCTGCAGTGATCAAGACAAAGATTCCTTACCAGACAGTGTTAAGGTCTCCCGTCGGCGTTGAGCTTTTGATCGCCGGGGTGTTTTATTTGAGAGTCTGGCAATTTTCCGGCAATGATAAAGAGATAAATGCTTAGCAGAAAGTGTTAATGTCTTGCCGGATTTGGGGGCGGCATGCTTGTCCTGCAGACAAAGTTTGTGTTTATTCAGGAGAAACCACTGGTTGATAGAGGAAAAGGATATGTATTTCCTCGCAGGAATGTTGTGTATTTAGGATTGCAACTCATAAGAATTGGTGACATAGTTTTCTTGAAATTGTTGTTTGGTGTGTCTTTAAATTTCTGGATGCTTGATGCTTTGATATGTTCGAAATTCTATGCTTGGTATGATATTATTGTATCGCCTTCTGATTGCCCTTTTTTTCTTTTTCTACAGGCAAAACCTTGTAAGAGTCTCTGGGTGGGCGGAATCAGCCCGAGTGTTTCAAAGGATGACCTGGAGGCAGAATTCAGTAAATTCGGAAGAATCGTGGATTTTAGGTTTCTTAGGGAACGCAAGACAGCTTTCATTGATTATTACGAAATTGAAGATGCCGTACAGGCAAGAAGCATGAGTGGCAAGCGAATGGGTGGTAGCTATTTGCGCGTTGATTTTCTCCGGTCACAAGCGCCCAGAAAAGTAAGCATTCTTGTCACATTTAGTTTTTACTTGTGAAAAACGCTTTAGCAACATTTTCTATTCTGAATTCAAGTTAAAATTTTCTATTCTATTTCTGAAATCTTGTTACATTTTCTTTATCTTTAGGAACAATGGGGTGGCTCTTACGATAACAGGAATGGCAATGTGAATCATAAACCGCAGGTTCGTGTTAAATGTAAAAACAAAACAGTTTGTTTCTTGTGGCTGCTGATATACGTATGTTGTTAATTGGCTTTGACGTTTTGTTATATGCTTACAGTATCCTCACTCACATGAAGATGCCCAAGGAGATGACCGGCCAAGTAAGGTTCTGTGGATTGGGTACCCTCCTTCTGTTCAGATAGATGAGCAGATGCTACACAATGCAATGATACTCTTTGGTGAGATCGAGAGGAAAAAAAGTTACCCGTCAAGGCATTTTTCACTTGTGGAGTTTAGGAGCGTGGAAGAAGCTCGCCAAGCCAAGGAAGGGCTACAAGGGAGGTTATTCAAAGATCCTAGAATCACAATTATGTACTCAAACGATGAGATACCTCCTGAGCAAGATGATACTAGTTTTTATTCTGGCGTGAAACGGTCAAGGCCAGATATGTTCATCAATGATCCTACTGGGTCTGTGAGGCCCTTCAGAGGTAGCAATGAGCGTCCTTATAATGGTTCAGAATACAGTGACGTTGCTGGTAAGGAGCCAAACTGGAGGAGGCCGTCTCCAAATGGAACTGGAATACTCCCATCTCCAACGGGACATGGAATTCTCCCATCTCCTGCACAAGGTATGAGGAACCCTATGAGGTCAAACCCCGGTTCATGGGAAGGATATGATCCTGCTCAGTTGGATAGAGAAAGCAAACGAACCAGAAGAGATGGATCGGTTGACGGTTTTACTCCAATGGGTGTGGATGAGAGGTCATTTGGGCGTGGTTCAGTTGCTGCTAGGCCTATCCGTGGTTACCCTGATTCTGACTACATGTGGAGAGGAATGATTGCCAAGGGTGGAACTCCCGTCTGTTGTGCTCGTTGTGTACCTATTGGAAAGGGGATCGAAACTAAGCTGTGAGTACCATCTACATGCATTTTAACCCTTCATATGTTTTCTTTTAGATAGGAAATGGTAGGTTAACCATTGCTTGTTTAGTTCTGAGAGGTCTTAATTTGCGTGGTGCTGATGCCTTTAACTGATGACACTTTGTTTTCTATTGATTTATAGCCCCGAGGTCGTCAATTGTTCAGCAAGAACTGGTCTGGATATGCTCGCCAAACATTACACCGAAGCCATTGGATTTGAGATAGTTTTCTTCTTACCAGACAGTGAAGAGGATTTTGCGTCTTACACTGAATTTCTCCGCTACCTTGGCTCGAAAAATCGAGCTGGTGTTGCTAAATTAGATGATGGAACAACTTTATTCTTGGTACCTCCTTCAGATTTTTTAACTGACATACTCAAAGTGTCCGGTCCAGAACGGCTATATGGTGTTGTTCTCAAGTTGCCTCCGCCAGCCGTTCCTGTCGCAGCAACATACAGACAAGAATCTCAATCCAATCCTCTGCCTTATATGGATCAAGCGCGGGATTCACCTGCCAATGCCGGTCACAGTTTATATCCTCCTCGGGAAAATTACAATAGGGGTGCACTAGAACAGTTGACAGCTCCTTCAAGACCATCGGTTAGCGAGCCACTCAGAATACCTAACAATGCAGCGGCGTCTCAAGCTGGGGTTAGTTTAACTCCGGAGCTTTTAGCCACCCTGGCATCTATTCTCCCTGCAACTTCTCAATCTGCTGCTCCCGAGAGTCACCAACCTGTGTCAGGTACTTCAACAGTCGTTTCCACAGTACCTCAGTACAATGGAGAAGCACAGCCTCAAGCTTGGAATAGAGATCCGCAAACAGTGCATGATGCCTCAAATCAGTCTTTCCAACAATATGGAAATCAGTACAATCCAGCCGGGCAACTACCTCCTCCTCCTGCGCGTTATCCTCCAGCTTCAAACAGCCCTAACCCCAACTACTCTAGTGGAATCGTCCGTGGCAACATGCAGTATCAAGGCCAAGGACAATCTGTTAACATGCCTCAGATGTCTCCGTTACCGAATATGCCTCAAAATAATTATGCCATGTACACTCAGGGTTCGTTAAATCATCCTGTTTCTCAGCCCATGACGCAGCAATACCAACCAGAAGCTTCCGTACCAAACCAAAATTATGGTGCCGTTCCAAGTTACCAGCAAGGTAACTATTATGGTTTAACAACAAATCAGGCGCATAATATAAATCCTTCCCAATTTCAAGCTGCCATGCAACCACCAGCTGACAAGGCAAACTTAGAGCCACAAAGCCAAGCAGCACAGCCTATGCTCTCTGGGGCTGGTCAGGGTACAACAAATGGGGAGGTCGAGAAGGACGAGAGATATCAGAAAACACTACAGTTTGCAGCAAGCCTTCTTCTCCAGATAAAGCAGAATCAGCAGCAGCCGCCTTCAGGTACTCCGGCTGGACAGGGGCCTTGAAAAACTAGCTCCATTCGTCATCAGAGTCTTTAAGGTAATCATCTTTATCTTCTATGCGCTGCTTGATTATTGAATTGAATGTGCATATGCTTTAACGATATACTAGTCTGATCCTTGCTGTTGGCATATGATACCATTTCGTTATTCTTGTAAGCTATTTGCATTTCTGCTGAGTTTGCTGAGTAAAAAGTGAAGCAACTTTTAGTCTTTGCATTTTTTGCATAGGTAAAACGAAAATTTGTGACTGCTTTGTTAAATATATATATCTTTTGAGTGTTGCTTGGTTGCATTTTCATTGTTGGCATCCTTTGGTACTTCTTGCTCTCATTCTTCCGTGCATCTGTTCTATCAGAAAATACATAACATCTAATCTAGTAGTGTATGTACTTAACAAATGTAAACTTTGCTTTTTCTTTAATCCCCTGTTTTCTCGGAGCTTTAATGGAGTGTGTGCGTATGAACAGTTGCTGAGTAGCTAACCTACATTTTGTAAATACTGGCTTCGTAAATGTGATGTATATACTATTAGGATTTCTAATTGCTTGTATGGAATATATAGCAACCGTTGGTTCAGCTTACACGACTCTCCTCTATAAGGGAGGCCAAAAAATTGTGATATACTACTTGCGAGATAGAAAGTTGCTCTTCTTTCGTTGTTGCAACTTCACTGTGAGCATAAGAAAGATGATCTGATCGCAAAAAGCCAATTCGATAGACTAAAAAAAATGCTGTCCGAGAGAAACTCAGATAAATATACATATACACTATCAATCCTAAGCTCGTAAACACTAAAGAGAAAGAAAAAAACGGTTCACTTGTGATTCGTCTGTTTCTATGAGTTGGAGAAAAGTGAATGGAAATGAAGGAAGCTAGAGAAGCCGTGTCGCTAACTCATGCTTGTTGTGAAACTGTGTAGGTGGTGATTTGAGTCCAAAGCCCGTTTAGCACCCTAAAAGTTACCCGACCAAGAGAGAGGTTTTGTAAGATGACGCAAGTGTCCGAGCCAGATTAGGTCCTCAACGATCGCAGCTCGTCTCCGTTTTTGTTATTTTCTTTGGTTGTGATATTTGGAAGAAAAGGCTGTATAAAATGAAGAGTGTGATTTTGAATCTTTTTTTTTTTTCCTCTCTCTTTTCCTAAATAGTTGTCTTTTGTTTCAATAAAACAAATCCTTCGCATGGTTTCGTCTCTTTGTTTTGTTAATTCACTTTCGAGTGTACCTTCGTCGTCCCATTAACGTCACATGAAAGTTAACACAACAACTTTACAACAAATACCGCACTATTGCTTACATACAGTTTTCTGCAAGGAAAAACGCCGACAAATATTCTTGTGTTGAGTCCCTTTTAGTTATCGAATATGGTAAAGTGAATCTTGGGGACTACATGAGGGAATAGGCAGTGGCTCCACCACCTTCAGGCACTGTTCACTCAATGTTCTGCTTTGGATCTTCATCTTCGACATACCTTTTTAACCAATTCACAAACGAGGGTGAGTATCTTGTTCAAGGAAGTTAATCTATAGAACAAATTGCATACGAAGAGAGATAGAAAGGGGAGTTACCACTCGTATGCACGGGCTGGTCAGTGAAGTGACTGTGGTACGCATACTGTGGAAAGTTACAATTTTCTGGAGTCTTGGGATCCCACAAGCGGAAATGAGATGGTTGATCATGATCATGAATGGTCTGATCATCATCATATGAGCTCCTTCCCACATCTTTTCGACAATAGAGAAAAAGATTATTAACTTGCCAAACAAAATCTAAGGTTATTATATAAATGAAATGCGTATAATCAATCAATTTCAACCTTTAACAGATAAGAAACGCACATATTGTATGTAACTCACTGATTTGATGCATCTCAACTTCGCTTTCCAGAAGCAGAAAGAACAATGGGTTGAGCGAATAAGTGCTGCATCCAAGTAAAATCACCTGAAAAAACAGAACATACATGAACAGAATATTGGAAAGAATCTCGATTTGAGGTTGATGGTCTTCTTACCTTTGAGACTCATGGAATCACCAGAAATCTTTACATGAACATTCACCGTCTTGAAAATGATGAAACCTGTTTGAATCTCTTAGGATTATCTGTCTACCTTCGATCTTTGATATATACTTGAAAGCAGAGTGGCAATCACCGCAAACTCTGAGGTTCTTCATTATTCTGATGGGGAGTGTAGAGTTCCTCTGGGCCGTGAGAACAAAAGCTACAGCGAGCTTCTCGCTGTGATAGCTCAGAATCTCTTCCTTGTTCTCTTGCTCTAGATCGAACAAGGCGAATCCTGTCTGTGGCACGTAACCTGCGTCTCTCATCTTTGTATTGAGCTCCTTGAGCTTCTTGTAGATCAAATCAGCGTCTGGGTGTGACTTATCCCCAGCAACAAACATATGAACTCCATCCTTCATGGTGACCCAACTATAACCAGCTTCCTTTTTCACGTCTGCATCTTTCATCTTCTTCCTCGCTTTTACTAAATCTTCCCATCTTCCTCCAGCAGCATACATGTTACCAAGTAGCACATAATTTACAGCGTTTTCTGGCTCCAATTGAAAAAGCATTTCTGCCGCCTTCCTCCCTAATTCTGCTTTTCGACCATTTGCTCTGCAACAAGCGCCAAGTACAGTCCTCCATATGAGAACATTAGGCTTCATCGGCATTTTATCAACGAAATCTTCCAACTTATCGAGTTCACCTGCACGGCCTAGCAAGTCAGCCATACATGAGAAGTGTTCAATCCTAGGAGATAAGCCATAGGAATCACTCATAGATTCGAAATGTTTAAACCCTTCTTTAACCAAACCCGCGTGGCTACAAGCTGACAAGACTCCCACGAATGTAACATGGTCAGGTGGTGTTTGGCCATCGAGCTTCATATTTGCAAAAAGCTTCAAAGCTTCTTCTCCTTGCCCATGTCGTGCATAGCCCGAAATCATCGAGTTCCAAGAATAAGAATTCTTCACAGGCATTGCGTTGAAAAACCTCAAAGCATAATCTAGTCTTCCACATTTGGAGTACATGTCAACGAGTGCACTCCCAACTACCACATCAGATTCTAAACAAGCTCTCACCGAACAAGCATGCACTTCCATGCCACGCTCTAGCGTTGCAACCGAAGCGAAGGCGCTAAGAACCGTCGCATACATAAAATTATCCAATCTCTGTCCCGTCTGCAACATAAAACATACCAAGTCCAAGGCCTTGGGAAGGAGCTCGTTATGTATATACCCCGAGATCATCGAGTTCCAAGTTACATCATCTCTTCTCTCTGACATTCTAGAAAATATCTTCTCACACTCCTCCATCTCCTCACACTTCCCATAACAAGCAATTAGCGCATTTTCAATGGTTGCTTCATCTGTGATATTGTGCTTTAAAGCTAGCGCATGTATCTGCTTGCCCAGTTCACCGAATGAAAGGGATGACACAGCTGAAAGAACGCTTGAAAAGGTTATTCTGTTAAGTTTTTGTCCTGCTCGTAGCGCATTCATGAAACATGCCACGGCTTCAGGTACAGACCCTTCTGAACTTGCTAAAGCTCCTATCATGGAATTCCAAGACACTTGATCATGCTCTGGCATGAAGGAAAATATTTTACGGCATTCATCGAGATAGCCGGTCTCTGCATACAGTGTGATAAGCGCGTTTGAAACCGAAACATTCAAATCAAGCCCCAATCTGAGGCTTTCTCCATGAATTTGTTGTCCTACTTTAGCCCACCTCAAGCTCGCGCATGAGCTTAGTGAACTAATCAGTGTGAAACTTCCCGGCAAGATTTCGTGTCGTCTCATACTCTGGTAGCGTTCCAAAGCTTCTTGAAAACGGCCGTTTTGGTCAAGACCGGTGATCATGGAGTTCCAGGAGACAGAATCTTTCTCCACCATGAAACAGAAAACACGTCTAGCATCAGCTATTGAGCCGCACTTAGCATACATATTAACAAGGCCATTTCCAATGCCGACCATGAGGTCAGTTAAGCCAGTTGTTATTACATATCCATGAACCTCTGTGCCTTTTCTCAGACCTACTTCCTCAGCTAGCGAATACTCAGGAAATGAGCTCAGGAGATTTACGTATGACTCAGGGCTAACATCAATTATGTTTTTCATATCCATAAAGAGCTTAGTTGCTTCTTCTCCTCGTTTCTGTCTCACCAGACCAACCATTAGACCGTTTAAGGTGACCGCGTTTCTTGTTTCCATCTGATTAAAAACCTTCCTAGCATAACTCAGTGAACCAGACTTTGCAAATGCACACACCAATCCACTACCAACAAAAAGATCTGAGAGAAAACCAGATTTCTGGATAGTGCACATGATCTGCTTGAGCAAACTAACATCTGGTTCAGTCAAAGAACAAGCAGCAGTTACAAGACTACCGAAAGTGTACTCTGTTGGTCTAGAATGATCACATTGCATGCTAGAGAACATCTTAAACGCAGATCTCAAATATCCAGTCCGTGAAAGTACAGATATGATCGAATTCCATGAGACAGGGTTTTTTACTTGTATGTCATCGAAAGCACGAAGAGCACAACTAAGAGACCCTATGGATTTCCAGTACATTGATATGAGGACATTCGAAACTACTGCATCGACTGCATAGGAGAGTTTGAACATTAAGCCGTGAACTTGTCTCCCGAAAAATATCCCCACAGAATCTAACTCCTGACAAGCTCTAAGCGCACTAGCAAAAGCGTATTGATTTGAAAAAACTCTTTCTTTGATCATATTTCTCAAGAACAATAAGGCTTCCCTATGTTCTCCATTCCGACTATACCCTGAAACAAGACATGCCCATGTGACACAGTTCCTCTGAGTCATTTCGTCAAACACCTTACGCGCAGAGACGGAATCACCCTTTTCAAAATAGGCATTGATGTGGTTGTTGCACAAGTACACATCGTTGTCTAACCCATGCTTATACGGTCGCAAATGAGAGACTTTAGCTCCTCTATGTCCAATGTATATCTAAACAAACAAAGGAAAGAAGATCCACAAACAGGGCTTAGGAAAATCAAGAATACTTACGTTTAGAAACGACAACGAGAGAAGTGGAAACGATCAAAACCAGAAAACAAATCAATTTCTTTGGGTTAGTTTTGCAAAAGAAGCATTTTGTTTTTGGCTTGTTCTTACTTAACACAGAAAATACAAAAATAATATCTCAGCATAGAAACAGAGAGAGAGAACAAACCTGATCGTGTCTCCAATGTGGGAGAATTTCATCAAGTGCCACAAGTTCAAAGGCATTTCCAGATATGATGTTTGCTTCTACAAATCGAAATTCGAGAGTTAATGTATATATGACAACACCAACTGCAAGAATTCACGATAGAAACAGAGACCAAATAACTGCAAGATTAGTACTTCGAGAAAGTGAAATAAAAACAGACCTGCTTCAGCTCCTTTATCAACGAGAACATTGTACTCTATCGACTCTCTTCCCGCTTCACTGCTAACACATCTACTCCCGTTTACTGCTAAAGTCCTCGAATTTCGTAGCAAGTCGGCGGATTTAGGATACCCAAATCGAGGAACTAACCTACGCATGATCCACTGACTAACTAAGAGACTCACCGTGAAGTGAGCCGGTCATGCTCTGCTCCGGTGTGTCGAAAAAGAAAAGAAAAATCATAACAAAAGTCGCTTATTATATAGTCTTTGCACTTTAACCCTACATGGGATTTTAATTACTTTGTTTATTAACCATTTCTTTTTCACTTATTTATAATATAAAAAATTCAAAACAGAGTTTAACTATGATAGATAAGTCATAAATGCGTGAAATATTCATATATAAAATGAAGGTGATTTTTTCTTCTTTATTTTTCTAATGAACTCTCAATTGTTTTTTATAAAATAAATCGGGCCTCAGCATGATGTCAAACTTGTGATGGATAATTCGGTCGAGAAACCCAACTTTTAGAATCTACTTTCGTCTTTCCATTATTGTCAAATGAAAGTTTACAACAAACGAAACACTAACGCTTACATACATTTTCTATTATTAAAAAACTCAGACAAACTACGGTTTAGTTGAGTCTCTTTTACTTCATGGGATGTGGTAAAGTGAGAGATTTGTTGACTGACTACATGAGGGAATAAGCAGGGCCTCCACCACCTTCAGGCACTGTCCACTCTATGTTCTGTTTTGGATCTTTGATGTCACATGCCTATTTTACATAGAAATACCAAAACAACGTTTTTAAGCTGTTCTCTATATTCAATTGAGTCACATGAATGCGCAAACACGAGAACATATAGTCCACAGAGTGATGCATACCTTGCAGTGCAAACAGTTTTGAGCGTTGATCTGCAGTTTCGGCTTACCCTCTTCATCTTCGACATATCTTTTATGGTTTGAATCAATACGCAAACGAGAATTAGAACATTGTTCAAGGAAGTTAATCTATAGATCAAATTGCTATGAAGAGAGAGAGAGAGAGAGAGAGAGAAAGAAGGAAGTTATTACTCGTATACACGGGCTGGGCAGTAACGTGACTCTGGTGCAGCATACTCTGGAAAGTTTACCTTTTCAGGAATCTTTGGATCCCTCAAGTGCAAATGAGATGGCTGATCATGGTCATGATTGGTGTTACTCCTGTTATCACCGTCATTCACGATGCAACCGCTCAAATATACCGTAGGAGTACTTTTACATTGTAAAGATATTACAATTTGTGTCATGGTACAAACCTGTATAAAGACGTTGGCACGTCAAATGACAAAACACCATCTGGCTTTGGATACTCAATTGGCTTGCATTTCCGAGCAAGCTGCATAAAGATATAGCCCGACTTCAGTTGTGTTTATACCCAGTGTTGTTCAGTGGATGGTTTTTTGTCTGGTTATGGTTAAATATTGAGATTTCTCTAAGTGCTTGTGTACTTACGTCTGTTGCTTCGTGGTCTGCTTTCCCGTGCTTCAACGTGAAAGGGACCTTTCCTTTCAGTACATAGCTGCATAATCAAACATTAACAGTTCACTCATAACAAACAGAAATGATCATGTAGAACACCGGCAAACAGAAGAGAATCAATGCAAGGTCTTACTGTTCCATAGCACTTACGGCCAAGCCAGGGATTAGCCCATACTCGAATGCCTGCAAAGATAGGAGATTAAGATCTTAGCTTCCAGGAAAGATCAGTCAGATAGAATACAATATACGCTGATATATGTTCATGATATTACGAACAGGACGGTAATTTCGAGCTGCGTAGAGCTCCTTCCACACCCATGAATCCCTCAGGTTGTCCCAGTATGTGTTCATGTTTGAACCTTCATGAAGTGCACCAAATGCAGCCTCTGCTGCTAACATTCCTGTAAGACAATGATGAAATTAGGATGAGAATTCTATGATGGGACAGTATAAAAAACCGTACTTTTATCAAAGATATATCGTGACCTGATTTCATTGCGGTATGTGTTCCCTTAATCTTGGGTACATTAAGAAAGCCAGCTGAACATCCAATTATTGTTCCTCCAGGGAAAACAGGATAGGGAATGGACTGAAATTTTACTAGCATCAAGTTCAAATATGTCATAACATGTCACGATGATATCCATAGATCTTTTTCCCAGTCAAGAAAAGAAAACTATGTATATACAAGCTCTAGAAAATGGCTATTCTTCTGCTTTATCTAAAGGGAAAAAGGATTTTAACTCACCTGAAAACCACCTTCGTTTAATGTACGAGCTCCGTACTGAAGCACAGTACCACCTTCCAAGATACGTTTAATGGCAGGATGGTGTTTGAGTTTCTATTGGGAGGATAATTCTTCATCAAACTTCTTAATTTTGAATTGGCTTATAAGATAGGTATTTGTAGTAACCGCTGAAAAGTCTTTTGGTTATGAGAAACTGACATACCTGAAATTCCTCGTACGGATTCAAAAAAGGGTTTTGGTAATTCAAGGCAACAACCAAGCCAAGCGCAACCTGTTTGGTTGGAAAGAAAAATCCAACTGAGCTACCAAAATTGAAAGTTTTGTAATTCATTACGACACCACTGGAAATAGATAAGACAATATTTTCTCAACTGTACTAGAAGATCTTCCAAGGGAAAATTTAGTTACCTGTCTATCGTTCATGTGGTACAAGAAGGAACCTCCATATGTCTTGGGATCCAAGGGCCAACCCAAAGTGTGAACAACTTCTCCGGGGTTATGCTTGCTTTCATCTATCTCCCAAACCTGTTGAGCTCACAGTATCAACAACTACAATGACCTGTGACCAATAGTTATACAGAGAAACAATTCCCCAAATTTTATTAAGGACGTACGATCACTTATTCTATAGAAATGTTACAAACCTCCGATGCGAATCATTGGAGAAGTAGAAAAGAAAGCTACTATTTAGCAAAGTACCAAATTATTCGTAGAATCAAACATGGATTCGAGTTACAAGTAGATAAAAGTAGGTACCTCCTTAATTCCCAAAGCATATGTCTGGTGTTGTGCATTAACCTCTTCTCTTAATTTATACTTTCTGATTATTTTCTGCCCAGAATAAAGTAAAGAGATGGTTAGCATCAGCCAGTACATACATGTTAATAACATGAGTCTGTGACGGGAACCGTATCTGCTGACCTCGGACAATGATCCTCTGCATCCTTCTGCAAAAAGTGTAACTCGTCCTGTGTATACAAAACATATATCTTATTAACACAAGAGACTTCCTATAGATGATGTTGAGAGAGAGAGAGAAGGAGACATAGCGACCTTTTATATCTACGCCTGGCTGGAAAGTCTCCTTCTTGGAACCATCTTTGGATATTCCCATATCTTTGGTTGCAATCCCAACAACTTTATCACTTGCATCGTACAACACCTAAAAAGAAGGTCCGCTATGCAAAACATTTAAATGACTTTAAGAAGAAAAATCACAAGTAGAAGGACAAGAGATTACATCACTAGCAGAAAACCCAGGATATATCTCTGTTCCGAGCTCCTCAGCTTTCCTTCCTAGCCAACGCACCAGTTGGCTCAAACTGTATATACAAGCACCGCGAAATACTAAACACCTGAATTGAAACTTAACCTTGGACATAACCGGTGGTAACAATGCACAGTCTATACTTACCTAATAACGTAGTTTCCCTTGTTATCAAAGGGAGAAGGAAGTGAGATTGCACGGTCTTTCGTCAGAAACCAGAATTTATCGGAAGAAGCAGGGATCTCAATGGGTGCCTAGAAACAGACAGACCAGGGAACAAGAAAAATATTGCCTTTCATGTTGATTTCCAAACAAAGATTTGGTTTTTGCCTTGAAGGATATTGATAGAGAGACAAACCTGTTCTTGTCTCCAATGTGGGAGAAGTTCATCAAGTGCCACAGGTTCGAAGACATTTCCAGAAATGATGTGTCCTCCTGTAAATTGAAATGTATATGACATCCAGTTACAAGAACTGAAGCGATACATAAAGCCAGAGAAAGAGACAAAAAGAAACTGACCCACTTCTGCTCCTTTCTCAACGACGCATACTGATAGATCAGTGTTCTTCTCCTGACACAGTTGTTTCAATCGTATAGCAGCAGATAGACCGGCCGGTCCAGCTCCGATGATCAGAACATCGTACTCTATTGACTCTCTTCCCGCTTCGCTGCAGATACATCGACTCCCGTTTACTCCGAAATTCCTCGAATTTGAGCTAAAAGTTCGCGACTTTCGGAACAAATCGGCGGAATAAGGATACCCAAACCGAGGAAGGAATCGATGAGTGGGGTTCGAGGTCCTTGGAGGAGAAGACCCAGAGGCGGTAAAAGGATTTGATGACGGCAAAAGAGGGAAAATCAAACGCAGCTGGTTCTTCGAGTTTTTCAATTGATTAGAAGAAGAAAGAGATAGCTTTACAAGGGATCTATGCATGATCACAGAGTAAAACGAGGATGGTCTCAAGAGGATTAATGAACAAAGCATTCATTCATTCATTCATATTCATACATATAAGCTTATACGAAATGACTCGGCAGTGATGTGGCAACTTCATTAATCTCTCTTATCCAATGTTCTTCCAAGCATTTTGCTTTAAACAAAAAATTTACTTTTCTTCAAAAAGAATATATATTTAATTTTGACAAAAAATACATATTAATTATTTATATGTTAAATTGTTAACAGAGTTACCAGATATAGACAAATAATTATAGTAATTACTGATCTAGACAAATAATTATTTAATTTCTTTCATGTGGATTATATTTAATCTGAGTGAGAAACTTAAATACTAAAGCGTGATATAATACTACATTTTTGCATGCAAAGATGTTTAGTTTTTTTTTAATATAACGGTACAATAAAGCGGTGACTTGTTTTATGAATTTTGTTTTTTAAAGGTGACTTGCTTATGATAAGAAGATAAATTCACAGAAAAAATTAAAGAAATAAGGATATTTAGTGAGTTTTATCCAATAAAATAAGAGTGTTCCTTTATTTAGCCAGCTCTTTTTTCTTTGATAAATTTTGTTGTGGATAAATACTACCTTTTATATTTCACAAATGAAAAA
Source organism: Isatis tinctoria (assembly GCA_010577795.1). Taxonomy (NCBI): domain Eukaryota; kingdom Viridiplantae; phylum Streptophyta; class Magnoliopsida; order Brassicales; family Brassicaceae; genus Isatis; species Isatis tinctoria. The sequence continues at coordinate 2,361,076 of CM021247.1, forward strand.
TGAAGATTAAGAAATACAATTGTACATGTGGACTGTTTATCTGTCAACAATTCTATAGTTATTACATCAACCAGTCTCTAAAAAAAATACATATGGGTCATTTAAATAGATTGCTAATCAGCATAATGTTCTATTTTGACCGAACATTACGTTTAAAAGTATTTAAGTTAATTATATTTAGGAAAACAACAAGTATGAATGAAAACGTTGCAGCAAGCTCCACCAAAATCATTTAAGCTCCGTCGGATATTAATTCGGCCATCAACTTCGGTCCCGGTCACTGCTACTATCATTAAGAATATAGCGATTGACACAATCGCAGTTTTCCTTTCAAACGCCATTTTTTTCTTAGTTTTTTTTTTTTTTTTTTTTTCCTTCTGATTTTCTGGTTAGAGATCATGCGTTTAACTATTAGTGTATTTATATGTTAAACCAAGTTCCCAAATATAGTAAACTACTAATTTAGACAATATACATAGATTTTTCTTGTGGATGGTATTTGAGTTTCAAAAGTAGGTAAAGTTTAGTCATCTATGATCCTTTTTTCAACCACTTAGAATCGTTTTTCTTTGTAACTGGTTTATTGATCAATTTTTAATTTTTATTTGTTACTATTGGACAAATTACACATGGAGGCTTATAATATGCTACATTACGGTCAGATAATTAACTAAAGTGCATGAGATTCCATATTAGGTATAACACAGTCAACAACCACTATCAAACGCAATTTCGTAATTGTTCAACCAAAGTCTTACCCAACTCTCCGTCTCGTACATATATGTAGTACTAGGATTATATATCTAGCTATGAAAACTTAAAACACACTAAAACGATTTTCTTAAGTTGTTTTATATATATAATTATGTCGGAAGAAACGTACATGTACGCGTACGTAACGTTGCCTCGCCATGAGCAGAGCGACATGTACTCCCGGAAATGTTATCGGGAGGGAAGACGGGTGGTGTTGGCAAGCTACGATTTGATGGGATCAGAGAGATTCAGTTTCAAAGAGAAACTTAGGAAGTCGGTTAAAGGAATGAACGAGGCGGCTGAGCAGTGGGTTTCAGAAGTTCGGAGAGGTACGACCAGAAGACATTTTGCGATTAGAGTTTTAAGGACAAAACTTGGCTTCTATTCTTTCTTCCTTCGTAGTGTCGGATGTGTTACGTCTTGTTTAGGCCATAGAGATACTTTCGTTGAGTAAGTCAAACCCTAGACCATTTATCTATGTTGCTTTACATACATGGATGTATCTACACAAGTAAGTATTTAATTTCGTATATTTACAGACACAGGTGTGTGTGTTTTCAGAGGAGACTTTCGTGTGAATACTTCAATATGACAAATTAAATGTTGTTAATCCCCTATATATTATTTGAGGATCCTTTTTAAAAGACTAACTTTTACTTCATGTGTTTATTACAAGACTGCCATCCTTACTTATATTAATTACATATAATGCTATTATATGATTTGGTCACTTATATTAATTATCACTATTACATAATCAAAACTATGATATATCTCATAGACTCTAATTAAAATACATGTTATTTATTCATTCATAAAATATATAACTTTAATTATGTATTTGACCAATATAATCAAATAATTTTATATTAATATATATATCATGTTTATTAAATAACTTTTACTTGAAAAAAATATATTAGATTTCAGTATAGTTATTCGTTTTAACTTATATTTATGAATTACAGTAATAACTATATCACTTCATAATAATTTATTTACATAATCTTATATTATATATATATTTATAATTCTTTAATCTTTATTTAATATAAAACTTATAAATACTTTTACTTTATTAATATTATATTATAATCTTATAATATAATAAAAATTATATATTATTTTTCTTAAGATTATAATATATTAAAAAGTATATATTATTTTTCTTAAAAAGCAACTTACAAGCAATTTTAATATATAAATAAAAATCACTAATTTATATCAACTTACCATGATTATCAGATATATTTATTATAGTATATAACTACAGCTATAATAAATTTCATTGTATTTAAACATAATTCAAATTTCCTAAAATAAATCAACATAAAATATTTGATTTGTAATGATATCAATCAGTAATAAAATTATGGTAATGCAAATTATTCTGTTTCTAAACTTAATTAATAATATAGATTAAAATAAGTAACCACACATTTAATTAAATAAACATATAGTAGTTGAATTTATGCATATTCATATCAATTTAGAAATAAATTCAGATATAAATAATATGTCATAATTTTTTACTCGATCAATAATGATAGAAAATAACTGATTTTTAGCAATGTTATCCTATATATGATTTAATTGTTTTGCATTTATTAATATACAATTTTAAAAGATTTTGAAAATATTAAAATCACATTAGATATCTATATAAATGACTATAAAATTATATTTAATTAATATTTATATAAATATTTACTCTGCGCATGGCGCGGATTACTACGTAGTTAATTGTATAAAACAGAACCGAGACAAAAAGTAAAACAGAACCGAGACAAAAGCTGTCAATTGAGATCGAAATACAAATGGAGAAAGTGGTCATTTTCTACGACACTGATGGATTTTGTTCTCGAGTTGCTGTTTCTTGCTTGCGCTAATCTTGGACTTGAGTGATCATCCATCATGAGTGGATCTATTATTTTGGGCCAAATCAATTCTTATATCAGAAGCCCAACCTCAAAAAAGAATTATTGTTAATATCAGATTTGGGGGCCAAAAGTGGGCTTGTATTGGGCCCGGTGAAGAATCGAAAAGTCCGTATTTGATGTTTTAATCTCCGAGTGTCGTGAATGCTAGGGTTTTTGCATCTCGTATATATAAAAGGAAACGATTATCTCTAACATCTCCACTTGAGTCATGTGGTTCTGGTTTGGTTTTTCTTAGTTAGATCAATGCGTTTGTCTAAATGTCTTTTGGTATCGAAAGAGAGAGGGCTCCATTATAAACGAGTCAACAGCAGGCGCCACTTTAATGGCGACCTGACTGCCGCTTGGAGCCCAGATCAAGTGTGCCAGAGGAAGACCCATGAAAACTAATTTCACTCTGTTTTCATGATTCAATACTCTTGGATACAATAATATTTTCGAGTTTGCCTTTTGCTTTGTTTTAATGGCATTAAGTCAGACACGGGTGCTTGTTGGGTTAATAAGAAACAGCAGAGCAACCTTTTGCATGGTGCCTAAATCTAAAGCTTCTCATCACGATTGGAGGTTGTCTTGATCTGATGTCTTCTTATGGCTTCCTCCAAATTTAAAGCAGCTACATTCATTTCTTTTTGTTTATCTAGAAAAAAATGATTTTTTTTTAGATAAAAGATAAAGAGAAGGAGATCTGATCTTTCTTGATTACTAATAATAAGATGGAATAACAAGGTTATTGAGACCCAGACCCAGAATGATAAAGATTCAAAACACCTGAATCGAAACTGAAGATGATGTAAAATCGAATTACTGGAAATGTCAAATCTTTTCCTTTTTCAGCTACTTATGAGATGATACATCAAATTCGACATCGTTAATATCGATTTCACTGTGCGAAACTCTCTCCTCCGTTGCGTAGTTATGCGTCTTCAAAGTGAACCGAATCACAAGTCGATACACAGAATATTAGACATAAAAATCTACAAAACTAATTGATCATAATTGACGAAGATCCTTCTTTGTGTACCATCACATAGTCTTTGGAACATGATCATTATATCGTTAAACTCGTGAACACATGGAAGCTTACGATATGCCACATAATGCTCACATGTCTATGACCAAATAATTAATAACTACTTCTGCTTGTAGCGGAAGCTAACTATGTCACGTCAGTGCCTATCTTAAGATCACCACGTAAGCAGCGGTCCAAGGGTCGAACACACTGAAATGATTGTGTATGTGTTGCCAATAAGCGGCCTCCAACAATTATGCGCGTATAGCTCAACTCCGTGCAAAGTAAAGTAAAAGAAATTGCTTGGTCACACTTCTTTCTTCTTCTCGATCACACTCCTTGGCTGGTTCTTGTTGGAGCATTAGTTTGTATTGTGTATTGCTTGATGTTGATGTTGTTTCCAAGGCTGTCTCTACTTAGCCTGAGAGCTCATTTAACTCTTTTATTCCGGTTGGTTTTGTTTTGGTTTGCATCAAAACTCGAGGATTAAGTATTGCTTAGCCTCGTTTCATGTTTGCATCATATTTTGTGACAAAAGTCGGCTTCTTCCTTATGAGATTTTGATGACCGGTTCAGTGAAAATAAAAGAAAAAGAATATGAACAATTCTGTCTGTCGTATCATAGCACTGAGAACTTCCTGTGTTTCTGATAGAAGAAGCATCACGTATCAGTCCCCAGCCCCGAAAAGTGATGTTTTGATGATTTCTTAAATACAGCAACTAGCCTAACGAACAACAAGTTCCATTGTCAAAAACTAAAAACTAGCATGCGGTTTGAAGAGACTCGTGGGGACACTAGGTGATATCTCACACAGAATCTTTAACAGATTCAGTCAGAAGAATGATGATCCCTACTAGAAGACCTCCTATGATAATGGGATCGCCTGTGTTTATGACGTTTGTGAGGACGTTCTTCTCCATGGTTTGATCTCTTGCTGCCAGAAACTACTTCGTTGTCACCATATCGATCCTCCATCCCTCCTGATTTTTCTTTTCTCTCTTTTCTGTCAGACCGAGACTCTATTCTAGACCGCTCCTCTCTGTCCTTGCTGTGTCTTCTACGATCACTTTGTGTGTGAGAGCTCGTCCTGTGACTGTGATAAGAGCTTTCTCTCTTAACAGGGCTCCTCTGCTCTTTAAACTCTTCTTCCCTTTCTACAGAACTCTTTTCCCGATAATATCCTTCCTCTCTATCAGACACACTTCTTTTCCTCCTAGGGGGTGATGGGATCTACATCCAACAAGCAAGTTTATGATGTACTAAGACTTTAGTTTTGAACCCATAAGTTTTTCTCTAGACACACTGAACAACCCATCGATACATGAACAAAAGACCCGATATAAATAGCATCAGAAGGAAACAGAGATAAGAGTTGGAAGAAATGTGTATTAGTGAAGGTAAAAAATTGGTAGACCTGCGTGCGCGACATGTATCTTCCCTCTGGTGGAAGCTGGATGCCGAGCTTTTTCAAATCTTCATGTGGGATTGGCCGCCTGATATTATAACAAACAGAGTTCACCGTTATATACGGTTTTAAGGAACCAGATAATCAGAAGGTTCATGGTTGGTTTATATCTTGTTCATGACAACTATCTTCTGCTGTTTGTATATCTTTCGGAAAGGCTTAAAAGAAAGAGCAAAGCAAAACCGTACAAGGGAGCTCGGAATGGTCTTTCTCGTCCTCCAAAACGAAGTTGTCCAGATTCTTTCCTACCACCAAGTCCACCTCCTGTTTGGAGAGATGAAGCTTAGAGATGAAGATCTAACATTTTATTATTATTAGACAAAAGAGCAAAAGAATGGCAAACCTAGTCTTCTTGGTATCCATCCAGGCATCAGTTGCTGCCTATTATAATCAACAATAATCTCTCGACCATCGATGAATGAATGATGAGCATCCTGAAAAAGATCATTCCACTTCTGACAACCAAACTCCACTAATTTACAGAAACAACATATATCTATGGATTCCAGACAGCTTTACAGAACAAAGCAAGAGATAAGAAGAAAGAAAGCAAATTTAGCATCAGCGTACCTCGTAAGCACGACGCATTTCCTTCTCAGTCTCATACTCCACAAAAGCATATCCTCGTGAAGCACCCGTCACTAAACAAAAGAAACAACATAATGTGGAAATTAGAGAGGGACCTATGTAACGACACAGCTATGCAGACAATATCTCTTGGAAGAACCAAACAAGCCAACAGAAGAAAGATGGTCATAAACCCCCTAAATTCGAAACCTTACCAATGTGTCTGACCAAGCGCAAGCTCTTAATCTTGCCATATTTACTCATAGCCTGTACAGAAGAAACATTCATAACCAGTTGCGCGAAGGAAGTTAAAACTAAAGTGTAACTCTAATCATCTAATCGTACGCACGAACAAAACACAAACACTTACCTCACGAAGAGTATCCTCTGTAGTAAGGTGAGAGATTCGACCCACAAACAAGGTACAATAAGGATCTCCGGCGGCTTTCGAATCGCCAGAGGGATCATCTTCCAAACCCCAAAACAGATACAAATGAATGAGCTTTGCAATTCAGAAACAAAGCAATAAAAATTTGGAAGAGCAATAGAGAGAGTTTACATAGACCGGCGTTATAACAGAGGAGAGCTCGACGGACGCCGTTATCATGTGGCGCAACGTCGGTTCCGTCGATACTTCCGGCTTGAATCGGATGATACGACGTCGCATAGAACACTCTGTTCACGACGTTGTTGCCCCCGCCGCTCATTTCTTCCCCCTCTTCTCTCACACGGCGGCTCCGGCTAGTCTACAAAGCGGAAGGAGATAAAGTAAACGACCTCGTTTTAAGTAATTACTATTTTCGGCCCAACAGAATGTCTACATGAGATGGCCCAATATAGCCCATTTTGTCATTATACTTAAAAATTTATATTTTTCCTCGGACCCACCAAGGCGGAAATTCCAACAGTGGTTTTTTGGTTAGGTGACTCATAGATGACTGAAGTCCAAGATTTGCTCAAAAACAGCTAATCGAGAGAAAAAAAAAATTCATCAGAGTAGTAGAAAATGATGCTTGCTCGATTTGTATTTCGATCTCAATTGAGAGCTTCTGTCTCAGCTCGACAATCTGCTTCTTGCTGTTCTTACTCCTCTGCATCCGCAGCCTCAGCTGAAGCTGAAAGGACGATTCGGGAAGGTCCTCGAAATGACTGGAGTAGAGATGAAATCAAGGCCGTCTATGATTCTCCTGTTCTTGACCTCCTCTTCCATGGAGTAAATTTCCCTCTTTTCTCTCACACTCCTCTCTTTGTTGTTCTATCTCCTCTGATTCATAAATGTGGAGTATAAAGCTTTTTAATTTCTGTAAAATTACAGTGTAATCGGCGGAAAGTGTCGGTTTTTAGTTGTAGTTTGGCCCGGAACATGTTTGTTTCAGTAGAGAGCTTTTTGCTAAATGCATCTGTGTTAACATTTGCATCTGAGATCTTTAGTGTACTCCAATATATTGTCTTTTTTATCCTCTGTCTCTGATTTGCGATTAGGGTCGGCACATTTGGTTGCAAAACTGGCTTTTGTTGTTCTTTGTCTTTTACTTGTTAATGATATTTCTGTGGGCTCTTTTGGGGGTTTCAGGCTCAGGTTCATAGGCATGTCCATAACTTCAGGGAAGTACAGCAATGTACTCTCCTCTCTATAAAGACTGGTGGGTGCAGTGAGGACTGTTCATATTGTCCTCAGTCCTCCAGATATAGCACTGGAGTCAAGGCCCAAAAACTCATGTCCAAAGACGCTGTCATTGTTGCAGCAAAGAAGGTTGGCTGTTTCCTTGTCGAGCTCTTTTCTCAATGTATGTTCTGTAGCACAATGTGTCAATAAGAAACATTAGGAATGTTCAAGTGAACAAGGAGCTTCTTAATATAATCCTGTTATCGACATTTGCTTTTACTCCGGTGGGTTTTATCAATCTGAGTTCTATCCAAAGAGTCTAAGATACATTGTGTATCAGCTCTATTTACTCTATAAATCATCAAGCGTGAGGATGATAAAGAAAATTGTCTAGGATATTGGGATTGTTTTAATGAATCATTTTTAGAATAATGAGCTCTTCTGATGTGACTTTAACAAATTTAATGTGTTGCCAGGCAAAAGAAGCTGGTAGCACACGTTTTTGCATGGGTGCTGCGTGGAGAGATACAGTAGGGCGGAAAACCAATTTCAACCAGATACTTGAGTACATCAAAGAAATACGGTACCCATATTGCTGGCAATGTCTTGAGAACTTTTAATGCTTTTTGAGTTGGACCTCATTTTCGGTTTGTTTTATCCGTGAGAAGAATGAACATGATGTTGAATATGGTCTCTTGGCTGTAACATCTTTATAATTATATTTCTGGGCTCTCACTTTACAACAGAGGCATGGGGATGGAGGTTTGCTGCACCTTGGGCATGATTGAGAAGCAGCAAGCGTTAGAGCTAAAGAAGGCCGGCCTCACTGCTTACAACCACAATCTTGATACGTCGAGAGAGTACTACCCAAACGTCATCACTACGAGAAGTTACGACGACCGCCTTGAAACTCTTGAGCATGTTCGTGACGCTGGAATCAATGTCTGTTCAGGTAACTTCTATATGAAACAAAGAAAATCTCTTATTCTTGTATGACTCAATTCTAGCAAAATAGATGACATAAACCTGTCATCATCTTGGTCATTAGACTCACAATCCCCTAGTATTCATTGATTTGATAGATACATAGATTAAGAGTAACAAGCATGTTCTCAAGTGTTTTTTTTTTATTTACGATAAACAGGAGGAATAATAGGACTTGGAGAGGCAGAGGAAGACAGAGTCGGTTTATTACACACACTAGCAACACTTCCTTCTCACCCTGAGAGTGTTCCTATTAATGCTCTGCTTGCAGTGAAAGGCACTCCTCTGGAAGACCAGAAGGTATATCCATAATCTAGATATAATGCACATCATAGCTGCTTAGTGGTAAAGGAACTTTGAAAAATCTTTTGTGTTCTTGCAGCCGGTTGAGATATGGGAGATGATCAGGATGATTGGAACAGCAAGAATTGTAATGCCAAAAGCAATGGTGAGACTATCTGCTGGCAGAGTCCGGTTCACGATGCCCGAGCAAGCCCTGTGTTTTCTTGCTGGTGCAAACTCTATTTTCACTGGAGAGAAGCTTTTAACAACACCCAACAATGATTTTGACGCCGACCAGCTCATGTTCAAGACATTGGGACTCATTCCTAAACCCCCAAGTTTCTCGGAAGATGATTCTGAATCAGAAAATTGCGAGAAAGTTGCTTCTGCTGCTCAATAAAGCTTGAACACTCTTATGTAGTAGCTATCTTTTCACTATGTAGCATGATTAGACGATTCTCCGAAGTGATACCACTTTTTATTCCCTAGATTTTATTCCCAGTTCCGAATGTGATGATGACTGGAGTGAAAAAAGCAAAAAATATTCCTGGAACCATATGATTTGTGCAAGATTAACAGAAACATAAATCTTACATTATTAAACATTTGTAATTGGGTAGGGAGAGATACATTAGTGTTCGAACTTTGGTTTAGTGAGATGACGACAGAGGTGGAACAAGAGATACATTAGTGTTCGAATTTTTTAATTTTGCATCATTTGTGGTTTATGTTAGGAACTGCATTGTGACTTTATAAAATCGAAAACGACGAATGATGGATCATAATGCTGACTTAATATTAGATGCAGAGTTTACTACAGCAAGAAGTTTTCATTTGAACTTTAAAGGTTGGCTTGCATCATGTTTTCAAAATTACATGATTATTAGAAAATGGGCATTGTAAATCCATGTAAATAGAGCCCATTAAAAGTTTAACTTTCAAATCTGGCAACTGTTATCCATTTTCTAAGTCAACAAGCTTGTGTTGTGTTGTGTTGGAACTTTTTTCTGTTCGTCCTCCTCGTCGTCATTCATTTCAGAGAAGACTAACAGAATTTGTATCGATGCCTAAATCAAGCACTTTGGTCTTTCTTCTCTTGTTGCCTCTGGGCTTGGTCTTCTACCTTTACAGGTACCTGCCTTCTCCAGCTATTGTGGAACAATCATACAGCTCCATCTACCACATCTCCGTTAAGGTATATACTCAGCTTTATAACTAGGAAATTTAGTAGCTAATTGTTCTCCCTCTTTGTTTATTCCGCCATTTATGTTTAGTTCTAGTTGATTCAATTTTCCTGGGTACACTTTAGGCCATGGTAACTCTACGATCGGACATTGCTTTCGTTTTTGTTAATTTTGTTGTCTTGCATACTAATTCTACAAAGACGTGATTATTAAGCGGAGATCATGTAGGAATGATGATACTAATTATGTACAAAGACTTGATTTTTTAAGCGGAGATCATAAGGGAATGATGATAGTTTCGTAGAAACTAGACCAATGTTCTTGATTGCTATTTCAGTACAATTGGTTACTATTGCCAATGTTTACTATCAGATGAGAAAATTTGTCTCTTTTGGTGTGTGTGTGTGTATGTGTGTTTAAAGTGAATCTTTCAAGAGTCTATGCGGTTTATAGTTAGCGAGTTCTACAAAGTTATTCATATCATAAGTTCATAACACGGTGTCAAATTCTCTAATTGAAAATGCAGGACATCGAAGGCAATGATGTGAGTTTGAGCAAGTTCAGTGGAAAAGTGCTTCTTATTGTGAATGTAGCCTCTAAGTGGTAAGCTATCTATCAAGTATTTACATCTTCTTGACTCTCTCTTCACACGAACTGTTTTTATTCAAAAATGCTTTGTCCCAACTCTTGTAGTATTAACCGTTTCGTGAGGTCAGGATTCGAAGAGCCCAATAGTGATGCTAACTCTACAATATGAGCTTTGCATATAATGTGTCTTTATATTGGCAAATATCTGTAATCTTGTTGTGATGTATGAGCAGTGGTCTAACACATGGAAACTACAAAGAGTTGAACATTTTGTATGCCAAGTACAAAACTAAGGGTACGTCTCTTACTCTCGCTGATTTGGCTTTCTTAGGCTAATAACTAATGTGGAACAGATATAAGTATTGAGGGAAGCATCGTTTCATATAGGGCTTGAGATCTTAGCGTTTCCCTGCAACCAATTTGGAGGTCAAGAACCAGGTAGCAACAAGGAGATTAAAGAAACCATCTGCACAACGTTCAAAGCGGAGTTCCCCGTCTTTGACAAGGTCTTTTGAACTTTTGAACTGGTCTCATTTTGTATCACACGTTGTCATTGTTGATACTTATTTTTCTCTGATGCAAGATTGAAGTGAATGGCGAGAATTCTGCTCCCCTCTACAAGTTCTTAAAAGAACAAAAAGGCGGATCGTTTGGGGATTCTATCAAGTGGAATTTCGCAAAGTTTTTGGTAGACAAACAAGGAAATGTTGTGGATCGATATGCTCCAACAACATCACCTCTTGAAATTGAGGTTAGTAGCATTTGATATTCATTTCTCTGACCACTATAGGTTCTGAACTTGTAGTTCTGTCGTACTTCGCAGAAAGACATAGAGAAGCTATTGGCATCTGCTTGAACATAAAATTTTCAAGGTGAGTTTTTGTGGTATCAGATTATCTCCTTTCCCTCTAGGCATTAAGACAAGAAACTAATTCATAGGTAGAAAGTAACAGAGATTCGATAAAGTGATATGTGGAGTGTGAACACGTATCTGTAGTTAGAAACTTAGAATGCAACTTTTGCCAAACTCTTAGGGGCAGTTAGGTTGTAATAACCCCTCCAAGCTCATGGGTGAAACATAGAAGCAACAGAATCTTGTGAAAGTGGTACACTTTTAATTAAGGCCAAGAAACAACAATATTTTTCTCTGGAAAATGCTTATGGAGACGACAAGGAGTATAATGTGGACCGATTTGGTGCAGGACAGGAGAGCAGAAGCATCGAACATGTCCGAGTTTGAGAATGAGAGCCACTTTCTATACTGATTCTCTATACCTGTATGTTTATCTTCGTAACATCATTCATGGAAAAGAAGAAAGCTTGTAAACAAAACAGGGTGTTCTTGGTACCAAACTTTACCAAAAAGAATAAATTTTTATTTATTTGCTCTTATATAAATGCATTACAACAAATTTCCTAGCAAAATCTTCCTTGGTCATTAAGCATTTTTTATACATCCCTGAGCATACAACAATGGGTGGTGTTTCAAGCAGGTCAAGTCTCAAAAGCTGAACAGAGCAGCATGTAAAAAGAGATATCACTCCTGCAAATTGTGTTGTTCATCGTCTTCTTTCCCACCCAACAGAGCTTTGAGTTGGTCCAATCCAAATCTTTCGCATATTTCAAACTCTTTTTTAAGTGCATAATCTCACGGTGCATGCCACAGCTTGTGCCCAGAACTTCAACCTTGCTTTGACATCATCAGGATTGTCCCCTGTTTTTTTTCAACCAAATTATAATCAGAAAATCTGAAAAAAAAAAACTAAAACCTGAAATGCAACAAAAGGTTAAAACTTTGAAAAAACTTAGACTTACCAGGACTAGAGATCTTCCAGCTAGCTATCGGACTAATGGGATATTCAAGCATCATCGGAGATTTCTTCTCAGGCGAAGTCTGGTGATGGTCTTGATCCATAAACTTCTGACTCATCGAGTAACAGAGCTCAAGAGCCGGTAAAGTATTACAGAGCTCGGGGATCTCCTCGTAGTTAAACCCAAATCCTAGATCTACACAACCTTTAAGCTCCTCGAGATCATCGTCCGTTAAACTCTTGGTCCTCTTCAGATCATCATTAACCGCAGCATCAACTACGTAACCTTCCAACAACACATTGCTCTTCTTCTTCTCCAACTTCTTCGTCTCTTTCTTCGACTCACCACCGAAGCCATTGTCGATCTCTTCCTCGGATTCACTGTACGAGGAGCATGAGCTCGAGCAGCTAAAGATCTCGGAGTCTGAATCGACGTCTGCCTCGTACGAGGAACAGCGAGAGAGAAAGTTCGAATCGCACATTGTGAGTTGAGTTTCTGTTTTATGGAGAAGGAGAGAAATGTTTTTGCAGAGAGAAAAGAAAAGGAGAGAAAAGTGTAAGAGAGAAAGAAGGTGAAGAGGTGCTTATAAAGCTACTAACGGGCGGCAATTATTTCTTGTCTCTTTCTTAATCATGTGGTTACTAATCGACGTATGTATAATGTTATGTATGTATGTGATTGTTTGTATGATGATGATCATCATCATTACCATGAACGTGTAAGTAGAAATCGGGCCGAAAAATCGGGGCCCACCATGTGCGCCTAGAATCTAGATCATCGAATCGTCGTCAGAGAGCACCTTTTCGCCAATTATTCGGTTATTCCCACCGCTTTTTAATAGGAGTATAAAACTCTTCAATTATGTGATGTAAAACGTAATTTGATTTATATTTTTCCTATGGTTTTTTTTTTTTCCCTATGGTTTACTATGTTTTGAGTTTTAAGAGGAAAGAAAATTCGGATTGATTTACCTACGGCACAGTGAAAATCCTTAAATAATTATTCTTTCTAATATTGATTAAGTAAAAACTCTGAATAATTGAATTTTTAGAAGTTTACTGCATTGTGTTAATGTAAAACTCCCTGGGCAAGCACATAGAGAACTGGATATCTACAAGAAAATTATAATAGTTTCGGACATTGTTTGTTTCGTATTCCAGCATCACAGTTACTTCTTCATCAATCAAATTGTAGTTTAGGAGCTATATTTAACTTGCGCGTGGAGACTACGTACCATCAAACACATCGCTAGAAACTTAGTTGACCAAAAACGACAAATTTATTTTCACAATTCGCAAAGTATTAATCCATCTAAAATCTATAAAAGAATTCGTAATAGCGGACCGAACCTACATTTACGTATTGTTCCGATAGAGTTGTAATTTGATGAGTAATTTGTACTAGTGTTCTCTTCACAATCCAGGTTTGAACCCGATGACGTAAAAGCTATTTTACTACGTACAAGTTTACCACTAGTCAAAGTAACTACAATCGATTGAATACGTACTATTTTATAACATGCATGGATGGAATATAATATCATAACGTTATATTGTATATGATACGTATTTATCCCATTTTCTGATTTAAACCTAATCTCATCTCACCGTTTGTATTCGATTTGTATATAACAAATTATGAACTCAAGCTATGATTACCAGTGTATAAATAACGACGAAAAGATAATGCCGAATGTCGTAAGCATCTCTTGTGCCTAGTCAAGAAGTTTCAAACCACAATTTGTTTCAATACTGTAAAAATGAAATTTATGTGGATAGCCTGTTATCAAGAAAACAAACACACGAAAAAAATGAAATATATATGTAGCCATGTAGGTTTTATATGGGTCCATCAGTCCATGCAAAAGAAAAATGGGAAAAAGAGAGTATATAATGCAGATTGAGTAATTACTGGGTCCATACATGTAGAATCAAACGGCAAAAATGATACTTTGTGTATATATTCCATTACATGTGTAGTCACAGTATTATATATGGATACAATTTCATACTGTATCTGACTTCTCGCGGCCGCAACAATAAGTCGTTGCTCCAAACTCGTTAGGTTGCTTCAATTATTTTACTGGAATACATTTGCACTCAACAACTATAAAAAAAATATAAATATCTCTTTGTTTAATAGGTAACTGTGTAGGTGAAAGACTAAGCTATTAGATAATTTAATCATTGCAGATCTAATTATAAACAATTCACCTTCGGCCTGCCATAAGTCGTTGGCCTCGAGATGCGCCACGTCAGTTTTACATTTCCCTACGACTAAAAAACATTTTTTAATACGACAAGTAACTTTACATTCCACAACAACATTTGGTTTTTTTTTTTAAATCTTATTTTGTAGCTATTGGCAAGCAAATAAAAAGTGTGATTCTTTTATCTTCCGAAGCCTAATCGACAAATGTTAGTGAGACGAAGCTTATCAATGGAACGACCATTAGGATCGGTTACCAAATCGAGACAGAAATCATTTGCATCCGTAGCTAATTGATGTATATATATGTAAAATAAATTGCATGAATTGGTTTATCTATTGTAATGTATTCATATACCTATATAATGATTATTTTTTAACGTTATTTTACTTATTTAAATGTATTTTAAAATCATGTTTAATAATTTACTTGAGAATATATATGGATGTTAGATATATCTATTTGCAAAATCAAAGGAGTATTAGAAGAGTATAGCTATTTGAATTAATTATTATTAGATATTGTGATTTATAACGAGTTTTCTCATGATATCATGGATTAGTTGCTGTGTTTTTCTTTCATGTCGTAAGTTGCTGCGTTTCCTAGCCAGATATTTAAGTTTGTAAATGTATGAATATTAAATCCATAACATCGACTATATATCTCACATAAGCTATTGATTGGCGTATCAAGTCATGAGCTCCTTTAAGCTAGTATATATGAAAATAAGAATTTAAATGATTAACTAATCTTATTAGGATGTTTCGGAAACTCCTTGCTGTGAACAGCCAAATATAAAATAAACAAGTCATAAAGAAGAAAAAATATTGCAGAAGCCAAAACAAGATTGCTTCTCGAAATTTCTAATGGAAAAATAAAATATGAAAGAAAATGATCGTGGTCCAGCTTTTGATGAGCTAATTGGCTTCATTGACAAATTAACATGACTTTGATATATGGTGCGCCGGCGTCAAATGGAGACAAACGTGTCATGTTAGTATACGGTGACGTTTGTCCTGATGAATCATGGTGATGGATGGTGACATGGCATGGTATAAGATGACATACCATCATGTTTCCTTTATATTGTCAATATAAAAGCAAGAGAAGCGACAGTTTAGTTTCCCGTATTATTGTCCATATAGAACGAAAGGTTCCAGATGATTGTGGTGGTTATGGCGTCGCGAACAATGTTAACACATAAATGCGATTATTGACATTCAATAAACGATGCTGATTTTGATTGATAGAAAACTTCATTTCATTTAGATTGTAAATATTTGTAATTTTCAACAGTAACCAGTGTGAAATCAGTAAGGTTCTTGAGATTAATTAATATACCACGCTTAGACCATTCAAACGTGGTAAAACACAATCGTAATGGACGTCGTCGTAGACCTTTGTTTTCAAAGGGTTGACTCTTCAAAAGATGTATATTAGACCAATGAACGAAATGAACATATCAACATGGAAAACTAAATTAAGTAATCACAATGTCTATAAATTTGTTCTGTAAATGCTCTCGTTTATCTTTGTTTAGTGAAATGTTGGCTTTTAGTTAAACTTGCGCGAGTAACTTATAATTATTTCTGATCATCAGTAATTTTCCATAAACACACACATTTATCATAATATATAGTAGACAAATCTCTTTAGTTTCACATACTGTAACATGTACAGATATACAACTATGTATTAAAAACTATTGCTGAACTGACCCCAAACTATGTTCTATAATCCTTAGTGCATGTAGCATAATATCCAAAAGGAGAAGGATCACGAGATACAAACCAAATGATTTTTTCTGAATTCTGATAACCATCAAGTAAGATTGTTTGGATCAACAAACCATTAAATAGGTTTGTTTCGTATCGTAAGAAAGAAAGTGAATAATTCTTATTTATTTGTTTTTTTCTTAGCATTTTTTGTTTTTAATGTTAAAAATAGTTATTCAATAATTGTGTTGATGGAAAAACAATGAACAACGCATGTGGAAGGGTAAGGATTATAAATGTGGAAATGGAAGAGAAGAGAATCTCACCCATATGTGAACGAACGAGAGAAGAAGACAAAAGGCAGGGGTGCTGCCACGTGGACAGTTTACGATAAGAAATTAAAGGGCTCAGGGCTTTAAGAGGGGCCCATTAAAAAATAAAAGACGAGAAGAGACCCAACAACTCACGTGTCCCCATTTTCCTTTTTATTTTCTTGTTCAGCTCAACTAATCAGCACCACATTTCACACCCACTCTCCTCTGGTCTTCACGACATTCATGTTCTCCTTGGCCCCACTTCCATCATTATCGTCTGTTCATTTACCACACACACACACTGTTCTTTTATCCTTTTTAAGTTTACTTTTATATATCACGGGGGTGATACTATGATTATCACTATAAACAAATTAGTAGCTGCTGGTTTCTTTTTGTTTGTTAAAAAGTTAGTAGCTGTTTATTTATAGCACATTAATGTAAGTATCATAGGCTATGAATTGAACATCATATATGCAAGATATTTAAGACCAAACTTCAAATTTATTTACGAGAAAAATATTGTTATATAAATTCAAAACTAGCTACAAAATTATATTAAGCCATCGATTTCAAATATATACGACGGGCAAAATGATTGCATTCAACTTTTATCGAGAATGTTTATTTATATCATAGAAAGTTTGACAGCAAAAAAATATAGTGGAAGCCATTGCAGACTAGATAAACTATATCTAAAACAGGATGGGATACATCAGATAAGTACAAAAAGGAAAAAGAAATATGAAGACAGAAGATTAAAGTAATAAATCACCATTGCACATTAAAAATATATTGAATTATCAAATCACAAACCTACATTGTATAGTGACACATAAGACAACACAAAAAGGATACGTTGTGATACGATATCCAATCATACGTTATGGTGGCCCTTTGATGTCCCTAATTTTAATGCCGTTTCCAAATACAATAAATGTATCTGTTTCATCTCCCTTTGTCATCCTCAAATCAGTTCGTGTTGGGACCAAAAGACAAAAACGTATCTGTTATAATTTAACAGAAAAAGAAGATAAATGAGACACAGTTCCTATGACTGGTCTTATGTTTGTAAATCAACATTCATCTATTCAATGCAACGCTCTTGTAGAATTTTCTATGCGGAACGTTTTGATCATAGACACATGCATCATTTAGAGATTTGTAGACAAGAAATCTCTAGAACATAGGACATAGAAAAGACTGGAATCCAAAGTGGACCCTAGACGTACTTAATAACAAAAACAGTTCCTAACACAATATACAAGTTCCATTGTTCCAAGATCACATACATATCACTGAGCCAAACCGGAACCAATCTTGGTTTACTCTGTGATACCACAACGTATTGAGCATGAAGCACTCAAGATCCTTAAGACCGAGATCCCTGCTCGAGTAACCCCTCCATGTTGTTGCTATCGCTGCTACTACCCCAACCACTGTTATGTCCCCAAGCCCTCTGTTTCCAAATCTGTTCAACTTCCGAGAACGTTAGCCCCTGAGTCTCAGGGACAAACACGATCACAAAGATAACCGCAAGAACCGCGATCCCCGCCAAAATCAAGAAAGTCATTCCTGTGCCAGCAGCTTCTGCGACTGACAAGAATGTTTGTGCCACAATCAAATTGCTGATCCAGTTAACTGTTGCAGACATGCCTCCGCATATGCCTCGGTACTGTTGTGGGTATATCTCTGAGTTCACCGTCCACGGGACCGGTCCCATTCCCGGTGCAAAGAAAGCAATGTATAGAGCTAAGCCAAGCACAGCGAGCCAACCGTAGAGTCCTCCATCAGATGTTTGTTTGAAGAACGAGACTGAGAGGATTAGGAGAGATATAATGACACCACATAAACTTGAGAGAGCAAGCTTTTTACGTCCACAATGATCGATGAAGTAAATCCCCACGACAGTTCCAGCAGCGTTCATGGCAGCAACAATGAGAGAGAGTAACAGAGCGAGCTGGTTTGAATGAAATCCAGCCATCTGCACTATCGTAGGGCTATAGTACATTACAGTATTGATCCCAGTGAATTGCTGAAATGCCTGAAAATTTTACGAACATTTTATATTTTCATCAAATCTTTAAGTCCTATGAATATCAGTCAAAGACTGCAAAATCCGACAATTACTTTACCTGAAGTCCTGCTCCGGCGAAAAACGCGAGTCTCATTTCTTTGGATCTAAAGACTTCCAAGTAGCTTACAGTGTTTTTCCTTAGTTTTTCTTCCTCTTCAGCCGCGGAAAGATGATCAATCTCGTCCTCTAACCGAGAGATGTCATACATCTTCGTGAGCACTAGGATTGCTTCTTCTTTACGGTTCTTCATGAAAAGCCATCGAGGGGATTCTGGCATGAAAAGCATCAGGCCGAACTGAACAACAGCGGGAACACCTGAAACCCCAAGCATCCATCTCCATGTTCCTGGAACCTGCCAACAATAATCTCATGATTTCACAAGCTACCAATACAATGCCAAATGTTTCACTTTTTCTTTATAGTTTCTTAGACATGAAAGATGGTATTGACTATTTTCCAAGTACCAAGCTACACTTGCAAAAATCTATAACAGCCTTACATTTTCATATGATCAATTTTACTAGTTTTTTTTTTTTTTTTTTTTTGCAGAAGAATTGTTACACATTCAGAACTGGATTAAGGTAAAGGACCACCAAATTGTGACCTTTCTCGGAACTCAGGATAGACTTATTTTCTCGTCATGGTGAAAGGACAGATAAGCTGCCTTAGCTGGGACATGAAGAACTGCAGCAAATTAAACTTGAGCATTGAGATAAACCAATATCAAGGTCACAAAGATCATATAATATGAACTATATGATAACGGCACTCACAAAGCGACTGTAGCATGATTTTGTTAACTACATCAACATGAGACATATAAGAGATAAGACGTCATCTCTAAATGGAATTCAAACAGCGCTCACATTCTCAAGTGTAGCTCAATTTCAATATATAAAAACAATATAGGTATCGTAACCCAAACACTTCACTACTGAATTCGCGATGATCTAAAAATTCTAAATACTTTGGTTCCTGATCCTCTAACCAGAGTCAGATGAAAAGAGCATACTTGTAAACCTATTCACAATTCTGAATTCACGGAACGCTTTGGAAATTCCTAAAATGCACATAACACGAATGGCGCATTGTCATTCACTCGAGTTGTTGCTCTTTGTGGAAGTAGCCTATTTTTACCAAAATTCAAAACTTTTTTGTGGTGAGGGAAGATATGTCTAACAAACTAACCTGTGTGAAAGCAGAATTAACGAGGTATGAAAGAAACTGTCCACCGGTGATCATCAATACATTGGTGCTCACAAGTCCACCTCTCACTTCCGATGGAGATGCTTCCGCTATGTAAACCGGTGCAGTCACAGAAGCAACACCAACTCCTAAACCAACCAAGAAACGACCCGCTATTAAGACATACGGATCAGGCGCAGCAGCCATAACGATTGCTCCAGCTGCAAAGACAACATCAGCAAACATAGTCGCCTTTTTACGTCCGTAATAGTCATTGATCCAACCTCCTGATGCAGCACCGATCATGGCACCAACTATAGCCATACTAACAATAGTTTCCTACAAATATCACATTCTTCATGAATCACTACTAACACTGAAAAACATCAGCTTCGAACAGAGAAAGCAACAGACTTAGAGTATATACCTGTAAGAAACTGCTCTGCTTAACAACTTCGAAATCATCCTTAATGTACAAAAGTGCACCAGAAATTACACCTGTAAAAAAGAGAAATACTTAAAGGGTTTACCTAAAATTATACAAAATCAGACACAACTAAGCTCAATAAGATAATCATAAGCATAAACTAGCCCAGACCCACCGAACCAATTTCAGAATTTGATAACAGTAGAGAGAGAGATCCAATGAGACAAGTAACGCAGATTAGAAGAGTCCAGTTTCGATTCAAATTACAAAACTTTCACGAATGGGTCACTGAAGAATTCAAATGCAAACTAAAACATCTTAATCCGTGAAGAGAAACCTGTGTCATAGCCGAAGAGAAGACCACCGATTCCGGCAGTGACAGTCAAACCGAGAATGTAAGAATTCCCAAAATACGACATCCTTCTCTCTGGGAACATATCCAAGTAATCGGAGCTCCCAGGTGCCGACGAGATCGTCAACGTCATCTTCTTATATTACTCTGTTTGCTACTGGTTTGACCTCAATCTGCCAAAAGCTCCGCACTTTCAAACCGGGACGACAAACAAAAACTACAGATTCGCCGGAAGTTCAACAAGAAGAGAAGCGAATACTAAGGAGATTCAATAAAACTTTTAAATCCACAGATAAACAAATTGCGATTGGTAAATGTTCCGAGAGTCGAGATCGAGGAAAAGAAGAAATGGGAAATGGGAAGGGACTCGTTTTCCCAAATTTACAAACTTTAACAATAAAATTCCAAATGTGGACTTTTCTTTTCCTTTGGAATCGAAACAATATTTTCAAACAAGGATTTGGATTAAGAATCGCCGAGGTAAATCTGGCGTCACAAACTAAGCCGTGAAAGAAAAAGTATAAGAATCCATTATACGACGTGAGAAACGTAAGAGAAAGGGAGACAGAGATGACTTGGTTATCCGGAGTTTACACGGCGATCTACAAGACAATAATAATGTTACTATCTTTTTTTTGCCCATGTTTTTATTAGCAACGTGGCGAGCTATACTCTGGATCAGATTGTCTCATTATCAACAAACAAACCACTAATCTACTCGCGCAGTTACAATACAATGATACTCGCTTTCTCAACCTCTATTTTAGTTCAATCACACTTCATCTTTACCGTTGGATTGTGGTGGTACTCACGCGCGCAGGTCCACGTGTTATTAGTTTATCTGATAAGTGATAACTAGTGGCTCTTGTTTTGTGTGCGCAGGCCGGCGCGTGTAACCACGCTCTCCTCGAATCATCTACCGACGACAGCGACCTATTTTAGATAAAATCGGTTTATTACGTGTAAACCTTGATTACAAGAGTTATTGTAACTATTGATTACTACTACTTATCAGGCTGACGCTCACCGGATAATTACGTGTGAACTGATAATTTCTTGAAATTATATAAACGTAGATCAAACATATAGCCAAGTTGGCAAAAATAGATGATAAACAAAATATATATACTGTATTTTTTCCAACGTTGCGTCAATCTGTATTTTTTCTTTTCTCAATTAATTTCAGTATATCCTCAAATAATAATAGGAAATTTAATTTCGTTGCGAATAATTCAACTTAGCAGGTCAGTTTATACCCCGAGAGTTTATTGGCCCATGTAAATGAGGCCTTTTATGGCCCATATTCTCGAGAGTTAAACTGTTCACTAGAGACAGATGTCAGAAAGCAGACCACGACCGTAGGAACAAAAGAATGTGGTCAGTTGCTGAACTAGCAAAGAATAGAAAGGACTAGAATTATAAATAGTTTGGACAGATATACAAAATCGGACCAGCGGGTCTGAACAGAAGCTTCGATTTGTTGGCCAAACTCCCTCTTTCCTTTTAAGAATTTTTTTTTTATAAATGATTTTTAATTTGTTACTTTAAACGTGTGTGAGAGATCTCTTTGCTCTGAAATTTCAACCTTGTTTCTGTTGATCCCTAGATTTTCGCCGTGTTAGAGAAGAATCCCCATTTTCTTTCGTCTCAATCGAATTTCGTGTCGAGAACTCTTTTGCTGATCGCTTTCTATTTTTATTTTTTTTTAATTTATTTCCTCTGTAAGCAAATAATCTGTAAGTAATCTTCACTTATCTTTGTTGTCTGTTTCTCTATACTCCATTGATCCTGTAATTGGTCGTCGAGAAATGAAATTGAATCGAATTTTGTTACTTCATTTTAGTTATAAGAACTCACGTCCATTGATGGTTTCTGGTTTTGATTTTGATTCATATTGGTTAATTTAGTGTTGGGATGTGGGATTGAATATGGATCTCGACAATTGGGCTAGTAGTATTGAATCTGTACTTTGACTTTTGTCTGTCCTTTACGAAGTTGTTTGTTTAGTTTGTCAACAAGTTTTTAATCCGTGCATCTATTTAAAGTTGCATTCGGATTCATGTCTTTATCACGTGAATCATGTGATTGCATCGGCGTTAGGTGGAAATCACGATGTCTAGGGTTTAAGGGTTTTTAAGGTTTAGAGTTGAAGATGTTCAGAATTGGGCTAAAGATTATGTCTTTCCTATAATTTTAGATTGATACTTGTTGGAGCATTATTCACAACTCGAAGCTAAAGAATGCGCGCACCATCGTTGCTTGCGCAATGCTTGCCCGGTTTGCTGCCTCAGGATCGTGGTGGTGTGTCTGCACTATCGGAGAAGGACTTGCCGCTTCCAACACCAGCTGTTGAGATCATACCTTCTAAGGTTATCTTCATTGCCATAGTAATAACTTATAAGTAAAAGAAATTTCCTGTGTAGTCTCCCATTACGCCTTCCTTTCCATGGCTTATTCGGATTCACCCTCTAATTTACCACTACATCTTATGTCGAATACTTTTGAATCTGAGACAAATTAAGATTTGTTATACCTTTCAAAACTGAATCTTTTTCTTTTGTTTCTTTCTTTTGTAGACAGCAGCTCATCACAGGTATTCAGGGGAGAATCTAGATATGCTCGGTTTACAAATTTTCAAGGTGCTGACGAGTTCAGTTTTTAAGACAGTTAACAACTACTTCTAAGAAGTGCATGGTTTACTAACGTTAAATATTATCATCAAAAAGTGTAAAAGTACTCGTTTTTGTTATGGCAGGGAAAAATAAGTGTTGCAGATATGATCGGGCTCTCTAGCTCAGAAAATGCTCCTTCGAAATATGAAGGTATGCGCTTCACATGCACTTGCATCTGATGGATTATCTCTCTTTAGGAACCACAATAAACTATATCAGGTTATAAAACTATTGTGTAGGTTCTCTGAAAAGTTGGGAAAGTGCTATTGTTCTTGTTGATGTACTTAAAAACGAGATCCGCGATGGACAGCTTAGCTTCAGGGGGAAAAGGGTCCTTGAGGTACTTCCCCTAAATTTGTACTCTCTGTTTGGCAAACCAATGGGGATGTCACTGAACGGTCCCTTATATACTTCAATATCCTGCAATGAGCAACCTATATGCAGATAAGCAGTAATTTACAAATCGTAGATAGCTTTGGCAAATTTGTTTACAAATCCATCTAAATTTTTTTACTTCCATTATCCGTTTCCACAGTATAGTAGGTGCGCTAAGACATTCTTGGCCACGAAGCTATTTAACATTAAGTTCTTTGTCATGTTGAATGTCTGATCTGAAGTTGTAACTTGAGAGCAGACTCACCAGTTCCTTCTCTTCTGATTTGAGCAGCTAGGTTGCAATTATGGAGTTCCTGGGATATTTGCCTGCTTAAAAGTAAGTAAACCCACGCTTCAAGATTGTTGTTACTGCTACATTTCTCATAATCTAAGCTTCTTTTGCTTCTTTTAAAGGGTGCTTCCTCAGTCCACTTTCAAGACCTCAACGCAGAAACGATAAGATGCACAACCATCCCAAATGTGCTTGCAAACCTCGATCAAGCACGGGACAGGCAAAGCCGTCAGCCAGAAAGCCCGCTCACACCATCAAGACAAGCCGTCTCTGCATCTGTCCGTTTCTATGCAGGAGAATGGGAAGAGCTCCCGACCGTTTTATCCATCATAAGAACCGATGTACTTGAACCAGCTAACCCGGCAATGAGCTTGAGTTTCTCAGAGGAAGATTTCATGGACGGATGTAGCAGCCAAGATGGGAGCATTACAGGACAACAAGATTTCTTCTCTAGGCGATCAAGGAAGCTCTCGGGAAGCAGAGCGTGGGAAAGGGCCAACGAGACTGATCAAGGAGGAGAATGTGGGTATGATGTTATACTAATGACTGAAATCCCTTACTCGGTTACTTCTCTGAAGAAACTATATTCTCTCATTAAGAAGGTTGGTTTTGGATCCTTGTCTCTCTAGTTCTTGACTCGGTGGTTGTTTCCTTGTTATAGTGATTGTTGTTGTTTATTGTGTGTGGAAACAGTGCCTGAGACCACCTTACGGTGTGGTGTATTTGGCGGCAAAGAAGCAGTATGTGGGATTCAACAGTGGAGCGAGACATTTGAGGAACTTGGTCGATGAGGAAACCATCTTAGGAGCTCATTTGATTAAGGAAGCTACGGACAGAGATATCTGGAAGTTCTTCCTCAAGTAACTGTAGAAGAGCTCACACTCACGATACTGCAGCTGATCAAAGAATTCAAATACAAAAACACTTTTCTTGTTGTATAATGTAATGCACTATCATTGAAGTTTTCATCATCATGCCTCCGTTTATACTATCTTGGTGATTCCTTCATTTTATTATTTGCTTATACCGTGGAGTACGAATTAGTTGGTAAATAACTCTTCTATCTGTGACTTTGTCTGATATTTAACTGCAATTCATTTGTACATAGAAGTGAACACAATATACGAGGATTTTCTCCAAAAGAAATAAACAATCTTAATCTTCTTCTACCTTTTTTATTTCTTTTGGTAAATATATATGGTTTAGCTTGTGTGCCTTAAGTAATAGCATACACTCCTGAAGAGGAGAATTTTCAAGTTCCGCAAACCTGTCTGGAAAAGGAACTGTGATGGGAGATTGGTTCTTGGAATATGTTTATGTACAAACGCAGATATATCTAGCAGATTAATAAGGTGAAAATGTATTTTACACATTGTAATTGGAAGTAAGCATAGTGGTCTTGTGGATGATCAGTGAAGCTAACATCTAACAATATCATGATTTGGTATGAGCTACAAGTTTTCATATCCCACATTGTAACTGTAGGTATTCAGTATAAGGTCAAATGACATTGCAAATGTAGCAGAGATGATGATGGAAAGACTTAAAGTTGCGTAGAAACCAAAATGTTTATATGTTCCTGTAAATCTCTCACTCATACAAGAAAACTGTGCGGACAAAAAAATAATACCCAAATTCGTGAACCCTAATTTCTGGGGATGACATCGTTCAGCTGCTCGGTTCCGTCGACTCTGATTCCGGTGCGACGGACGGAGTCAAACAACGGAAGAACCCTTTTGCGGTGGTGAATGGGTCGTGAGATCTCCTCGTCCGCATCAATGGAGACGACGTCGACGCCGAGCTCCCTGAGACGCAGCCCAAGCTTCTCCCCGACGCGCGAGGCCGTCTTCGAGTCCCAGAAATTGTTGGAACGAGGGAATCGGTAGAGATTGGCGCGGCTCTGGGCAAGGAACTCCTGCTCGGAGGATGAAGCCATGGCTACGATCGTGGTGGTTCCTGGCTGAGTCACTTGCGCCGTGATCTTACGGCACGATAACACCAGCTGAAGGATATGACGACGGTGGGTCCCATTCATCGCGCGAGCCTAATTGCTTAATTTTTCGATCGATTTGATTATAAAGATCTCTCTCGTTGTTGCTCACGGAGGGAGGAGAACGAGAGAAATTTTGTTGGTTCTTTAAAAAATGTTATAATTTTTACTTCCTTTCCAAGCTCGTCTTTTCACCATTTTTATCACGGCTTTAATTTTTTTTTTAATATTTTTAAATTTTTAACTGAAGAGTTTGGTCGGAAAGATTCGTCCTCTCTTCTAGATTTAACCTGTTCCTCGTACTTCTGTCCTCTTCTGGGATTCTCATTTCTGTCGATAACATCTGAAATTAGATCTAACAGTGTCTTTTCTACTGAATTGTGTCCTCCTTCTCGTTATCACTTGAAGGTAAAACAAGCAGTGAAGGATGCTTTATTAGCATTTGTGGATGTCAAAACAAAATATCAGCATTTGTGTCAATATCATCAGGAAGAGTCTTGAAACATCTCTAACCTGAGGACAATTGGGAAAACAGACCAAGTAGAATGTCTTACTAGCATTTGTGTCAATGTCAATGTCAATGTCTCATTTACAGTTATGAATGAATGACTTTCTTTCTTATCTCACAATTTTATGAAAATTTTCAAACTCAGGAAAAAAACGAATTCAAGACATTGGCATATTGACCAAATCAACACAAAGGTTTTATCTTCAGGTGTTTCAGTCATTGTGAGATTTATGAGGATCTGATTACTTACCTACTTATCCTTAAACACCAATTGAAAAACCAAAAGCCCGTATAGCTCAGTGGTAGAGCGTCAGTCTTGTAAACTGAAGGTCCGTAGTTCGATCCTGCGTGTGGGCACTTTTTTGGCCACGTATTTACTAAATACTAATCTTAACTATTTTAACTTTTTCGGCCAAGACTCAAAAGCAGCACTTCTTTTGTCAGTCTCAGCACTAGGCCTGGGCAAAAAAACCGAACCCGAAAACCCGAACCGAACCCGAACCGAAAAAGTAGAACCGAACCCGAACCGAAAGTCGTAAAATACCCGAACGGGTCCTAAATTTCAATATCCGAAAACCCGAACCCGAACCCGACCCGAACCGGAAACCGAATGGGTACCCGAAATAACCGAAATACAATTATATATCTAAAATATTAATAATATTTAGATTTGATATAGCTTATTTATCCTAAATTATAATTATAAATCCAAATATATGAATTACTTTTAGATAAAAATAACTAAAATATCAAAAATAAATAGAATATATGAAATTTTTAGTTATATTTGTCAAATTTAATTGATTTATATTTAAATTTAACTAATTTTTATTTTCTTCTTATAAATGTTCGGGTACCCGACCCGAACCCGAATAGAACCGAACCGAACCCGAACCCGAACCGAAATTCTAAAATACCCGAATGGGTCCTAAATCTTCAAACCCGAAAACCCGAAACCCGAATGGACCCGACCCGAACCCGAACGGGTACCCGAACGCCCAGGCCTACTCAGCACAATGTATGCCACTGACTCATTGTTAAAACGTTTTGGGCATTTGACTTATTCTTAAAAGTTAGAACCTTTATCCAAATCGAATGTGTTACTTCTTGTTACCAAGAACACAAACAAAAAACCTTTATATGTGAATATATATCTTTTATGGACCGTTTCAGCCATTTTAAGTTTATATGCCCAACAACTAATTTGGCTCAAGCCTGAATCATATTTATCTTTCTTTTTTTTGGGTGAAATTTCTTGAAAATGTTTATCGTGAAAATAGTTTTAGCAAGTTTATTAGTTTTATTATTCTTCAATGGTATCAGAGCGCAGTCGATCTATTGGGTTTTCTGGGTTTTTCGATTTCACCAAACTTCAAAAAAAAAAAAAAAGGCTCCTTTTTGTGTTCTCCCTCAGATTCACGAAGCTGTAGTAAAAGCTTAGGTTTGTGCCTGCGAAATCTGGAAGAGTCGTCGTCTGGTTGCGAATCAGCCACTGGTTCAGGGAGAAGAAGAAAAAGATTTGGTGATGCAAGAGTCGGCTACATCAGAAATCGGGCCACGGTATGTCTCTAGTTTTCTGGTCTGAGATAGAACATAGAATAGAAAGGTTGTCAGATAGATTCAAAGGAACATGCTGGCTGTTGGTTGGTGTTATGCGGATGCTTTAGATTATAGGTCTGGAACACGTGAAGCAAGGCTGAGCAGATTGTTGACTTCTGATTTGGGTTTGGTTATTTGATTGTGGCTGCAAGTTGTTCCGTTTTTCAGTGGCAAATAATCTGGTTCTTTTAGTGCACACCAAGTGCTCAATAACTTGTCAAAGCGAGTTTCAGTGAGTTTAATGCTGCTTATTGTTGATGAATGGGAAGCTGAGAAGTGTAGGGAGGATTTCTTTCAACTGCTGTTACTAACACAGCAACCACCACAGGCTGTTACTAACACAGCAACTAAAGTGGATTATGTTCTTGTTTGCTAAGAGATGGTTACTGCTGATATGCAACAATTGTTTCGTCTTTGGTTAAAGTGCATATGATGGAGCAAAGCTGGCTCTACAAGTCAAAGATACCTCTGAGAGAGTACGGCTTCTCCACATGTACAGATCAGTGATTGTTTAAGAGGGTACTGCTAGCTCTCCAAGAACCAGCTAAACTCATTTGGTTCTCTTCAACGATTGTTTTTCTGTCTCCACAGTGAATTTGAATGTCTATCTACAACTCCACATCCTTCTTCCTTCGCTACTCATGCTTCACATCAAGACAAGGTTCAAGGTTTCAAACTTGTCGCAGTTGCTTTCACACCCGACGCCAAGTTTGCGGGGGAGTGTAAGTGATACAGCCCAAGACAAGACCAACACAAGACCCATTGTGGTGTCTTAAGCCCATAAGTTAGCTAGGGTTGAAAATGAGTTTCATATATATATGAGTTTTGAGTTTATTGTCTTGTAACCTTGGCTGCCGATTGTAGCAGCCTCACTTTCCTTTCTATGAAATATCAATCCAATCATATTTGATCTTGGTGACAATCATAACGTTTTACTCTCTCTTTGTCTTTCATTTGAATAAAGCTCTATGAGCTATCTATCTTCTTAGTTTCCTTTTTATCTCAATAAACCACAAACCTATCCTAGTTTTGAATCTGCTTTCAGATGTAATTGAGTTTGAAGATTCATATCGAACATAAATTAATTTTCCCAACAGGCAAGAAAAAAAAAGGAAAAGAAAAACATAAACAGAACATGGTTTTGGTCGATATCTAATCAATGGGGGTGAATGAAGTCAATTAATCATAAGAGGGTGCGTATACTTTTTTCTCTCTTCCAGAATGTATGTGCATTATCGTGCAACCCCAATGTGTAATAAGTCAATAACTAATTAATTAATCCTTATTGTTTATTTTTGCTTACCCTGATAGAAATGTTTATCTTTGACATACTAAAGCGGGTAGGCATTACATATTGTTAAGCTATAAAGTTAAACCGCGTATAATTAACAATTTGGAGATATATCTGTGTTTAGACTTTTTAGTAGACAATAAATGTACGTTAAAAAACTTTCAGTCGTATATGATTTGTAGATTTAGTAACTTAGGATCTACTGTAGGTGTAGATGTTAACAAATTAGGATCAATTTAGGAACAAAGCAGAATACGAGTTGAGAAAGGTATAATAGTTACTCCGTATGTGTGAAAGAAGTTATACCTTTAGTATCATGTTGCTACGTGTGAATTTTCCACATATGAACGAGAATGGAGTGGCCACTACCTTTAGTATCATCTTGTTATGTGTGAATTACTCCGTATATATACAAACGAGAAAAAATCATACATAGCAACATGATACTAAAAGTATGAATTAACGTGGGACGATTACCAAAATGGAACAAGAGTGGAGTAGCCACTACCGATAATATCATTGCCATTTGCATCTAAGAACGACGAAAGCAAACGAAAAGAAAAAAAAAATCCTAAAGTAAGAGTTTGTCAAATTAAGAGGAAATTAAACGCTTTCGGATTCCATTTTCTTAAAACATGCATGAAATTAAGTGAAGTATTATAATAAGAAAATACAGTTAATAGTAGTAGATAATGACAACTATAAGTATGAATTATGAGTGGAGCTGGCTTGGGTGAGCTGGATGACAACCTTGAAGTCCATAACACTTCTCACAAGTCAAATGTCCTTGGATCCCGCCCCGTTACACTACACCCCGTGAGAATCTATTATACATATATTTTATGTAATATAAAACTGATCAGTTTTAAGTTCTAAGTTCATGCTCTACTAATTCTCATTTATTGAAATGTTAACTCTGATTCGTGTTTTCTTGTTTACTGTTTCCGAAATTCTTTTCGTAGGATTAACAAAAATTACAATCGCGATAATCTTGATTGGTTCTTCTAGTTTGAATGCCCATGCTAGTTGCTAGAGTTCTAGTTTGACATCAACTTCCATTTTGATGGGATAAAACTTTGTTTCATGAACAAACTATAGGTTATTTTCTCTTATTTCATCCCAACACCCAGAGCCGTGCCTGCTTTAGAAAAAAGGAAACATCAGCCTACGGCATCAAATTTTTTTGAAAAACTAAAACTAATTTTTCATTAATTCTATCTAACTACTCAGACTAATATATTAAAAATATGGACTGGCTAATAGATTTATAGGAAATTTAGAAATTAAATAGTTTTATAGGTCTACAATAAAACATGGATTTTTTAAGTTACAAAATAGAACTTTCGAAACATTTGTTAATTTTTAAAAGAATTAGGATCATTTTTTTATTGGTATAAATTAACCAAGAAAATTTCTCTTAATAGAAAAAAAACTATAACTCATTTATGTTAATAACACAATGAGTTTACCATTGCATAAATGGTTTTTTTATGAATTTCATTTTTTTATTGCCTCCGGCAACATTTAACAGTGGCACGGCTCTGCCAACACTGATTAGTTCTTCTTTGATTTACTTTAATTTCCAATGCATTACTATTACATTTCTTACTAAACTCTAGCTAGTTAGTAGCTCTTTCTTCTTTTTTTACTAAAAATGTTATTAGATCCTGTCGATACTTTAATATGAATAAAAAAAGTGATAATTGGTCGTTGAGCAGATGGGTCCACATTGAAGAAGTGAGCCAATGGAATGGCGACAACCTTCGAGAGATGATGATACAACGGTCATAATCTAACTGGCGTCATTCTTGGCGCGTTTTTTTGGTCCCCAGTGTCTTCTTTTGATTCTAAGACCCGTTAAAAAGGCTTTCGAACATTTTGTTTTGCTGATTCTAAAAACATTACGTCAATTCTATTAGTTTGGAGTTCAGATAAAACTATAAAAGACTACTGCATTGAGACAATACTCTTAAATGAAAACATTACGTCACTTAATGAAAAGTTTCTTACATCGAGATTGCAAAACATTTAGCGGAAATCAGCGGGGTTAGCCTAGTGGTACTTGAGGGAGCTTCGGCCCCAATACGGTTCCGGGTTCGATTCCCACTGGCCACCGGACACCAGGTTTCGGCCTGGATTTAACATGTGCCCGTCCGGCGCTCCAGGATCCGTTGAGTACCCCACCTCCGTGGCCAGGGCTCTTCTTAGCGGGCTAGTCGTCGAGCTAAGCTCGCCGGATACCTGGATCATAAAAAAAAAAACGCGTGAAGAAGGTAGGGGTGTAGTTAAACATATACATCGCTTTTTTGTAAAATTATGTAGGAAGTAATGTCAAAAACGCGTTGTTCATGGTTCATGGAGTATGTAACTTTCGTTTATCATGGTTCATGGTTCATACACTTAACAGATTCTGTAGATCGCGGCTTTATCTACTTTTAGCATTTAACCTGTCTTAATTGATTTAATTGATCCTTAGGAGCAGGTACTAACCAATGCGGAACCAGCTGGCTGACGAAGTAAAAGGGTGACTCACGAGATCCTTAGAACCAGGTCCTAGTTGCGACAGCATAGTTTCGTTTGTAACCATCTCGATGTCAAAAAAAAAAATTGATCCTCAGGACCTTTGTTATGCGAAAATATATATCAAATTTTTTGAATAAAATAGATTAAAAACATTAAAGTTTGTTAAAAATAGATAAAGAACATAATACTATAGTTATTCTCACTTACTTAACTTTTTACCCATCGAAATTTTAAACAGATTCTTTATCATGATTTATCATATAAAGAAATCTTTATATTTCTTTGCAATAATTTTAAAGCTGTCAAAGTAATAATAGTGTTCAACGAATTGTAAGAATATTACTTAGACGAAATGCCTTTTTGGGTGTCAAATTGTGTGTATATATATATATATATACATCTTTAATTTGAAGGGTGACTTAAGTTTGAATTGGATTGAAGACTATACGAGAGTCTCTAGAGTTTCAAACATTCTAAAATATGTTTGAGAAGTCATGTTTAATTATACTAATTTCTCGTTCGCTTTGTTTGATTCAGTAGTCGTTCTTTTTAACTTTGAATCGTCCCCATCTCTGTTTACTTTCTCCAAACCAAAAAAGAGAGTTAGAATTGTTAAGGAGTAACGTATCTATGTTGAATATAATTAGCTTCAACGGTCATACAATAGTGAAAATAGAAAAATAAATTCCCAAAAGATATTATTTAAGGGAATTATTTAATTAGAATCAGTGAAACTCTCTCTCTCTCTCTCCATCCCTCTATAAAAAACAACAATTTCCAAGTTTTTCTCTACCACCAAAGCTCTGTTTGTGTTTCTCAGATCTTCTCTCTGTTTTCATCAGATTTCGAAACAAGCAGAGTTTGATTCAACAGTTATGGTGAGAATATTCATTCTCTACAATCTATTAAACTCTTTTCTTCTCTCTTTAGTACCAAAGAAGCTTCGAAGTCTCTTCCCTCTCTCTTGGTTCGACAAAACTCTCCACAAGAACTCACCACCATCGCCGTCGATGTTATCCTCTCCGTCACCTTCTTCTGTGCCGACGAGAAGAATAGATCCGGCCGAGCTCAAACGGGTTTTCCAGATGTTCGACAAGAACGGAGACGGTCGAATCACTAAAGAAGAGCTCAACGACTCACTCGAGAATCTAGGAATCTACATACCAGAAAAGGACTTGACTCAGATGATCAACAAGATCGACGCTAACGGAGATGGATGCGTCGATATAAACGAGTTCGAGTCGCTTTACAGCTCCATTGTGGATGAGCATCGCAACGATGGAGAAGCAGAAGAAGAGGACATGAAAGACGCGTTTAACGTGTTTGACCAGGACGGAGATGGGTTTATCACTGTGGAGGAGTTGAAATCTGTGATGGCTTCATTGGGACTCAAGCAAGGTAAAACCCTAGAAGGTTGCAAGAAGATGATTATGCAAGTGGATGCAGATGGTGATGGTAGAGTCAATTACAAAGAGTTTCTTCAGATGATGAAAGGTGGTGGCCTTACCAGCAGTACTTGATCTTTAATTAGGATTTAACATAAGAGAGTGTGTGTTTATTCTATTTTTTTGTTTGTTTTCTTTTTTATGTGTAAATAATTTTTCTGATGATAAATCAAAACATCCTAATCTCGACGAAGGTGTGTAATCTTTTTTTCTTTTTAGGGTTTCTTCTAAGGTTATGTAAGATTCACCTTCTCATTTCATCTGTTTTACTTTTTTTTTTATAGATTTTAAGACGTTTCCTATCAAAATTTGTAATGTGTGTATTACAGTTTTTTTAATTCGCTTGAATTTGATTGTGGAACTCGCTTACTCATCTGAATATTATATAAAAATTCTATAACATGTGGACCTTCCCTAACATCTTGCATATTTAACTAATGATGAATATGTAAAGAGCTTGAATTCAATTGGCTTACTCATCTGAATATCACATAAAAGAAGGGTTTGATTGAACAATTATGGTGAACATATTCTTTCTATACAATCTATTAAACTCTTTTCTTATCTCTTTCGTACTAAAAAAGCTGCGAAGCCTGTTCCATCGCTCTTGGTTCGACAAAACTTTCCACAACAACTTACCACCGTTGCGTTGCGGTTGATGTTATCCTCTCCTATCAATATAGTATAAGATATGAGTTTAGTTCATGTCATGAAACTTAGGGGCTGTTCATTGGGACGAAACTTTTTGAGAATGGGACGAAAACAATTTTTAAAAAAATTTGGGATGGGAACATGATGGGGACGAGACAAAACAAAATGAGAACATGATATCTTGAAAAAACCTGTCTCAAAACTAAAAGACGGTATAATTAAAGCAATAGTTAAAAAATTTATGTGTCAAACATACAATTTAATCTACTTTTTAGTTCATCACACATATTCGACCGATGAAATAAAGATATAAGAGTTAGAAACTTGTAACAAAAAAAACTATAAAGTGAAATATTTAGTATAATTAAATTAGATAATATAAATATCTTAGTTAAAATAAAATTTAGTATAAATACTATCTACATAAAAAATTATATAATAAGCTATGATCTCGTATGAGACATAAAATTATATAATATATATTAATATATGTATAGTTTTTAAACAAGATTTCAGAAATTTCGGGAATCTTCGTTCCTATTCAATCACATCCCGTTCCCAATCAAGAATAACAAACTTATTACATATGGGAATATAAAAATTATATGGGTAATACGGGAACGAAACAGAAAAGGGAATGGAAATTATGCCCACAACCTGATTTGAATGCAAAAACATGTAAATTAGTACTATAAGACAAAGCTTTTCTACGGTTTCTCTCTTAATGGTATTTTCTTGGGTGATGATGGGCTCTATATCTAAAACAGTAGCCCAACAGGAAAACAAGTGCAACTTAATTTTTTATATTATATATATATATGTATATATTTGATCTTCAAGTTTCCTAGTTCTGTCCGTGAATTTGAGAGAACCAAACAGAGGAAAAAAAGATGGTGGAAGAAGGAACAAGCCCTAATCCGATCTACATAGTTCCCGAGATTCTGGAAGAAATTTTCAATCGATTGCCCTCGAAATCGATCCTGAGATTCCGAACCGTCTGTAAAGAATGGAGATCAATCCTGGAATCGAGGAGTTTCGTGGAGAGGCGTATGAAAGTTAAGAAGAAACGGAAAATCCTGGTTGCTTACAACTGCAACTGTGGCGACAGGCCGAGTCTCCTCCCTAAGTCACGGTCTAAAGGGGACGAGGAGATCGTTTATCTGCACTGCAAGGACGGACGACCCGCCAGGAGTTGCGACGGTTTGGTCTGCATTCTCGAACCAGATTGGATCATTGTTTTAAACCCTTCGACCGGACAACTCCTGCGCTTCCCTTCCGACCCAGATCCAATGTCCTCCCAATATAGAAACAGTAAGATTTTTTTTTTTTTTTTGTTTATTTTTTTTCTTGCATTGATGGATCAAAGAAATTGAAAATTGAAACTTTCAGGGGCGGGGGCAGATTTCTTTCTGGGAAATTGGGCCATGGGATTCGGCAAAGACAAAGTTACAGGGAGCTATAAAGTAGTGAAGATGTGCGTTGAACCTAGGGAAGAAGGATGCGATGTTCTTGATGTTGAAAGTGGTGAATGGAGGAACCTCAAGCGACCTCCTTATGTGCGCAGTGTGGGACGAGAATCCGTCTGTGTGAATGGATTGATATATTGGTTATCCATGACGTTGTTAGACAGTGGGATTGGTTACAAAGTTTTAGCCTTAGATCTTCACAAAGAAGCGTTCCATATAGTCTCAGTTCGGGCTACATTGGTCAGTCGAATGACTCAGGTTGTGAACCTTGAGGGCCGTTTAGCCATAGCTAACGCCGAAAGAGTTGGGTCTGACAGGATACTAGAAATATGGAGCATGAATGCAGAAGAAGAAATATGGAGCAAGACGTACTCCATCATTTTAAATAAAAGACAGCTGTCATCGGGGTATATGTGGTTCAGGCCGCTGTCGCTTTCTAAGCACGGGAATCTTACCTTCTATAATAACTTCAATATGTTGTTCAAATATTATTCAGACACAGGCGAGATTCGCTGTCTCTCCTCAGATATTTGTGTTATATCTCTTTACCAGGAGAATTTGGCTCCACTACGGTCTGAGTCAGGACATTATCCGGATCTGGAAATCAGAACATGTAGAAGCAGAATGGTTCCCAAGCATACGGAGCTGTTCTCGAGGATATTCAAGTTTTTGAAAAGGAGCGGATCTCGGATGCCAGAGATTGTGTTTACCACTCTAGTTATAGCTCTCTACCAGTACCTTACTTAGTCTCTACGATTATTATTTGGCTAGATAATTTAGAATTGATATAATTCCT
This sequence comes from Isatis tinctoria, assembly GCA_010577795.1. Classification (NCBI taxonomy): domain Eukaryota; kingdom Viridiplantae; phylum Streptophyta; class Magnoliopsida; order Brassicales; family Brassicaceae; genus Isatis; species Isatis tinctoria. The sequence continues at coordinate 2,397,151 of CM021247.1, forward strand.
TTCTATCTATTCGCCCTCTTGCTTGTAAAGCAACTACGATGTTTCATTTTTTTCTTCCACTTGTTTACGGACAAGGAGCAAAGCTATCTGTAATATTATCAAAATTATGGTTTCGCATGTTCACTTTATTCCCCAAGACATCTTCTACATCAAGGGGAGCCTGAACATGTGTTGCTGACTAGTTTGAGAACCTGATAAAACAAGATGTCAAACAGCTGTGGTGGCAAATGAAGCCGAGATACAAGAACAGTGTGAACTACGTTACAGCAGAGGCTGGGAGAGATACAGAGATCGTATGACAGTTCAATTAGAGACACTGGACAGAATTGACACATATGTTGAGACAGTATTCGATGAAGGTGCTGGTACGAGGTATCTGAGCTAGATGCTGATGAAACAGAACTTGTATTAGACAGCTGATAACCTGATAAACAGTGACCCTGATGAGGTCTGTCTGGTTACCCTCGTCTCCGTCGCCGTCGATGTTATCCTCTCCGTCACCCTCGTCTGCGCCGACGAGAAGAATAGATCCGGCCGAGCTCAAACGGGTTTTCCAGATGTTCGACAAGAACGGAGACGGTCGAATCACTAAAGAAGAGCTCAACGACTCACTCGAGAATCTAGGAATCTACATACCAGAAAAGGACTTGACTCAAATGATTAACAAGATCGACGCAAACGGAGATGGATGCGTCGATATAAACGAGTTCGAGTCGCTTTACAGCTCCATTGTGGATGAGCATCACAACGATGGAGAAGCAGAAGAAGAGGACATGAAAGACGCGTTTAACGTGTTTGACCAGGACCGAGATGGGTTTATCACTGTGGAGGAGTTGAAATCTGTGATGGCTTCATTGGGACTCAAGCAAGGTAAAACCCTAGAAGGTTGCAAGAAGATGATTATGCAAGTGGATGCAGATGGTGATGGTAGAGTCAATTACAAAGAGTTTCTTCAGATGATGAAAGGTGGTGGCCTTAGCAGCAGTACTTGATCTTTAATTAGGATTTAACATAAGAGAGTGTGTGTTTATTCGATTGTTTTCTTTTTTATGTGTAAATAATTTTTCTGATGATAAATCAAAACATCCTAATCTCGACGAAGGTGTGTAATCCTTTTTTCTTTTCAGGGTTTCTTTAAGGTTACGTAAGATTCACCTTCTTATTCATCTGGTTTAGTGTTCTTTAGTAGATTGTTAAAACGTTTACTATTAAGATTTGTAATGTGTGTATTACCGTATTAGTGTGTATATATATATTTATTTGGCTTCACTAAAGAAACTGTTTTACCAACTAAATATGCATCTATAAGGGAAAATCTAAATTCATGTCCTGAAACCTGATTTGTATGTGAACATTTATGATTTTTTTTTATGGTCTAAATGTTAAGAGGAGAGAAATATCCTCAGCTGAGCTCCTAACTCAACCAACACTTGAACCATCTACTCACCATCCAAGAACTCTTCTGAACGAGATGAAAGTATTGGAGATTCCTCCACCAGGTGTTATTCCCACAACCAAACAAGTGATAAAAGAACTCCAGAAGGTGACTACAGTACACAAATTGTGCAAACCCGATTGAAAGCATTTAATTCGCTTGAATTCGATTGTGGAACTCGATTGGCTTACTCATCTGTATATCATATAAAAGATCTATAACATGTGGACCTTCGCTAACATCTTGCATATTTCTTTATTTAACTAATGATGAATATGTAAAGAGCTTTGGAAAGTCCGGCACTTATATTCTAAGTGTCGTGGCTACTGCTGTTGCTACAGCTTGTCTCGGGTGAGCTTGTCGTGGATCGGATTAAGTTTCTTATGTTTTTGCTTACTTTGTTTGTAAATATTCCGGTTAATTAGATTATGAACGTCTTATATTATGAACGTCTTACTTAGTAGTGAACTATTTTATCTTAAAAAAAAAAAAAAGAATATGTAAAGAGCTTAGAAGAATTATAGAGGCAAATCCCGTCCTCAAGAGTCGAGGTTGAATTATCATAGTCAATCACTGGTTGTAACACATTTGACATTTCTATCACATTAGCTGATAAGGAACTCGGTCGTCTTACTCTGAAAATAGTTGTGAATTTCGAATCTTGTGAATTTCGCCGTAAATCATTTTTCTATATTAGTTATATGCCATTCTTTAGAATATGCAGAATATGCAAAGTGTGAGAGCGACGGAGGTCGATGACGAGATCGAGAGGTTGGCCTCTCCAGTGCCGGCTCTTACCCAGGGCGAGAGGGACGAAGGTCCAGGGTCCAGGGTCCAATTTTTTTTTGTGCACATGGAATAAAAAACCCAATTTTTTTTATATATGCAATAAAAGGTCTAATTTTTTTAATTTTGCCTAAGGCTCAACAATTTTCTAAGACGGCGCTGGGCCTCTCGGCTCTTCATCTCCGAAGATCGAGCCACTACTTTACTCTTGTTGCACAATTGGAATGGAGATAAACAGTATCTGTAACTGCTGCCGTGCATTGGAGGCAAAGTCTTTAGAAACTTTGGAAACATATTTACATGTTATACTAGTGTTTAGGAATGAATTACATAATTTTACGAAATGGTTCATTTGTTCAAAAAAAAAAGGTTCCTAAAATATTTTTTGAAAAAAAAGTTTCAGAAATTTTTTATTTAATTTTTAAAATAAAATATTTGTTTAATTTTTTATGTTAAATTATTTTTATTAACTTATCATTCACTAAATGTAATTTAGTATTTTTTATTTAGTATTTTTTATTTAGTAAATGTTATTATCTGAATTTCATCATTATATGCTTTTTTAGTAAAATATATGTTGAGAACAACAATTTGTTTCTTAAATATTTGTTTAAGCATCATCTATTTTAAGATTATAAAGTTTAAGCTTACATAGGAGTAGAGCCGAGCACATCCTTCTTATTGTCCCCTAAAAAGACAAAGCTTATCAGCTCCCAAGCACATGCTTCCTATTGGCTGGGTCTGAGTACGAGTTAATTGAAACTTCAAATTCATGTCCTGAAACTTGGTTTGTGTGTAATCCATGATGTTATTCTTCTAATCAATTGTTTCAAAGTTTCTCACAATACATTCCATAAACTAAGATTCAGCAAAATTTATATTAAACTAAAGCAATTTGAGATCGGGAAAGCCAGTAAAGAAAGCTTAACCGATTCAAAGAATATACAGCAGCACACGTTTATAGTTGGCTTAGAAGGGCATCTTGTTTACTTTGCAATAGCTCGAGCTCTATAGGTTCGAATTCCTTCAAATTTTCAACCACACTCTCAACTTTCTTTGATATTTGATTACTATGTTCTTCAATAATCTTTGCGAACGCATCCAGCTGTTCCTTGTACGCTGCACACAACCGCTTCTTGTTTCGTAGCTCCATAGTCAATTCTTGAATTCTCTTGTCCTTCTCGTCCTATATTCACCAAAATGGTTTCACACACTTGTGCTCAGTTACTTTGTTACAACGGACAAGGACATAAGTTAAGTTAAGCTCACCAGAGTTTGACGAGCCTCGCGAGGAGCAACCACGAGCGGATGGTTATGTTCTTTGACGAATTTGGTTATGACCCATTTGCCAGACCGGTCATACTTGACATGAATCATGGCCTTGCAACCTTCCCTTGTGCTCGGTCTTGGTTTCCTGACTGAACCAAACTTACCACGGATGCTAACACAATGACCTTCTTTGTTACAGCCGAACCTCCGGGCAAGGATTCTTCCATCTTTCTCGGATCTCCGGCAAGACATCACACGCATTACAAACCCTAAACGTCTAGAGTAATCGTCGTAGAACATCTTGGCCGCATCCTCGGATTCAAATTCAATCCCCTCGCGAGGCTCCATGGTCGAATCATCTTCCACTGCCATATAATCAGAGAGAATCTTGAGGCTTTACATTTCTATGCTAATTATTCTGCTAGTTTTATAGATTGAAGCATTTTTTTCACATGAACAAAGTATGACAACTATGCAAACCTTTGCTCTTCAGAGAACCTGAGAGCACAGTGATTCCCTACTCAGGAAAATTTCAGAAATGTTGGAAAAGTTTTGATTTTTAAAGTTTGTTCAGAGTTTACCCTTCTCATCAATAATCTGAACAATAATGAGGAATGTAATAATAAATGGAAATCCAATCGAAGAAATCCGACAAATTGCTACTGTAAAGCCGAACCGGTCAAGAAAATTGAAACCCAGTGACGAAACACAATCGAATCGTTGAATTTAGCTAATTAAGACCAAACACAAAAGGTAAGAGAAGCTGAGAAATTTTGCTTACTGGATTTGACGATCAGAAAGGATGTTCGGCGAGAGAGAGGTGACCTAAATTGATATTTTAGAAATTGACTGGGCGTTGTTTATAAATAATAAAAGAAATTAAATGGCCTAAAAGAGAAAGAAATAAATATTTGATGTTGTTTCTGCTAAGAAAAAAAAAAAACTCAAATCGGTGCATAGGAATCGAATCCGTGACCTGCTTCCTACAAAAAAATGACAAACAGCGCAATGACGCGCTCATTTAGGAACATATTGGGCTTTTATATCTGAACGAATAATCTATTTTTCGTCTTCTCGCTTGTTAAATGTGGTAATACATGTTTGACCGATTTGATCTCATCTGTAATATTTTACATCTGAAACTGGGCCTATGAATCCTATGGGCTTAAGAGTTCCAAATTTGGACAACAGCACAAAATAGCCAGCTTTTAAAAGGTAGTTGAAAGCCTGTTATATTAGACATTCAAGTTATTCAAATTTTTGATTTTCTAAGAGCTCGATTTTTCTTTTTGTTGCTTGTTGTTTTTGATGTATTTCCTATTTAAAATGAAAATATTTTATCTATAATTAATTTTTTAAGATAAAAAAAAAAATGATTTTCTTTTTTAAAAAAGTATTCTGCCAAAATTCAAAATTTAAATTTCACCTAAGACCTTGATAATGATTAATTAAATGTTCAAAAATAACTTCAAATAATACATGGGAAATTAAATTTAGTAAGAACTATCAAAAATGAAATACAAAATAATGTCGTGATCTTGTTAAACCAAACTATGTTAGATGTACCAAACTTTTGAACATTATACGATTATGGCCTCAAACTATTAATATGGAAATTATACTTACAATGCCTTTAAAAAAAAGAGATGAATACTCATTATTATGATAACAAAAATTTCAGTTAACTCAAAAAATGCGGTTTGTAAATGGAGTGATAAAGTTCTTTTTCTATCCGTATAAATTGATAAAAATACAAAAAATAAAATTAAACACTTAAAATATTAAAACATGGTTAACCAAATAAATAAATAAATACGAAAACCCATGCATAGAACGCGAGCATTGACCTAGTTTTCTATGAAATATGAAAGATATTAGCGAAAATCCACATATTATAGATCTTTTATTTGATATTCAGACGAGTAAGCCAATCAAGTTCTTCAATCGCATTCAAGCGCTTTCAATCGGGTTTGCACAATTTGTGTACTATATAGTCATTTCGTGGAGTTCTTCTATCACTTGTTCGGTTGTGGGAATAACATACGGTGGAGGAAATCATAATACTCGGGTCACGGTTGGAAGGATTCTTGGATGAGTAGAAGGTTTAAGTGTTGGTTGAGTTATGGGCTCAGCTGAGGATTCAAAATCATTTTCTGCAAGGTCTTTTTGTTTTTTCTCTCCTTCTGATCAACTGGTGCTATGTCATCTGCAAACCACACTCGAATATGTGTTTGCTTGATTACTGGATTACTATAGATTTTAGCTATGCGGTTTGTTCGTCGGATCTCATGAAATGAAAATTGCAGAGAACTCAAAATGGAGAATCAGGAAAATCAGGACCTGAACCCGAACCTCAATGAAGATAATGAGGAGGATCATAATGTGGTCTCGATACTTGTAAACCATGCACTCGGTGAGTTACAAAAAAAAACAATTATCTATTTGTTTTAGCTTTTATATGATTCAGAGTATGACAAATTCTACAACAGCTTTTGGTAGGATGATATGGATGAACAAAGAAACCATAGCAGTTGTTGCTATGGTTGCTACTTTGAAGAAAGTGGATGTAGCTTGGACTACGAAGACGTTTAATGTTTTCCGCAGGTAAAAAACACTTAATTCCAGTATCTCTTTCTCGGTAACTACGTGCTTTTAGAACATCGATTGAGTCACATAAACAAAACTATGAGTTGATACAACAAAGTAGTCCTGTGACGGATCCGGATATCGGATTTTTTGAAGTATCCGGATCCGGCCGGATCCATGTTTTCACTATCCGGATCCGGGGCTTCCGGATAAAAATATATTAAAAATAACATTAAATTAATACTTATATTTAGATTTTTTTAAAAAAAATATATATAATAAAAATATATAATATAATATTAGAAAAAACAAAATTATATTATTATAAAAATATTTTAAGTTTATTTTTATGTATAAATCTTAATATACTTAAAATTCATTAATAATATAGAAAAATATATTATATTTAAAGGTTATATTTAAAGGACCCAGATCCGGATCCGGATCCGGATATCCGAGTTTGAAAATTCAGATATCCGGATCCAGATCCGGATCCGGTTTGGACGGATCTAAAGTTTTATTATCCGGATCCGGATCCGCCCTTCCGGATATCCGGATTTTCGGAGCGCATACGGAACGGATCCCGAATAATATTTCCAGGCTACAATAAAGTAGCAATATGAAATATTACATATTAAAAATACCAATCTGACAAACAATTTGTTTTTAGAAATCATAAACGTGCAAGAACAATAAAAGCACTTACATATCTCTACATTATCTCTCTCTCTTAGAAGGGTCTTTAGTGTTTCAACCAGCAATTATATTACCTTCCTTTTCTTCATGGTTTGATGGTTTTTACTCTCAATCGTTCTCCGTTTTCATCTGTAGTAGAACTAGCAACCTTTACCGCCTCATCTCTATAAGATTTCCGCATATCCATGACTTTAGACCCCACAACATAGGCAAGCGAACCAGTTCCCACGCTTGAATGCATCGTCTGGCATTGCTTGAGCAATTCATTGTACCGCTTCCTAAGTTAAAATTCGGATAACACTTGTAAGCTTTTCGATTAAAAGTAACTTGCATTTAGCATTCACTCATTTTAAGCGGTGATCCAGCATTAAAGTAATCAAAGAGTCTTACCTTCGGGCAACCCTGAGTTGCTTACAGTGCTCAGAGGTGCTGCTCAACGCATAACAGCCAAGCAGAAATTCCCAAACTTCAGCTCTAATAGACGGATCGATTCCCTAATAAACAAACAACATCATGCACTAGAGCATTGTATCGAAAGAACATTCAGAACTGTGTTACAAAAAATCATACCCCCAAAATAATTAACTTGAGCGCCTTTTGGAAACCAGAAACTCTTCCGTCGCTATCAAAAGACGCCTGCCACTTCTCTGGCTTAAGCATTTTGCCTATCTGCGCATTACAAATCAAGTTTTGGTCATACACATTACAAAAAATGAAAACAGATGCTGTAAGGATTTCCCAAAAAGCCAAAGCCTCCTCGAAAGTACAGACATTGTAATAGAGAAGATGAAAAAAGAAAGAAAAAGAATCAAAAAGGGTAAAAGAGAAGAGCTTACAGTTATAACAACCTGTATCGGTGATTGTGAAAGACAAGGCTCGATCAAATCTCGAACCAAAGATCCAACTTTCTACAAACTCACTACACCCGCTTTTCCACAGCTCCATTGTTTTCCTTCTCCACCAGAACACATCAGTCCTCACTTCCCAACACTTCTGCAACAAACATCATCACTTATATATATATATATACTTGCATAAAACCAAAATTGGCAACAACACCTATAAATAAAACAAAACAAAAGAATCAATCAGGTTCTTGTAGTACATAACCCAATAACCGGAATCAGCCAGAAACTGATGGGTACACAGATCAGAATCCACCATTTCTTCATTCAATAGAATCACAGATCTTTGCTGTGATCAAATTCTCATTTCACAAATCCAGATACAGAGATTCGGAAATGAACAAACTTTCTGCGTTTACATCTAATCCAAAAGAACATGATTCAGATTTCAGACCGGATATAGAGAAACAATAATCGATTAGAACACTCGACGCGGTCAGATTGAATGGCCTTTCATTTCACAATTTTCGCTTTCAAATAAATGAAAAACAGAAACTTTCCTTAGAGAGGAACGCTAGATTACACACATCTTGTGCTAGAAGCTCAGGCGCACTCATAAGCGACATAAAGAACACCATCAAACTCAGACTCGATCCTCTCTCGCGGGCTCAACGCCTTCCCCCCTCAGCTATAAGTATAACTTTCAACGGAACGTGGCTCATTCTCTTCGACACTTGATTTTTCTCCTCTCTAATTTGTTGTTCATTTCTCCGTTTTTTGTACCGGTTTTCATGCTGCGTTTGGTATTAATGGAAAATTTATCAAAAAAAAATAAAATAATAATAATAAGAAACTTTCCTTAAAGCATTTACATATATTTTCGCGCTCAGATGCATACGTTAATTTCGTTTGATGAATATACATTGATGCAGAGAGATAAGAGAAGAACCTGAAGGTCAATGGAGGATGATCTTCTCCGATCTCCATTTTTTCATCGACGGAAAGTTTTCTCCTTTCTTATTTATTTTGTTCTTCTCCTCTCTCTCTCTCTCCCCTTACTGATGAAACTGAAAGTGTTCTGTTCTTTTTTTTTTTTTTTTGACAACAGAAGTAAACTAAGTTCTAACACGACTCGACAAGCCAAGTCGGAGTATCAACACCCACATGAATTACGCCTGAAAGTGTTCTGTTCTTTTTCCTCGAGTTTCTGAACAGAACACTTTATTTAGGCTAGGTCCACCTTTTTACCTAAGGAAAATAATGAATAGTTCAAACTGAAAGTTTTTTTTTTTTTTTTTATCTTCCGTTTATTTAGGCTAATACGGTAATACCGTTCTTTTAGTTAAATAATTCTTGCAAAAATTAAACAATAATCTCAAAAATAAATGAAAGTTTGTAAAATAGTAATTGTTATTGGCTTATAACCTTATAGGACCGATCGAAAAGTCGGTGCCATAATGCATACAATTAATTGAGAGTATACCCTTGTAATGTCCATGTTTACGATGAACAAGATCTGAGCGTTTTCAATGTGACTGGATAGTGATTAAAATACAAAGACGAATATACGATATGAGATGTCACGCCAAAAATAAAAATTGATCGTAGAGTTTGCAATTCGGTTTTTTCCCAAAATACAAATGGGTTTCTTGGATTTTTGATGGGTTTCCATGATATTTGTTAGGCCTAGATAGTTATTAATTAGATGCCGAGGACAATTTGGCTATATTGCATGTATAAGAGTATGATATATAACTTGTTCGGAAGAGTTATGAAACTTGGCAAATACAACTATTGGTTTATTTATTGGCTATACTGCATGTATAAGAGTATGATATATAACATGTTCTGTATTTCTTTCTTAAAATAGTTTTGGCTCACCTAATTTGGAGGAACAAGGAGATGTTGGTTGTTGTTGATATGGTTACTACTCAGAACGTGGACCTAGCTTGAACTATTCATTATTTTCCGTAGGTAAAAAGTTAGTTTTCTAATAATAAAAAAATGCTCAAGAGAGAATTTATAAAAAAAAATGAATTCGTTTCAAATAATTGATCCAATAAGCTTCCAAATATTTCGTTTCTAGATAATAAAAACAATTAATATTTCTTTTCTTTTTCATAAAATGGTTGGTTCCTGGATATCAATTTTGGTTTGATGGTTTTTACTCTCTCAAAATTTCTTCACTTGCAAAATGTTTCATGTTTTTGTAATAGCAGGTGTAAAGTTTACTATAGTTGTCTCTAATAAATTTTCATTTTTTTTCTATTCAGCCTAACTGTCTAATTTTTTGACATTACTTAGCATTTAATTATTTATTATTATATTATTTTGGCAGATCTGTATTCAAATTCTTGGATATCATTACCAAATTGGTTTCTTACCAGTGTTCAAACGTATAAATCAGGTAATGCTACTAGCCCTGGGAATATTATCCGGGATCCGGATCCGGATCCGGTATCCGCTCCGTATCCGCTCCGAAAATCCGGATATCCGGAGGGCCGGATCCGGATAATAAAACTTGAGATTCGTCTAAGCCGGATCCGGATCCGGATATCAAATTTTTCAAGTCCGGATATCCGGATCCGGATCCGCATCCTTTAAAAATATTATATTTTTTTATTTTATTAGTAAAATTTTAAATATATTAACATTTATACATAAAAATAAATTTAAAATTACTTTTCTAATATTCCAATATTATTTTTAATATTATATTATATTTTATTATATTATATATTTATTTTAAATGTATATAAATAATTAATTTAATATTATTTTTAAATTAATATATATTTTTAACGGATCCGGATCCGGATCCGGATATCCGCGGATATCTTGATATTTAGGCGGATATCCGAAACCTGGATATCCGGAAGCCCTGAATCCGGATCCGGATAATGAAAATATGGATCCGGCCGGATCCGGATCCGGATACCTCAAAAAAACCCGGATATCCGGATCCGTCTCAGCCCTAAATGCTACTGGTCTTTTGACTAAAATCTATATATTAGAAATAAAATGAAGAGAAATATCCTCAAATAACACATTTTTATGTTTTTGTGAAAAAATTACCACATCAGGATGAAAATGACATAAATAGTATGTATTAAATGATTTAAAGAGAATTAAACTAATATATTTGGATTCATAAGTCATTAATTAGAGTTTAGATTTTGGGTTTTGGGGTTTAGGGTTATGAGATTGAGGATAAAAAATGAAAAATAAATGTATAATAGTCTTTTTGTTCTTTTATAAATGTTATATTTGTCATTTTAACTCTATTATGTTATTTTTGTCACAAAAACATGAAAGTGTGCTACTTATGAGAATTGACCTAAAATGAAAGTTATATCTTTTTTTTATCTTTGACTAAGAAACTTTTTTTCCGATATATGTTTGTGTTGTTATATTATATATATGACTACACTAAGTAAACAAACACTCATCAAAAAGGTCAAAGAGATTAATTCAAAAAAAAAATTGAAAATATTTTTAATATTACTCTCATCATGAAGACTTCAATCACATTTGTGTTTATTATTCTCTTGATCGTATCTTCTGTTCATTGTCATGCTACAACAGCTAATGCTCCAGATAATGGTTTATTTTTAATACATATTTTTTAATTATAAGTATAATTTGGTCTTTTTTAGTTAATATTCATATTGATTTCGTGAATTTTATTTATATAAATAGGTTATGGAATAAAGCAGGAAAAAGTATGCTTCAGCATTTCAGAACCGTGTTATTACAGAGGACAACTAGGATGCATGGAATTTTGTCAAAAATGGGGGTTTTATGCAGGAGACTGTACTATAGACAAATGTTGTTGTCGAACATTACACTAAAATATACTTGAATGTACTGGTATTTGCTGAAAAATAACATCAATTTTTTTAAAATATCTATACACAAGATCTCTAGAATGAAAAAGAAAAAAACTATACCAGATCAAAATTAGTTAGGTTAAATTAGAGTAATATTTTTTTGTTTTGAGATGGAGAAAAACTAAAATTAAAACGAAATACAACTTAGCGCATATAAAAATATAAAATAAACAAGATAAGAAGTCACTCCATAATATTTTTCACATGCTGTACACGGTACATTTACTACATGTGTTCCATTTCAATACTATGGACAAAAATCAATGAAAAATATCAAGGATACAAACTGATAGTTTTTGGAACAAATAAATTAATTTGTAGAGGTTTATCACGGTTCATAGACGATTGATCTAATTAAAGCAAGCACGGACCCAGAGTTACTTTGACCACCGAGCCAACCGCGTAGCCGTGATACAATTTAATACTCCCTCTGTATTTAAAAGGTTGATGTTCTAGTTTTTTGGTTTGTTTTTTAAAGATTGATGTTTTAGACAATAATTAATACATTATACTTTAAAATAAAACATAAAATAAAATGTAAAATTCTGAATGGTAGAACTTTATTGGAAAACAAATAAAGCATTAAACTAATTAAAGATAAAATCAAAAAAGTAATAGATAAAAGTAACTATTTAATTTTCCTTAATATGTGTGTAAAAACTAAAACATCAATCTTTTAAATACAGAGGTAGTAGTTACTACACTATCTTATTCATGTGTTGGGTTTACGGATATCCCAACTTTCAAGGCGGATCGAATTGTTGATCCCGAATATTTTGCTTATCATTGCTCTACCGTCTCTAGTAATTTCTCGCTATTTCATTGTTTTTCTATTCAGTCTAACCGTCTAAATTTTGATATTACTTAGCATTTATATTAATTATTTATTATTCTATTATTTTGGCAGATCTGTATTCAAATTCTTGGATTGCTTATCTTTACCAAATTGGTTCCGTACCAATGTTCAAACGTATAAATTAGGTAATGCTATATGTCTTTTGACTAAAATCTATATATTATAAATAAAAGGAAAGTTATATCTTTGACTAAGAATGATGTTTTTTTCAATATATTTTTTTTAGAGATTTTTTTTTCTATATATGTTTGTGTTATTATATATATGACCACACTAAGTAAACAAACACTCATCAAAAAGGTCAAAGAGATTAATTTTTAAAAAAGTTTTGAAAATATTTTTAAAATTACTCTCATCATGAAGACTTCAATCACATTTGTGTTTATTATTCTCTTGATCGTATCTTCTGTTCATTGTCATACTACAACAGCTAATGCTCCAGATAATGGTTTATTTTTATACATACTTTTTAATTATAAGTATAATTTGATCCTTTTTAGTTAATATTCATATTGATTTAGTGGTTTTTGTTTATATAAATAGGTTATGAAATAAAGCAGGAAAAATGGTGTTTCAGCATTTCAGAACCGTGTTATTACAGAGGGCAACTAGGATGCATGGAATTTTGTCGAAAATGGGGGTTTTATGGAGGAGAGTGTACTATAGACAAATGTTGTTGTCGAACAGTACACTAAAATCTACTTGAATGTACTGGTATTTGCTGAAAAATAACATCAAAGTTTTTTAAATATCTATACACAAGATCTCTAAAATGAAATAGAAAAAAAACTATACCAGATCAAAATTAGTTAGGTTAAATTACACATCTGGATTACACTATCTTATTCATGTGTTAGGTTTACGGATATCCCAGCTTTCCAAGCGGATCGAATTGTTGATCCCGAATATTTTGCCTACCGTCTCTAGTAATTTCTCGCTATTTGATGTTTGGTCAAGGTCTTGGTATTAGAGTGATATATGTCCAGTTCAGTCGTACCAGAATGATAGACAGATAAGAGTGTAAACAAGGCAAGCATGAACTGATCTCAAGTCAAGCAGCAGTGTATAAGTGTGGCCTTACCCTTGAAATTCAGAAATTTATGCCAGGTGGCATTACTCATCAACCTTGTAGATTGATTTTGGTTTTTCGGTTTGATTCATTTTAACCTCTTTGAACCGATTTATATGTCTGACTTTTTTGTTTAAATATCTTGGTTTCTCATAAACTAAAATAACAAAAAAAAAACTGAATTGACTGAAATTCTGATATTTTCGAACTATACCAAAAATCAATGTTTTTTTTTTCCAATACCGAACTGATTAATTGGATCAGACCCTTCTCAAAACCAAATCGAACAAACATACTTTTGAACCGAACAAATCAAAAACCAATCAAACCGGGTGCCCAAACCTGGTCATATAAATAATAGCCATGTTGGAGAGCGTTTCTCATAACCACAAAAAAAAAAAAAAAAGCAGGAGCCAAAGATGGTGGAAAACGAAAAAAACCCTAACCCTATACACATAGATCCCGACCTTCTGGAGGAAATTTCCATTCGTTTGCCCTCGAAATCGATCCTCAAGTTCAGAACCGTCTCTAAACAATGGAGATCAATCCTAGAATCGAGGAGTTTCTTGGAGAGGCGTATGAAACTTGAGAAGCATCGGAAAATCCTGGCTGCTTACATCTGCGACTGTGGCGACGACCGGCCGAGTCTACTCCCTGAGCCGCGGTTCGAAGACGAAGAAGAGATTGTCTATCTGCACCGCGGCGCCGCACGACCCTCGATGGCTTGCGATGGTTTGGTCTGCTTCCCGGAAACGGATTGGATCATCATTGTGAACCCCTCCACCGGCCAACTCGTGAGGTTTCCTTCTGGACTAGATAAAGAGTCCTCCGCCTTTTACACTCTCTTTCTTAACCTCAACGGTAATTTTTTTTATTTTTATATTTTGTTATCGACTAGTGAGTTATATGTGGATGATTCATTGTCTGAAAAAGTTGGAAAACTGCAGGACCGAGGATGAATGACTTTCCGGGATTTTGGGCAATGGGATTTGGTAGTAACAAAGTTACGGGAAGCTACAAAGTGGCGAGGATGTCTACACCTGTGGAAGAATGCCAGCTTCTTGATGTTCAAACTGGTGTATGGCGAAAACTAACTCCACCTCCTTACAGGGTCAGCGTGGTAAATAAGTCAGCGTGTGTGAATGGGTCAATCTACTGGTTAACAACATCATTTGAGGTACTATCCTTGAATCTTAACACAGAAAAGTTCCACCACGTGTCGGTTCCAACTATGTGGGTCAAGTACTACAATGAGCAGATAGTGAACCTTGACAGCCGTCTAGCCATAGCCAAAACGAAAGGTGAGCCTAACTGGCAACTAGAGATATGGTGCATGGATACAGATAAGGAACAATGGAGCAAGACTTACTCCATAAGTTTAGCCGGTCTAACTATCGACCCATTGGTTCCAACTCGGTTCACGCCCTTGACACTTTCTAAGTTAGGGAATCTTGTCTTCTGTGACAATCACAAGAGATTGTTCAAATATCATACAGAGTCAGGCGACATTCGCTGTCTCTCCTCAGATATACATGTTCTGTCTCCTTACCTCGAGAATTTGGTCCCGCTACGGTCAGAGTCAGGACATTATCCGGACCTGGAAATCAGAACATCTAGATGCAGATTGTCTCCGAGCCCCGGGATATCCAAGTTTTTGAATATGGTGTCATTTACCACTACAGTTATAGTTAGTTATATCGTTTTCCCAAAAAAGTTTGTCATACTTGGATACCTCTCTACCCGTGTCTTATCTAGTCTCTTAATTGATTTGGTTCGAGATCATTAAAAATTCATGTCATACTTGGAAACCATTCTTTTCGCAGCTCTATTGCCAGTTCTTGGATTCTCTTATCCGTTCCAGAACGGGTTTCACACATTTGTGTTTAAATAGTTTGGCTCACTAACATCGCTTTTTGGACACGGTTGTGTTTACGCCCATGTTACTGTTCACATGATTTTTCTCTCTATTACGTACCCAGGTTTTTATTACGGAGCGTTTACAAACAGTGATGAATGAATCACTCTGAAAAATCTCAAAATGTAACATAAAGAACTTAAGAAACTGAAGAGAATTACAATAACATTATATTTTATTTTTCCTCTTTCAAACATAAAATTCACTTTATATATGCGCAAATACTATTCGTCTAAAATGTCTATTTTATGAGGTCCAATATCTCATCCAGAGCAGTGGATTTGATGAAATCGAGAGCTTCTACAAAATCATCACATAGTCTGTGAGGATCTGGAATCACAGTTGGGTTAAACTGATGATAAGCTTGTTTACGTAACTTACAAAATGGATATTGAGAACCTAACAAGAAACAAAAACATAAACATCTATTAATTATGTGGCTTCAGCAAAAGTTTCTGATAATTTGTGTAACAATAAATTGATATAAAATTAAGGCATGATTATATAGCTATACTTACTTGAGATCCTGTTAATGCACTTGCTGCGAGATAAGATATTGGATGGTCAAACATACTTATTTCTTCGTCTGGACCCATCACATTTGAATATGTCAATGTTGTATGATCAAATAACCTCTATGAAATAGCTTGTACTACCTGTAAATCAATTTTTTTTTTTTGATATATATGTGAGTAAAATAATTATACTAATTTCATATATACTTCACCTTTTCTCCAAAAAACTTCATGGTGAATTTGATGACTCCATAAAAGTTCAGTGCTTCAAGAGAAAGTTTTTTTCTATCCATTGTAGCTTTGGCTTGTCGGACATATTCCAACGGATTATCTTCTGATCTTATCCATAGAGGAAATATAACGAGACCTACAAAGTTTCCCCATGTACACTTTGCACCTTTCGTCATCATATTCTCCAGATCCTACATTTTCATGTCTCTTACATTCTAGTTAAATAAGAATATTGTTTTGTAAGTTAGACAAATGATTTTCTCACCTGGATTTTTGTATATGGTCTTAAATTTACAGCTACGGTACCACGAATGTGAATTCTTTCTAAGTAATTTTCCTTCCCGGCCATAGTTTCTTCATCTGCTAAAGATAGCAAGGATATATAGTCATATAACCCGTCTATAGTGTTTGGTGGCATATACAAAATATAAAATTAGGTAATTATTTTTAATATAAGAATTTTGAATATTAATCACAATTTTGTTTGTAGTAGCTAAATATAATGTTTTCTGAATTCACTTTTTTCGTATATGACAGTTAGCATTCCTTTCATATATGGATATACATAAATTAGTTAACAAATATAAAAAATATAAAAATCCTGGTTAAAAACAAATAAATGTTTCAAATATTTGGAATTTTAGATATTTATGATAAACATTGACATGAATTGTATTTACCTTTTAATATCGACATAAAAGATCTGTAATTTTAGCAATGATCGACTAAAATGCTAACTGTGAGAAGAAAAATTATGTACTACAATTTCTCCTTTTCAGCCATATTTTCATCTATTAAAAAACAGAAACAATGTAACTACGGTCAATTATGTTAATAATATTGCTAAAGAAAAAAATTGATAAAAAGAGAAAGAACTAAAGTTTACCATATTTTTTACTTAAATATCTTGACAGACCTGCCTGTGTCATTCCAAGAAGAACGTCATTTACCTTCTACAAAAGAATATGGAATTTAAAATTGTTATTCTAAAAAGATGAAACTAATTAACAATGATTATTATAAAAAAAAATGACAAAAAGTATTACGAAGTACATGACATACCACTTGCATTATGTTCTTCACCAACTTTTTTTCTTTTTTTTTTTTTTTTTTGTTCTTCACCAACTTAACATCATCGAAGTTTATTATCCGATGAATAACTTTTCTAGGTTGAATTCCATCCATGGGTTCACTCGAAAGAGGATTTTTGGTGTCTCGTAGAAAACATAGTGTTAGCATAAATTTAAACACTTCAACAAAATTGATGAAGATGAGTCTTATCATATACCAAAATCCGCCAATGATAAACCACCAACCCTTATCGGTAGAAATATAATCTGTATGTTTTTTTTTTGTAGCTGCAGTACTGGGAAGAGCGTTGGGGTCTGAAGTTTTCCGCGAACAAGCGAGTAAAAGTGACATAAGAGACATTCCATCACCCAAAGAATGATGCAACTTTACTATACCCACAGATTCTGCATTTGAAGTCTTTATGTTCAACACGTGAAATTCCCATGGTGGTATGGACATGTCCATTGGAGTATTGACTATGCTCGAACAATAGTCTTCTATGAACTCATCAGAATTATCAATGTTGACGTGATCTAGATCAGAAACAATAACATGATTTTCTACTCGAGTGCTAACCGGAACCCAAACCGGTTCTCCTTTCTTTACATTTTGATTACCCATGTCCTGGAATAGATTAGTTTAAGATCAAAGAAATGTATTGACATAGGATATTTGTTATGGATACGTCAATGGAATCTCCATGCAAAACGAATATATATATAAAAGATAAATTTGAACACATCATATTTTGATTAAAACTTATAGGTATAATTACACACATCTTTAGTAAGTGAAAATGGAATTTTCACTTATTGCATATGACAAGATGGACGTAGGTAATAAATATATGATTACCAATTTACAAGAGAAGCGAGGGAGCTTGATCAATGACTCCTTGATGCCTGCAACAATGGTGGATGTGTCGCATCTAATTTTAAACCCTAATGTTACCACAATGACGGCACACAATTCAGGCGAACTGAGCAGCCGGGAAACCGGACTAAGTGGTTCCTCGGCCTCTCTCTCCTCCTCCCCCCTCGCCATGAACTTTCCTCCCTTCATACTATTTTTTTTTTTATCCTCTAACCTTGTCTTTAGGCTATAGCCACACTTCGCTTTAATATGACTATTTCTTTTAATCTTATTATCTCTTTTTATTAAATACGGTTGGTTGGAATAACACATTAGACTTTTCTATTTGTTATGTTTGTCATTCCCAATTTATTACTGAATTTATTTTTTACAGTAAGTTAAGTTTAGACCTATGTAGTCCCGTCTTAATTTGGATTACAACTAAGAGTTCAATTGCTTTATTAAATATTTTGCCTTTCAACAATATTTGTCATGAGTGTGCCATGTTTCATTGTGTTTATTATTAAAATTTTATAACTCCCAGATGTCTTGATTACTTATATACTTTTGCTCGTTAAGCATTCATAAGTCAGCAATTACAGGGGGTATTCATAAGTTATCAAAAATTCTGTAACAGTTTAATATATTAGACGAAGCGTTACCAATATATTAAAATTCTGCTAGATCACTTAAAATATTATAATGGTTCCTTGGTCCCAAGAGCTACCAAATTGTTTAAAGAGTACACGAAGTATTATGATACATTTCACATAGACCACACAAAATTGAGTTAGTAAATCCAATCTTCATATCTTTTGGTCCACACTCAATTATGTAGAATATGACGGTGCACAATAAATGCTCTGAAACTAAGTATTTGCCACTCCAACTCTGTTTTGTTTTTAAACAAAATGAAAAATGATTAGAACACAAAAAAAAAACATAAACAATAAAAATTTGACTAAAACAAATAAACAATCATTATCTTGAAGTGGCGGAAAACTTTAAAAGCGAGAGGCTGAGAAGTCTTGAGAGGGTTAAAAATAATTCATATGCTGTTTTTGCTTCTTTCGAGAGTTGTTGTAACATCCACTGGTTGGACACAAACTTTAGACAAGTCGAGTAAAGACAGAGTAGAAGCAGTTCACCATTCAGAATTTCAGATTTGATGAGTGCTGCCCAAAAAAAACATATAAGGAAAACAATATCTAGAAAGCATGTGTAGAATTATAGCACCCTCATCGAGGAGTTCTCTGTAGCGTATCTAACCATTAGACTTAATTTAAAAAAAAAGTAAGAGAAAGTAAATAAGTGAGCGGAAGAGAAACGATTCTCAAATGAGAACCTCTCTAAAAAAAATCTGAGAGACTCATGTAATAGTTGTCCTGATTAGTTTCAATTTATTTATCCTTTAAAATTTAATCATTTAATTAATTAATAAAAAGATATTCATATTTTATTGATGTGATACTGAAGAAGGGTATTTCACCGATACTCATGCTCTTACAAAACATAACATTGCCTCCAGAACATGGTTGACATGTGTAACGCCCACACCCAAGATTGCATTCACCATCTAATGCTGTTTCTTACTTCTTCATCATGTGTTTTCCACAAAAAAATTAATATTATATCTCTCTTAAACTTTTCATTCATGCCGGTTTTATTTGCATTCTCCTATCAAACCTTTTTTTTTTTTAAACATTTAGGATGGTTTATAAACTCTGCATCATTTAGGAAGAAGCACAAACAATATACAATCTCTCTCTCAAGAATTCGTGCCTGTGAGTAGTATATATTTTTAATCAACCGTTTGCTGTGCTGGCTGGGAGTATCCAAGTTTTTTTAAAAAGAAAGCTAATTATAGAACATAAGTACATTGTAAAGAATCCTAGGACATTTGAAATATTTGATACAGAAAAAAAAATCAAAAGTTATTTGAATACATTGTATAAAGACAGATATTCCATCTCTCCTAATGTAACGAGCATCTATTTTTTTGTCACCATTAAGGGAATATGTTCAAAACAAACCAGTGTAGCCGAACAAGAAACATGAATCGACAAATGAGAGGATATATATACAGTAGCTCAAAGAAGGATTCTGATGAAACTAAAAAATCTCTTCTTCACTAAAGCCTGAATTTCTTCAGCCTTTGCCTAAGGGCCTCGATTGCATTATGTATCCTGTTGCTTTCTCTACTTCTCACTTCCAGAGACGCCTCATGTAAGTTTTGAATCCCTCGACCCAATTTTGCAATCGAAGGAGCTGATGGAAGAGACACAGCTGCCCATTCGATCCCGTCTCCATAGAGGAGCAATCCGGCACAAGTTGAAAGACTGGCTCCAAACGTTGCCAATGGTAAGGCACCGATAGGTTTTGCTCGTCTTTTCCGCATTATCTCATAGAATGCAGCTCTCATGGCAGAGAAGCTCGTCTTCTCAGCGGAAGCTATAATACTATGTGTTACTGCTCTGATTTTCTCCGCGGATAAAGATGCTTTCACCAAAGACGTTGATTTGGCTCCAGAACTAGCAAAACCTGGGGCCATCACTTTTGAGGGATACGCCACTTTGGTAAATGCAAATGTCATTGCCTTGTGGGTATGTGTCAGGAAAAGGTTCAATGAAGCTGGGACTTTATAAGTTACAATCTTGAAGAAAGGAGAAGCAGAAATGGCCTTGGACAGTGATGAAGCACCCCAGATAGCAGTCGCTCCTGCACCAACCGCTACCACCGGTTTATCAGATAACAGCCGTTTCAACTTCGAATCATTACTATTTTCGTCGTCATCAAAATCCTCTACCATATGCTCAGACATATCTTTGACTTCTTGAGGAACACAAGTTTTCCAGTGCTTCCTAAGACCTGCGAGGTTACTTGCATCTACTACTGCTACTATGTTCTTAAACCTTTTAGCTTGGCTACGAAGAAGATCTGCCATAAGTGCATAAGATTTGTCCTCAGAAGAGAGCTGTGAAAACTGAACTTTGGTTCGGCTTAGACTTTCTATCTTCTTCATAGGTACCCGACCAGCATTGTTCAAAGCAATTCTTAGGCCTTCAACTGCAATCTGGAAAAGGTAAACTTCAGAAAGAACCTCTGTATCCATGGGTTCCCCTCTATTTACATCAGACAACATCTTTCTGGCATTGGTTAGAGCTTTCCTAATAGATGGCAGATCATTAAATATGTCATGAAGATCAACAAGTAAGGAATAAATGGATTGAGCAAACGGGGGAACCTCATGGCTATCGGACTGTAACTCATTGGAAACTCCACTGGCAACACAAGTTGATGGGCTAAGCTCTTTACTGAGCTGAGTGATATGCGAAGATAACAATTTCAGCATCTGTGCCTGTGCATCATTGGTTATCAGAAACCTTCTCGAGCCTGAAAATATAGCAGAGCCAGAGTTCTGTGGTATGAGACTATTAGCTAGACCTTGCACCTTGCCTCCTGTCTCAGTTTTTTCATAAGAGCCTTCAATGGCAGCGATATTAACAAAAGGAGATTCAAGTACCATGAACGACGAACCAACCTCCCTAGCGACCCTTTTGGCTGCCAATAGATGCCCATTAAAACTTGTCCCAAAAATCTCCCTCAAAACCAAGACCCCTGCAACACTTTCGTACTTTTCTTTGTTAACCTTGTCTACAAAACACTGCTTAAGAACTCTAAAAGCTGACGTTGGGATCGAATCACTTGACCCAGTTCCTATTACACACTCCTCAACTAGAGCTTCTCCAAAAGCTGATTTGTTCACCTGAGCCACCACAACATCAGGGCGGAGTTCCCGTATAAGACACTCGGCGTCACTAGCAGATCTCTGAGATAAATTCTGAGCAGAGAGTATGTAAATAGTGGAATCATGCTCAGGGACTCTGATTGCAAACACAAAGTTCTTTGTACTCTCAGGCACTGAAAGTCTGCGGACAAGCTCCTTTGATTCCTCCAGGTCGTAGCTGAGTATTGAAAAAGGCCATATATTTCGTAGACTATTCGCAAAAGCAAATGCCGCCATTATCGAAATCAATATCCAAAGATGGATGATGATTTCAAACCCAGTAAAAAGTGAATTCTGAAACGAACCCTCCAAGGCAACGAGACGAATCCGAATAAAGCCCTAGTCTTTTATCGAATTCAATTGAGCCGTGCTTAGATAAAAAAAAACCCGGTCTACTGAATCATGCAGGAAATTTCGTAAACCTACTCAAATCGAAGCTTCTCTCCTTCGTACGAATCCAGAAATTGACGATAGAATCAACACTCAGATGTCTCAATAAAGACAACCAAACGACAAACTGAGAATCACAGCGGACGGTGAAGACACGTACAGCGTCTGATGTCGGAGAAGTACCTGGTTTAGTTAAGGCTCTGGGGAAGACTGGAACATCGATTATCCAGATTAGGGTTTAATTAGTACAAAGCTCGATGGTTCGAATCCATGCCAACTCTTGTCTCTCTCGCGCGACTCGCGGTCTCTTCTTTTCCCTTTAAGGCTCCTCTAGGAGACGAACGACGAATTCTGTAAAACTTATTCTTCGCACACGGACACAGCCCTTCGTATTTTTCTTAAACATTTTAATTCTATTTTCTTTTGACATTCTCTTATTCAATTATTCGGTCTGGTTAAGTTTGGTTATGTTGGTTTTATTTATTTAGCCGGTTTTTTTATAATTTATGTTGGTTATGTTGGCTTCTTCCTCTTCCTCTTCTTCATCTCTCTCTCTCTGCATATTCTTCGCATCTTTTCTAGGAGCTGAAGCTCGAGGAGAGTTCTTTAGATCCTTTTGAATTTCCGTAATTTAGATCTCACATAGGCGGAAAACGAAGCTCGAGACAGAGAGTATCGAATTCCTTCTGGATCTTACGCGGTTTTGGCGGGAGGAGGTTTTTCTTTGGGAATGCGCTCTTGAGCTGATCTTATAGGTCGGTTGAGGTTAGTTTGATCGATCTGCTTCCTATTTGTTTTTATGTTTTTTTCCCGGAGTTTGATTTCTGTTCTTAAAAATCTGATTTTACAATGTCGCCATATGTTTTTGCTTACCAGCTTTCATTTTTTGTTTCTGGGTTTCGGAGATCTACTTTTGCTCATTGTCTTTTTAAATTGTGCTCTTTTTACGGCTACTGAGATCTGATCGCAGGATTTCACTTGGGTGTATACAGAAATCACTCTTTGGCTTAGCTCTTCTTACTTCTCATTCTGAACTTGTTTGAATGGAGTTTCTTTTATCTTAAATGCTTCTGTTGTCTTCCAGGTTTAGCTCAGTGTAGAATTGTTAGCTTGGGGAAAGGCCGATGAAGAACGGGATGGCTGAGTGCAGCGTTTGTCGTTCAAGGTTGGTTTCTCCCAGTAGCAAAGCTATAGCCAGGGCTTATGACAACTACAAGATTAGAGTTTCCTCAAAACAACGTGCCCTCAATGTCTTTTTGGTAGTCGGTGACTGCATGCTAGTTGGTCTACAGGTAAAATTATCTTATGAAAGACTTGGTGATTCAATGTTGCTAATAAATCTATGGTTACCTTATTTTCCATCATACCACTGTTGCATCATGTACACTCGTAGTAGGTTGTTGCTTTTCTTCCAATTCGTCATTTGTTGTTAAAAATTCTTAAAAAGTTTCCGTTTTTCTTATTCCCTTACAGCCTGTCTTAGTGTACATGTCTAAAGTGGATGGAAAATTCAACTTCAGTCCTATTAGCGTCAACTTCTTGACGGAAATCGCAAAGGTTCTTTTTTGCGGTTGTCATGCTTTTGATTCAGGTACGTTTCTGAATTGTCAGCTCTTGCGAAATATCACTTCTATTTGTGGGTCATTTAATTTCTTTCTGGCATCTAGGACTAGCTGATAGATGTTTCTTCTGCACTAGAACATGAAAGAAATAATTCATTAAGCTTCGGAAATGCAATTTCATTAAACAATTCTCTTAGCTGTTTTAAGTCTTCTGTAAACCTTTCTATAGCTTTCTGGCGTCATTTGGTTCTTTGACTCTATAAGACCTTAGCAATGGTTTCATCTAACATACTAGTAAAAGCAGAGCCATTAGCTGTAGACTCAGTTTGACTTCTTGCATAGGGTTGTCAAGAGCCTAAAGTTTTTACTTCGGAGATGTTTCTGATCTACAGACTTGGGAACCATGATTTTGGAATGTCAGGGAGCCTAAGATGGTTGTATAACATAATTCATAGATATTTCCTGTGAAACTCCTTGCTTGCATTGCCCCCTGGAGAATATATACTCTATTTGATCAAATTTGTTGATCCTTGATTTTGTTACTTGACATCTTTCCTTGTAGACGCTACTGGTCACTATGCATATATTATTATATTATCATGCCTAAGTAGAGGTTATTTCCCTCCTCTGTTTTCCTTATCATTTCCCAAGTCCTGCTCGGCATTCTGCAATAATTTTGCTTTTGGGTGACAGATGTCTGAGTCTGCTGTGAAAGCTGCACTGAAAAATTGCTTAGAAGTTATAACATAATTACATCATGCTCTGCTGTTGTATTTATCTAGCCTTCTCGGCTACTAGTCTATTTGGCTCTATCTTTCTCTTTCTTATAATTTAGTTTAACATGGCAAATAAATTTTCTGCTGTGACAGCTATATTTTAATCCTGCCAATGTGAAGATGCTCAGCAATCTAAAGGTTCTGGTAATTGCTGTGCTACTGAACATGATAATGAAGAGACGGTTTTCCATCATACAGGTCAGAATCAATTATTTTTGGTTATCTGTATGTGTGATTTCTTTGATGTATCAGACATATTATTATAGACATTTCTGTTTGACCTTCTTTACCTCCTACTCTTAATGGAAATTTGCTTTGACTTTCTGTTGTAGTGGGAAGCACTTGCTCTCTTGCTGATAGGGATCAGTGTAAATCAGCTGCGGTCTCTTCCTGAAGGTGCTACTACTGTGGCTGTTCCAATTGCTACGGGTGCATACATCTGTACCTTTATCTTTGTAAGTTACACTTTCTGGGGCTTCTATTTGCTTTTCTTGGAAATTTAGTATGAAAGTGATTCCATACACATACTCTGCCAAAATTCATGCAATTGCTCATCTGTTACGGCATCTAAGAAAAGTTGTATTTCGTTTAGAGGCTTATTCAGCACAGTATCTTGCAGGTTACCGTCCCATCTTTGGCATCTGTCTACAATGAGTATGCTTTAAAGAGCCAGTATGACACAAGCATTTATCTTCAGGTTAGCTAATCCTGATACATACTTTTTCCCATTTAGTATCACAGAAGCGAGAGGCTTCTAGTAACATTGGAAGGCTTGTGGTGACCCTCGCTTGTAATTGCTGGTTAAAGGCTTAAAGCTTGAAATTTTATTATGATATTAACTGTGAGGCACATCGCTGGAAAGGTCATGACAATCAGAGCTTGTGTATCTCAGTAGCTATTTCTCTTATCAAAACAGAATTCCTGGCCTCAGTTGTTGAATTCTTTTCTCAGTTCTATGGTCTGGTTGGCTGTGTTAACTCTGTGGTCATTTACTGTTTATAACAGAAATTTTCGCTCGTGTTGTTGAACTTACTTTGTTCTAAGGTCTAGTCAGCTCTCTTAGCAATGTGGTTACTCATCTTAGGGTTCACCGCTCATGCCCTAGCTGATATCAAATTCTAGGACCATGATCTTCTCCTGCGCTTTCCTCTTTTTTTTTTTTTTTGTATATGTGTTCTGAATGTAAACAATAATTTCCTGGTGCAGAACTTGTTTCTCTATGGTTATGGTGCAATCTTCAACTTCCTTGGAATACTAGGAACTGTTATATATACAGGTATGGGTGTTTTAACACGGCAGAGTAGAATATGATAAATGTTTAAGCAAATTAAATGCCAGAAAAGCTTCTATAAATTCTGTTAGACGCATTGCTAACAGTTTTGCCACTGTGGACAGGTCCTGGCAGTTTTGACATCCTACAAGGACATTCTAGGGCTATCGTGTTTCTGATACTGAACAATGCAGCACAAGGGATTCTATCCTCCTTTTTCTTCAAATATGCAGGTAAAGAAAGACCAGTTTTTGTTAAATTCATTTTATCTTATGGACTAGTTCAGTTCAAATTCCTGATGGTGGTTCAAAAGATTTGGATATTTTCTGGATTCTGCTATATATACATGAGTACAAACCTTGCAGTAAGAGTTTTTTTTATTAGTTGGCTTCAAATTTGTTTGTTCTCAGATAAAATTCTGAAGAAATATTCATCCACGGTTGCCACAATATTTACTGGCATACCATCCGCAGCACTCTTTGGACATGTATCAAAGAAAAGAGAAAAATGTCTACTTTCTTAACCTCATTACCAGGAAAAAAAAAAAAAAAAATCTGGAACCTGTTATCAGTTGAGAGCAGAGAGATCGCTTACAGAAATTTGGAGAAACTTGTATGCTTCTAGGGCCTAGTTTCTTCTTTCCACAACCTTTTTCAACACAGCCGCCAAAACGAAATGAAAAATGTACTTCTCGAGCTCTACTCTGCTGGTATCTAGAAACGAAGTTCCTGTCCGCTTCATAAAGGAGTACACCTTTTTCCAAAGTGTAGCTTGCTGCAAAAATAAACTGATGTGTCACATATTTGTAATCCACATCAACAAATGGAGGTTGAGAAGTGTTTACTACTCACCGAACTTGGAGGCTGAGAAGCCCTAAGAGATATCTCGTATTTGACTTTTGCTTCTGCTGACACGTTTTGTAACATCCAAGTGTTCGATACGAACTTTCCACAAAGATTGTCAGGACAGAGCACCAGTATATTACCATCCAGAATTTTCAACTCAATGTATTCTGCACAAAAAGAAAAAACAAATCAAAGTTATTGCACGTGCTACAGCAGCGTATAAAAGTTTACAAAAAAAATGAACAAAAATCATTACCTGCAAAACATCGACGACATAGGTAGTGCCCACAATCTATGTTTTGGCAGATTGTATAGGAACGACAGAAGTCGCACTGTCTCTGCGTGATAAGCAACTCGTTAAATGTGAAATTTCTTGAAAAAAAAGAAAAAAAAATACAACTTACCCTCGTAGTGATGAATTGGGGATTTGTGACAAAGTGCGAGGACACGATTGCATATTCAGCAGAGAGCAAAAAATTTGCATTCAATTTCTGTTCATTCCATCCATTCATAACCAATAAGACGGTCGCTTTGTCTTTTGATACTCCAAATCGATCCATGAGCCTACGAATCGAAGCCTCCGGTTCGTCCATGCTAAAACCCTCCTTAGGAAACAGAGATTACGAATCAAAACGAATAACCTAAGATGGCGAAAACAAACAATTCCTTTACAATAAAGAACCAAAACCTCAACCCAGAAAATCAAATCGTCTAACACTCTTTGGTCTAATGCTTCCACTAAATCGACAAAACGAATAACCTAAGATGGCGAAAACAAACCTTTACAATAAAGAACCAAAACCTCAACCCAGAAAATCAAATCGTCTAGCACTCTTTGGTCTAATGCTTCCACCAAATCGACAAAACGAATAACCTAAGATGGCGAAAACAAACAATTCCTTTACAATAAAGAACCAAAACCTCAATCCAGAAAATCAAATCGTCTAACACTCTTTGGTCTAATGCTTCCACTAAATCGACAAAACGAATAACCTAAGATGGCGAAAACAAACAATTCCTTTACAATAAAGAACCAAAACCACAACCTAGAAAATCAAATCGTCTAACACTCTTTGGTCTAATGCTTCCACTAAATCGACAAAACGAATCTACAGCCTTACGATTATCTTTCTCAAATTTTAACAAGATTACGTACGCGAATCCATAAAAATGGATGCAGAAACCTTACCCAAACTAGAGCGATGAACAGCCGAGAGAGGATGGAGAATAAATTTCTGTTCACGCTCTCTCTGAATGATTCTCTTTCTCTGTTTCGCTTCAAGTGCGGAGGAAGAAGAAGATCAGCCTTTTCACAACAAGATTACGTACAGGAATCCATTAAAATGGTTGAAGAAACCTTACCTAAAGTTGAGCGATGAACAGCCGAGAGAGGAACGATAAAAGGATGGAGAATAAATTCTGTTAGCGCTTTCTCAGTTTCTGTTATTTTCCTCTCTGTTTGAGACGAGGAAGAAGAAGGTCAATTTATAACGAACTCGAGCGGGCCAATACGATTTCATTTTAGGCCGGGGCAAAACGATGTCATTTTGCGCCGTGGGCAAAACGATGTCGTTTTGGAATACTAAATGAGTATGAGTATTTAAAATAATGCCTCGAACACGGGTTGCTGAGTAATGTTGATGAGGAACAATACCAATAGGAAAATGGTATATTAATCGTAAGATGGTTCAACGTAATTATATTTAAAACTAATAAATTGCGTTTCATTTAAAAATCTATGTAATTCCCAAATCGCGTAATCTAGTTTTGGAAAACAACCCAAATCGATTTGAGAAGAAAATTTTTTATTCTGACGAAGCTCAATTCTCTGGATTCTGCAGAATGTCGTGAAAATCTCCTGCTAAAATCCCTTTAGAATTGAGCTTCGTCGGAGTAAATAGTTTTCTTCTCAAATCGATTTGGGTTGTTTTCTGAAACTAGGTTACGCAATTTAGGAATTGCATAGATTTAATATTCTTAAATGAAACACATTTTATTAGTTTTAAATATAATTACATTGGTTCATTTAACAATTAATAGGCTACTAGGTTTTTTTTTTTAAAGGTTCGTTATCTTCTAAAACGACATCGTTTCGTAAAATGGTATACTAAACGGTTACTTAATACCTTAATTTTATTCTGTTTATGTGTTTAACGAGAGTTTTTTTTGCCAGATCAGTGACAAGTTGATGGGTTTTTGGTAAAAGTCAAATAAAATCTGAGTATTAGTTGGCGCACAATCAAATCTGAGTATTTTTGGTGACTTTCAAAAAATTCAGGTTTGTTTGGCCATTTTTTCCAATAATTATTTAAAGAGTTTAAGTTTTCCGAGACCTTCTGACTTAACCTGCGTGTCTAAAAGTTCAAGTTGCTTCCCGCTTCCAGGAGATTTAACTATTTCTTTTTTTTTTGTCAAACAGAGACTTGATTATTTCTTCCTAAACGAAAATACCTTCTTGTTTTTCAAGGCAAGTGGGTTTTTATTAGAAAGAACCATTATACTTTTTATCAATAACTAGATTATCTACCCGTGCTACACATGAATTTATATTTAAAATTTGGTTTAATTGTTTAAAATCTTAGAAAATTTTAAAATATTTTTATATGATTCATATGCTTATAGATATTATGTATCTTTTAACATTTTTTTATTTTTGTTAAAAATCGGGAAAATTTCTAACAACATGTTAAGCATCCGTTTGTTAATGGAAATTGGAATTTTAATGATTGTTAAAATTTTCAGTATTTATTTTTACTGGTTTTTGAATTTTGACATTCTTACTAAAATCTATTGTTATTGGTTTTAAGATCTTTTAATTCCATCCAAAATTCATTGTTTTTTTTTTTAAGTTTGGTTTTTAAAGATTCCATAATTTCATTAAATCTAGTGTTATTGAGACTTGGATTTTAAACAATTTAACTCATTAAACAAAATTTTGAGAATATCATTTATAAGTTTTAGTAGGGATTATTGGGAGTTAGATTTATAGAGAGTTGCTTAATTTTAGAAGTTAAGAGATTTGTTAAATTTGTAAAGAATAATAAAGATTTTTTTTATATTTAAAAAATCTTTGGAAATATTCTTACAATAATGATTTCAATAATCTAAGGCATATATGGTATTCTCAAAGTTTTGTTTAATAAGTTAAACTGTTTATAATCCAAGTCCCCGTAACACCAAATTTAAAGAAATTCATAGAATCTTTAAAAACTAACTTTTTAATAACAATGGATTCTGGATAAAATTAATGAATCATCAAACCAATAACAATAAATTTTAGTAAAAATATCAAAAATTCATAAACCAATAACAATAGAATCTGAAATTTTTTAACAATCATAAAAAAATTCAATTCCCACTAATACCCCTTAGATTCTTAAAATTATTTTTGCAAAAATAAATCCAAATATTTCAATGCAGCAATATTATGAATCTCTAAGTTCAAAAAATGGATGCGTTAACCTTCTAGTCCTTAATTAGTTAAGAAATCCTATAATTAGGTATCTCCCAAAACAACAACAACAAAATCAATTAATGTTCGTGTTTACGTTAATAGTATAAGTTAAAAATTATAAACTTAAAACGAAGTTTCGAACCACCATTAAATAATAAAAATATACTAATAGAGAACAAACAAAATTAACAACAAGTCGAAGCGAAAGAAACATTTGACCAAAAAGCCAAAACTTGGATACAATAGTTACGGGAACTCTCACCACCGGTTCAAACCCTCCATCACCCGCATGACACGTCACACTCACTAAAGCTTCATTGCCACTCATACTCAAAATCTTATTGGTCTGTCACAATCACCAAGTGTCAGCGAAGGAAATAAACATAAATAAAATAAGAAATATATCTTCGGCTGTTTTGTTTTGTTTTTTAATTCCAAAAAGAAACGCAATAAAACGGTGTTGTGAAATCAAAGCAAAAAAAGGGTCGTGCGAGAGAATAAGAGCGCACTTCAATCGACCGACGGAATCGTCTTCTTCCTCTCTCTCTCTCTCTCTCTGCATATTCTTCGCATCTCTTCTAGGAGCTGAAGCTCGAGGAGAGTTCTTTAGATCCTTTTGAATTTCCGTAATTTAGATGATTAGATCTCACATAGGCGGAAAACGAAGCTCGAGACAGAGAGTATCGAATTCTTCTGGATCTTACGCGGTTTTGGCGGGAGGAGGTTTTTCTTTGGGAATGCGGTCTTGAGCTGATCTTATAGGTCGGTTGAGGTTAGTTTGATCGATCTGCTTCCTATTTATTTTTATTTTTTTTTCCCGGAGTTTGATTTCTGTTCTTAAAAATCTGATTTTACAATGTCGCCATATGTTTTTGCTTACCAGCTTTCATTTTTTGTTTCTGGGTTTCGGAGATCTACTTTTGCTCATTGTCTTTTTAAATTGTGCTCTTTTTACGGCTACTGAGATCTGATCGCAGGATTTCACTTGGGTGTATACAGAAATCACTCTTTGGCTTAGCTCTTCTTACTTCTCATTCTGAACTTGTTTGAATGGAGTTTCTTTTATCTTAAATGCTTCTGTTGTTTTTTGTTGTTTTCCAGGTTTAGCTCAGTGTAGAATTGTTAGCTTGGGGAAAGGCCGATGAAGAACGGGATGGCTGAGTGCAGCGTTTGTCGTTCAAGGTTGGTTTCTCCCAGTAGCAAAGCTATAGCCAGGGCTTATGACAACCACAAGATTAGAGTTTCCTCAAAACAACGTGCCCTCAATGTCTTTTTGGTAGTCGGTGACTGCATGCTAGTTGGTCTACAGGTAAAATTATCTTTGAAAGACTCAATGTTGCTAATAAAGCTGTGGTTTCCTTCTTTTCCATCATACCACTGTTGCATCATGTACAATCGCGTATTAGGTTGTTGCTTTTCTTCCAATTCGTCATTTGTTGTTAAAAAGTTTTCGTTTTTCTTATGCCCTTACAGCCTGTCTTAGTGTACATGTCTAAAGTGGATGGAAAATTCAACTTCAGTCCTATTAGCGTCAACTTCTTGACGGAAATCGCAAAGGTTGTTTTTGCGGTTGTCATGCTTTTGATCCAGGTACGTTTCTGAATTGTCAGCTCTTGCGAAATATCACTTCTATTTGTGGGTCATTTAAGTTTCTTTCTGGCATCTAGAACTAGCTGATAGATGTTTCTTCTGCACTAGAACATGAAAGCAACAATTCCTTTTTGTGTGCATACAGGCAGTTTCTTTCACGTGTCTTGCTTTTCCGTAGGAGAAGTGGCCGCCCTTGTAATACTCGATTTGTTTGTGGTAATATTGTAGGCCAGGCACCAAAAAGTTGGAGAGAAGCCTCTACTATCGTTCTCCACATTTGTCCAGGTACCTCTTCGTGGTAGTTAAAAGTTTTTGGAAGAACTGTAAAAGATTCTGTACTAGGATTGTGGTATGGCATAGTCTCAAATTTAAAGTTAGTTTCTTGGGCTCTCAATGTCTAATAAGCTTTGTGGGTAGGTTATACATCTGGTTGTCAAAGCATGATAGTTTGACATGTTGATGTTATATGATCACTAGATCTACCTAATACTGTACTTTTTTCTTAAACTGTTTTCTGCTGTTAAACTCAAAACTTCTGAGTAATTGGTTTACTATCTATCATGCAAGTTGCAGTAACACTATATCCCTTAATTCGCAGGCAGCTCGGAACAATGTGCTTCTCGCTGTTCCAGCAGGGTTGTATGCCATTAATAACTATCTTAAGTTCACAATGCAGGTACACGTGCTTCTTACTTTTAAATTTGTGCATCCTTTGATCGTGATTAAGCTTCGGAAATGCAATTTCATTGAACAATTCTCTTAGCTGTTTGCGTCATTTGGTTCTTTGACACTATAAGAACTTAGCAATGGTTTCATCTAACATACGAGTAGAAGCAGAGCCGTTAGCTGTAGACTCAGTTTGACTTCTTGCATAGGGTTGTCAAGAGCCTAAACTTTTTACTTCGGAGATGTTTCTGCTCTACAGACTTGGGAACCATGATTTTGGAATGTCAGGGAGCCTAAGATGGTTGTATATCATAATTCATAGACAATTTCTGTGAAACTCCTTGCTTGTGTTTCCCCTCGAGAATATATACTCTACTTGATCAAATTTGTTGATTGACATCTTTAGTTGTAGACGTTACTGTTCCCTATGCATATTGTTATATTATCATGCCTCAGTAGAGGTTATTTCCCTCCTCTGTTTTCCTTGTCGTTTCCCAAGTCCTCCTCGGCATTCTTCAATATTTTTGCTTTTTTGGTGATAGATGTCTGAGGCTGCTGTGAAAGCTGCACTGAACAATTGCTTAGAAGTTATAACATAATTACATCATGCTCTGCTGTTGTATTAATCTAGCCTTCTCGGCTACTAGTCTATTTGGCTCTATCTTTCTCTTTCTTATAATTTAGTTTAACATGGCAAATCACTTTTCTGTTGTGACAGCTATATTTTAATCCTGCCACTGTGAAGATGCTCAGCAATCTAAAGGTTCTGGTAATTGCTGTACTACTGAAGATGATAATGAAGCGACGGTTTTCCATCATACAGGTCAGGTTCAATTATATTTGGTTATCTGTGTTTTGTGATTTTTTAATGTATTAGACATATTATTATAGACATTTCTGTTTGACCTTCTTTACCTCATACTCTTAATGGAATTGAGTTTGTTTTGACTTTCTGTTGTAGTGGGAAGCACTTGCTCTCTTGCTGATAGGGATCAGTGTAAATCAGCTGCGTTCTCTTCCTGAAGGTGCTACTACTATGGCTGTTCCAATTGCTACGGGTGCATACATCTGTACCTTTATCTTTGTAAGTTACACTTTCTGGTGCTTCTATTTGCTTTTCTTGGAAATTTAGTTTGGAAATGATTCCATACACATACTCTGTTAAAATTCACGCAATTGCTCACCTGTTACTGCATTTTAGAGCCTTATTCAGCACATCATCTTGCAGGTTACCGTCCCATCTTTGGCATCTGTCTACAATGAGTATGCTCTAAAGAGCCAGTATGACACAAGCATTTATCTTCAGGTTAGCTAATCCTGATACATAGTTTTGCCCATATAGCATCACAGAAGTGAGAAGCTTCTAGTAACATTGGAAGGCTTGTGGTGACCGTTGCTTGTAACTGCTGGTTAAAGGCTTAAAGTTAGAAATTTTATTGTGTTAATAACTGTGAGGCACATCGCTGGAAAGGTCATGACCATCACAGCTTGTGTATCGCATCACAGCTTGTCTATTATAAAAACAGAATTCCTGGCCTCGGTTATTGAAATCTTTTTTCAGTTCTATAGTCTGGTTGGCTGTGTTAACTCTGTGGTCAATTACTGTTTATAACAGAAGTTTTGCTCGTGTTGTTGAACTTACTCTGTTCTAAGGTCTAGTCAGCTCTCTTAGAAATGTTATTACTCATCTTAGGGTTCACCGGTCATGCTCTAGCTGATGTCAAATTCTAGGACCATAATCCTCTCCTGCGCTTTCTTCTTCTTTTGTTTTTGTTTGTATATATGTTCTGAATGAAACCAATAATTCCTGGTGCAGAACTTATTTCTCTATGGTTATGGTGCAATCTTCAACTTCCTTGGAATACTAGGAACTGTTATATATAAAGGTATGGGTGTTTTAACACGGCAGAGTAGAATATGATAAATGTTTAAGAAAATTAAATGCCAGAAAAGCTTCTTGAAATTCTGTTAGACGCATTGCTAACAATTTTGCCACTGTGGACAGGTCCTGGCAGTTTTGACATCCTACAAGGACATTCTAGGGCTACCGTGTTTCTGATACTGAACAATGCAGCACAAGGGATTCTATCCTCCTTTTTCTTCAAATATGCAGGTAAAGAAAGACCAGTTTTTTAAAAAATTCATTTTATCTTATGGACTAGTTCTGGGTAAATTCCTGATGGCTGTTCAAAAGATTTGGAAAATTTTGGATTTTGCTATATATACATGAGTAAAAACCTTGCAGTATGAGTCTTTTCATGGATAGTTATTAAGTTGGCTTCAAATCTGTATGTTTTCAGATACAATCTTGAAGAAATATTCATCTACGGTTGCCACAATATTTACTGGCATAGCATCCGCAGCACTCTTTGGACATGTATTAACCATGAATTTTCTTCTGGGGATTTCTATAGTATTCATTTCAATGCACCAGGTAATCCATACAAACTTCTCCCGGGTGTATCAGTTAACTTTCAGACAGGGACCTTTTTCTTTTTTCCATCTGTAATGTTTTTCTGAACCATATTGCAGTTCTTTTCTCCACTTGCAAAAGCGAAAGAGGAGCAACAAAACGGAAACATAGAATTAGTTAATGCAAAGGATGATCATAGGTATGTTGTTCATTGACGGATCATTGATATCATGTCACTGTTATATACTAAGCTTTGTCTATAAATTCTATGTTATCTATAAATTCATTTGCACCCCTAACTTTTTTTCTACCTCTGTTATCTCCTCCAGGGCTAAAGACTCATTCATCAACATGGCAGCAGGAGCAAATGAAGAGGTGAAGAACACACACACATTCCCTCCTTAATTCAAATATGGTTCTTGAAATTTTCTGACTTAAGCTGATCATATATTGTCTTTCTTCTCTGTCTTATGCAGGCTACTCACCGTGTTGAATCAGACGACAGAGAGCCGCTTCTTCCCAGATAAAGAAGTATCTCACCGTAAGTAAAAAAATGTCTACTCTCCAACTTCATCGTCTTTTCAATCTAAAGATTAGATACTCTGTGATCTCCCATTGTTTTTAAATTTTATATGCATTTGTATTTCTCAATGCAGGATTTTGTTTCGCAGAATTCTTTTGGCCAAAGATTATTTTAGAGATCAGGAATATTTCCAGATCGTATACTACCTGGGAAGATTCAATGCAATAAACTTGATTAGGTCGACTCCTTTGCCGCCCTGCAATTCTTTAAGAGTCGGTTAAGTTCGTTGAGAACATCTTTTTTTCTTTTTTTTTTTTCTTTTAGTAAACATATGTATTCTTTTTCAGATAGAGAACAAAACAAAACAACTCTTCTATAATAGTAGTTATATGTATTTTTCAGAAGAACATCTCTCTTTGTATCCCTTTTGCCGTCGTTTCTATAATATATACTCCAAAAAAAAAAATATATACTTTTGAGTTAGTGGAGTATATATTTTTATAACTTCAAAAAAAAAAAAAAAGGAATCCTCTGATTGGTGCAAAGCGTTTAGTCTGAACCGGTTTAAACCAGCGGATTCGACCAAACCGGAGCTCTTCAACTAACTCAGTTCTCTGTCCACAAGCGAAAAACATCACACAATGAACATGACCACTTCGTGTTCTTATTCTTCTTCTTCTTCCCCGCGACTCTTCGCCACCAAATCTCAAATCTACAAAGCTCCTCTCTTATCCTTCTCGACTCCTAAACGCCGTCGTTCTCGCCCCCGCCGGAACCGAAAATCCAATGGCTCAACCTACGACCGTAGCGACGGCAACCTCCTTACCATCTCCACTTCGTCTTCCGCCGGAGCCGAAGACCAAAGTCTAAGCTTAACCCTAGACGTTCACCGGATTTCAGCAATAGCTAATTCCCGCTTCAAGTTGTTTCTAGATTCTGGGAAAGACGCTTTCTCCGACTTGCAAACTCTTGTCGCGCTCGACGATAACCGGCGAGTCGTCGTCTCGTGCAGGAAGTCAACTATGCAGTTCGTCGGAGGTGTGGTTTTGATTGGATTCGTGTTTGGTTTAGCAATTAGGGTTCTGGTGCATTTAGGAACGGCTTTCAAGGGTAATTTCCAAAGTAGACCAAAACTAGTAGTTAGGAGAGACAGAAGTCTTGGTGGCAAGGAAGTGGTCGTAGCTGTTGACAGCCTTCGTTCATCTTCAAGCTCCATAGCTTCTGGTCAGGTTTCTCGAAGTAACTCTGTACCCAGAAATCTCAAGCTCAGAGCTCACAATAATTTGCCGAAATGGTGGCCTACTTCATTGCCTAGCCAGAGCTTGGAAGTAGACAAGGAAGACTATCAGAGAGCAGCCAACAGCATCGTTAGAGGTCGCTTCTATAAACTCCTACAAGTCCTCTCTTTTTTTATTTGCCTTTTGTTTTCCGGCAAGCTTTTTTGCTTAGACATTCTTTTGTCTGTTTTGTTTACAGGTAGAAAGAGCTGAAAGATTTCATTTTTTCCAATGGTATTAGTATTATTTATGTGTTCATGGTTTCATTCTACAAAAGTAACTTATCTGTTTAGTTTCCAGCAATCGTGGATAACAGAACCAGTGGAAAGGACATCACAGATAATGATATCATTCAAGTTAGTATTTGTTTCCTTTCTTCTTTTCACACTCGATTGTGTAACTATCTTGAACGAACTTGAATTAACTAGATTACTCTCTTTTAATTGTTGCTATGAAACTATATACAGCTGCGTAGAGTATGTAGGATTGCTGGAGTACAAGTCGCTATTCAGCCAACAAATACCCGAGATTCCTTTTACCGAACATCTATTGATTTTGTCCTAAATGCTTGCAGCAGGTGTCTCCCAATTGACCTTTACTTGGTCAGTAGATCTTACTCGTTTTGTCATTTGGTATGGTTCTGAATGTGTTTGAAAACTCTCTGTAGAGTTCCTTGGGAATCTTCGTCTGTCGAGATTTGTAGTGAAGATGCCCGAGAGTTCATCGCTGGTCTTGCTGAGAACATTGGACTTGCAAAGATAGATGCTGCGAGAATGGTTTCTGCAGCAGTTGCTGCACGCACACGTTCATGGTTTCTACAAGCTTGGGTAATCTATCCTTCTTCTAGTTACTGAAAACTTAGATAGATGATCACAGTATCAGACACTGAAGGAATACATTTTTTTTTCTGAGCAAATTTTGTGTTACTACAGGCTCTGGAAATACAAGGTAAACAATCTGAATCGGTGGCAGAACTATCGAAAATATGCCTCATTCATCGCATATTTCCTCCCGAGGAGTACTCTGTATGTGTTATTTCTTTTCTTTACAAGTTTTTCACCATTCAATCTCTGCTTCACTTTCCCATTGTTTTCACGAAATTCCTCGTTTTTTTTACTGATCCATCAGGCTGAGATGGAAATGGTTGCAAGAGGGTTGGAGAAACTCATGAAGCTCGAAGAGCGACAGTCTCTACTGAAAACATTTGTTGGAATGTGTTGCAGTGAAGAGAGCCAGAGAAGCGCGGCTGAGGCGCTAGGTTTGGTTCCCTCGTAGTTAAATTGCTTCTACGATCATAATTTTCAATTTCTAGTGACAATCTTAAAACCATTTTCATACATTATATGATTTTTAATCAAATGATATAAGTTATTGAAACATATTTTACTCGTAGTACAGTGTCTTGAGTGACTCTTTGGAGAACAGAAGCTACGAAATAATGTATAATTATGATACTGCAATAAATCATGAATACAAAAAAGTTTGCTATGTAAGTTTGTGTACATTCGAATTATCTTTCATGAATCAACTTATATTAGTAAATAAACAAACAATTTTTAGAAGATTGCCCATCAAAAAACGTTTACACAACAAATCCATCTCCATCAACTCAAAATCCAATTTCTACTCGCCATCTCTTCCTTGGATAGCCCATTTACATTCCGTTTATAAATATGAGAAGGAAAACAAGAAAAAGCCTTTGAAGCCACGAATTAATTCAATATGCAAGTATGCAAGAATGCAAGAACCACCAAGTAGAAAATCAAATTTGAGGGTTTGGATGAGCACCAGCTGTTCCTGAAGACCTCAAGAGCGGTTGAAGAGCTTTTACTACAATGCTCATGTTTGGCCTAAACTCTGCCTCATATTGAACACACAACGCTGCAACCGCTGCAAGCTGCGTTTACCATCAAAACCGCAAGTTTTAGCATCAAGTGGTGTTCTATGCATTTATAAATGGTAAAGTTTTTAGTTTTATAACCTTTGCAACTGCTTTAGGAGGATACTCTCCGTTGAGTTTTGGATCAACACATTGCTTCACTTTGTCTTCACTCAGCCTTGGAGTAGCCTGAATATTTGTTTTACGGAGAAAGTTAGAAACATAGCCAAGAAGAGATTTGTTAAACTCAGAAAGGAAAATATCATATTAAGTAAGATAATTACCCAAGTGACAAGACTTTGTTGACCACGTGGCATCGTATGATCAACCGGTTTTCTCCCGGTCAGAAGCTCCAAAAGCACAACTCCAAAACTGTAAACGTCACTCTTCTGTGTTAGCTGTCCTGTCATCGCATATCTGCAAATCCAAGAAAAAAATGTACAAAGTTACAATCTTTAAGTTGCTAAGAAACAAGAAAGTAATGAGCTTTCGGGTTCGAAAGCATATTACTCTGGTGCGTGATAACCGAATGTCCCCAAAACTCGAGTGGAATGAAGTCGAGCAGCCATATCAGGAGCTTGGTTCGACAGATTGAAATCAGCGATCTTAGCCTTGAAGTCTTCGAAAAGAAGCACATTGCTAGATCGAATATCTCTGTGTATAACAGGAGGTTGAACTTTCTCATGTAAGTATTCTAATCCTTTAGCTGCATCAACTGCAACGCGGACTCGTTGCATCCACTCAAGTGTTGGACCAGGTTGTGCTCCTTGGACTCCCTTTCTTCCTGTTTGACATCAAGTTTATCCACAGATCAATCTCCATCCCAAGTTACATTGATGTTTGAGCAGAAAAACTTTCATACCGTGTAAGATGTCGTGCAAGGATCCCATTGTTGCAAACTCATACGCAAGGACACGAAGGTTTCCTTCGACACAATAACCAAGAAGCTCAACAAAATTGTCATTCTTCAGCCTTGAAACCTTGGAGACCTGAGTCAAGAACTCGACATTTGTCTCGGGTTCGGATGCATTATCGAGCTTTTTCACGGCCATGGCCTTTCCATCATTCAAGTTCGCGTAGTACACTCTTCCGTAGGATCCTTCCCCAATCAAAGCCTTTGATCCAAAATTCCCAGTCTTTTCTCTGAGCTCACCCAATGACATTGCAGGCACATCAATAGGAGGAGGCTCCTTCAAGACAGAAAGCTTCATAGGAGCTGGTGGTTTCTTATCGTTACGTCCTACACAAGCGAAGAATATTAATAGAAGATGGAATCCATAGGAAGAAAGCTATAACATGAAACAGAGGAAAGAATAACATTCACAAAAGCTACTTAACGTGTGCAACAAGCAAAGATACCCAAAATATGGATCAAAAGCTCCTAGAGAATGTAAACAAAAGAGGGCTAATTTTATAGGTGTCATCGATCACAACGTAGATAAAGAAAGAGCGATGTACCGTAGTCGTGGTGGCGTGTAGGAGGGGTTTTCAATGGGTTATGTTCAGCTGAAGGGTATGATTCTTGGACATGACAAGAACAGCACAGCCACCTACGCATCTTCCCTTTCTTGCCTATATCAAGATCGTCTACAGCTCTCGGTTTATCCAATCGAACAAAGTAGCTGCTCGTGGAACGATCATTGGCCTGCAAGTTACATCAACATCATCACTCAAATGAGCTGCTCTAAAATGTTAAAAGGAAAAACAGAGGACTCTGCCATCAAATCAACAACATTTGTGCCTATCATCATCAACAACAACAAAGACGCATATTAGGTCATTATGCAACTAGAAACAATAGGTTAAGATACGTGTTTCTCAAGTTTGTATAAAAAAACAGGTGAATATAATGCGCATTGATCGAGATTGACCAAAGGTATTTACCACTTTACCACGACGATGAAAATCACGATCCATCACGCAAAATGCAGATAGAAACAAACGATGGACGAGCAATAAACCAGAGAGGACGAATCAAAATGAGAGGCAGAGACGAAAAGGGACGAGCTACTCGAGAAATTTAGGAAGAGAAAATTGGAGGAACAAAAATGGAAGAAGAGAGAAACACAAAAGATAAAAGGGAGAGAGAGAGAGAGAGAGAGAGAGGGGGAAAGAAACACAGCTAAGAAAACGTCAAAAGGAAGCGACAGAGAGGCATATGATCAAGAATAGAACCAACACCCCAAATTTGGAGAACTATAATAGTAATAAAAGGGAAATAAAAGTTTGAAGCAAAGTCTCTCTCTTTATTTATTCTTATGATTTTGGCAGAGACAGACGTGGAGGAAATGATTTTCTTCGACTGAAAAAGTTGTGGAGAAAGATAGATATGAGAGAGACAGTGCAACGGGCGGCTACGGAAATAAAAGTGGCAACAACAATCGAATATCACATCTTTTAGCTATTTTTCAAAAAGGGGATGTATCAAATTTTCTTCTAATTTTTAGAAATGTCAATTACATAAGACTTTAAATATTTTAGAAATTTACTGTTATGCGATTTTCTGTTTACAGTAGAGTGCATCGATCCACAGGCTGAGTTTATAATAAACATAAAGACAATTATATATGGTTGAACAAACAACTAAGGAGTTGGAGTTATTGTTGGAATAAGATTTGACACGACATAAACACGCAACAAAATGCGACGTAAATATCTTAAGAGAGAGATCGTCGAAAATTTTATTGTAAATTAAGACAACAACACAAACACAAAAACAATTCAACAAGGTTTGGCAAACGTGCTTTTTCAGTTCCAATCCCGAGGAGTGCTGGTTACTGCAGACTGTGCCATGAGTTCATGACTGAGACGGTTCAAAACTCAGCTCCATCCAAAACAATTACGAATTTGAATATATTATAGACTAACAAAAGAAATATCACATGTACTTTTTAACCATCTGACATTGTTTGATATTTTTAAGTTTTAATTTTATACGAGCAACTGATAAAACCGAAACATGAGGAAACAGTTTTTTTAGTTGGTGAATCTTATCCGAACATACAGATATTTCATATAGAGAGTGAAGTATCAAAAACAAACCAGAAGAGTTCAATATAGCGTCCATAACTCAGAGCTGCTCTTCTGTTACTAGATCCAAACAGATTTCTAAGTTCTCTCATTTCATCGCCTGTGGCTATCATTACCGTCTCCCCCGCTTCCACCGCCATACTGTGTGGAGTTTCCATTCCAAAACGCGTTTCCATCACCAAACGGGGCATCTTCTTCATCGTGTTTCAGAGTATGTATGTTACTTCCAATCCGAGATGTGGTTGGTCTCCTGTTCCGAACGTTGCTCCTACCTTCTGAGGGATCTCTACTCGCTTGCGCCAGATTGTTTCTCAGCTCCGAAGTCGGTCCTAGAGACGGAAAAAGAAAGAGCCAGATTAGCAATGACATGACTTTGTGCATTTAGTAAGGATTTTATGAACTCCCACATACTGCTTTCAGGTTCTGGACCAGAGCTTGATGCATTGGCAGTACCACCGCCAAAATATGAAAACGGGTTGGCATAAGACAGTACTCTTCTGACATACGCAAAGTAACCGCCATTGTTAGGGTCTGTGTTGTTGTTAGACTCAGCGTAAGATGGTCCTCTTTGATAGACGGTTGCTCCTTTACGCGGAATCACTACTAGTGCCTGTCTATCGAGCAAACCCAACTCGGAAAGAGACTTATCAAGATCTGCAGAGATAGAGAGTAATTGAATAACTTATCTACACTAAGCCAACCACACCAGAAATAAAACTAAATGGGAGAAAACATCATCTTCGATCAAGCAGAAGCTGGCTTTAGGATGCAATGTTCTTTACAAAAAATTATAATCTTTTGGACGCATTGGAGATTTTACGTACCTTGGTCACTATACACCTTACGGGGGTAAGGAACCGCAAGATCATAAGCACCCAGTCCGGTTGTTTGATTACTGTTAACATAGTCCTTGACCATACTCAGTGTACTTGTTGCAGAAAACTTCTCTCGAAGGTTAGCACCATCAGGCAATCGAATGTTTAAATGAACATCAGATGATTGTCTCAAACTTTTTGCATCCTCTCCTTCATCCTTAGGCTTTACAGTCTCTTTTGTACCAATAGATTTTGCTAAAATAATGTCCCTTTCACTACCACCTGAACCACTATCAGCTTTGTTAATCACGG
Organism: Isatis tinctoria; assembly: GCA_010577795.1. Classification (NCBI taxonomy): domain Eukaryota; kingdom Viridiplantae; phylum Streptophyta; class Magnoliopsida; order Brassicales; family Brassicaceae; genus Isatis; species Isatis tinctoria. The sequence continues at coordinate 2,439,756 of CM021247.1, forward strand.
TTTCTTGTTTCCTTTTTCTATCTGTAGAAGAAGATCGAATGCTGGATGTACTATCATTTGGTCTTGGGGCTGCAGGACGAATCGGCTCCTTTTCTTCCCGAACACACGAAGGGGTCTCTGTTGTTCCATGTTCGACATTAGCCTTCGTTCCATCAACAGAAGATGCTGGCTGATTATTGGTAGTATCACACAGAGAACTGGATTCAGCTGAGTCCTTGCCCTGTTAAAGAATACGGCTACACCATGTAAGCAGAATATCAAAACAAAAGTAATGTGGAAGTGCTTTCAGCTCCAGGGACAACCTTAACTGCGACTGTGTCATCACTGTTTTCTTTGGTTGATGCAGATGTCACCGTTGACTTTCTCTCTGGGGTTGAACACTTGTTCAGTTGATTGAGTTGCAACCACTGCATCTAAAGAACCACCTTCAGAAGGCAAGACAACATTCGAAGGACTAGTGGCATGTTGCTCTGAGTTTTGTGATGCAAGTGCTGCTGAAAGGATACTTGCAGTTGTTTCCTGATAATGAGAAATGTCCAAGGCATTAGTAAGCAAAAACCCATCAAACAAAAATGTATATAAGGATTATCAACATTATAAGTGAAAGAGAAACAGCTACCACGTACCTGGATATGAAGTCCCAACCACGCCTTCTCTATACTGGATGCGAGGTCTGCAGCAGCAATAATCCCTCTGAAACATAGAAGGGAAGAAAACCAAACTTGAGCATGTTTGCTTGTTTATAACGTGTAAATACTCTTTCCAAAAATAATACGAGTCTTACCATTTTTCCAGACTTGTGTACCACTAAATCCAATGGCAGCTATACAAGGAACAGATTTATATGGGTCTAGAAACTGATGTAAGGATCCAGATTGTTGTCTCAAGAAAATCAATAAAAATGAATTCGCATTACACACGCACACAAATGTATAGACCTAGATTAATATGCCAGCTACAGAGATAAACTTATAAATTCTTCTTAAACTATTTTGTACTCTGCCAGAAAGCATTACTTCTTCTGGCTGGTAGGACATGTTTGTACTGCAAACCCCTACAAGGCAGATTCTCCATAACGTCTATTGAAACACGGCATTTACTAAACTAGGATCAGATATCTAATCATCTCTCATAAGAAGAAAGGATACATATAGCGGAGAAGTTTGTGGCGTCAACACTTCCAGCTTGGATATGCAACAAAACACAATACTTCGACAGCGACTCTGCCACCTTTACTAGGAACCACACGACAATGTTACTGAATGAACAATGGCCTTGAAAGCAGTTTCAATGTAACTTAGAATGCAAACTACAAGAAACAAGAGAAGCGTACCGATGCATCAGTCCATGTCAAGTTGTTCAACTTATCCGACTCTTCATTGTCTCCTAAAAAAAGCGGAAGCAAATCCATTTCAGTATTAAAGATCAAGTTTTTGAGATCGAGATCACAGTATGATTATGACCCTCTTCAAGGAAACAACTTTTTTAAAGTCAAATCTTCAAATAATCGGAATTGCTAATAAATAAAGTAAAAAGTTCATTATTTTACCAGAGATGTAGACAACAAAGAGCTTCTTCTGTCCTTTAGCTTCGAATATGGCTTCTGTAACAGTGCCCTTGAACGTGAGAGAAGACAGAGCTTCCATCTATCAATCAAACAATCCAAATAAGCCCACTCAGAATAGTTATTGACGATCAATCTGAAACCTTGAACCCTAAATTCTGTTGAAATGAACAACGAATTCCAAAAACCCTACCTGGATCCGATCAACCCAGAAGCCTATCAAACTTGAAGGAGAAAGAGCTTACAAGAGCAAAATTCGCAGCTTCAGCACAACGACGAATAGAAGAGAGCAGAGGAAAACAACAGACGAAGATACGAGTCTAACGTGAGATCAGACGCCGTTAAGACTCTTCGGTCGGCCAGTACTCTCCAAAGCAAACGACTTAAACGCCACCGTCACGATAACGTCGTTACACGTTTAGTATTAAATTTTCCCGGGGTCCATTAATCCTTCAAAACATCCGAATATCCCTCTTTAGTTTTAAATTGTCCAATTTAAACCCAAAGCAACAAATCGCTCAAGAGTTTCCAAAATTTGATAGTATACAAAAAAGGTTTAATTAGCTGAATTATCTACAATTAGTATTGTTCCATGATCACTCTCTGGATAAATTGTCGCATTCCATCTCATTTGATTGGTTATAGCCTTCACTTTGATAAGGACATCAAAACGGTCCCTGATTATAACAGCTCCTTCTGGTCTAAGAATCCTCTGCATCTCCAGGAGTATGTCAACAATGTCACATCTATCACAAGAACCAAAAAAGAAATACCATTATACATTTATTACAAAAATGTAAACTCAAAGTTTCCAAGTTACAGACAAATCTTACTTGTCCAAATACAAACTGAAAACACCATTGGCATGAATCAGATCATAGGTTCTAGGATATGTAGAGAAAGCTTCACACCTATAATAAACCCCAAATAAAGACGGTATGAGAGAGATCAAATTAAATGTGATGAGAAACATTTTGAGTGATTTACCAGTTCATGTAAGTTCCAATGAGGCCACGATCGAACACAACACCGAGTGTGTTTGGTTTAAGATCAAATGGAACCACATTCATAACCCACATTGGATATTTGATCAATGCTGCAGCGAAACCGCCTAAACCAGCGTTCATATCCATAACGTTTCTGTATTTTCCATTGCTGAGAAACTTTAACTTAGTGTCATAGTACATAACTATTCTGTGCCACAGGTTAGTATCATCTTTGAAGCTGGAAATGGTCACTCCATGTATTGATCCGGTTCTGATTCGCTTAGGCGTGTGATTTAGTCTCTCAGGCCAGTTTCTGATAACGTTTTTGTGTGTGTCATTGACATTTGGAAGAGGAGTGATGCACGGCCCTATCTCTCTGTACCTATTGTCAAAAAACATGTAACTGAATCATGCTTCATCTTCAGAAGATGGAGAAACAGTAGATTTGGGGAGAGTAAAGTCACCAGGCAACATCAGGGTCACTAGAAGAGCAGAAACCAGGAAAGTTAAGAGCTTGAAGTCTTTGTCTACACTGCATATGATTAGAAGGCTTTCTCCATATGACAACGGGGTATCTTTCAGCAATCTTCTCCCAACAAAGTCTTCTGAAAACATTACTTAGTTTCTCCATCTCCTTCTGCAAATCTCTCTTCTGGTTCTTGGATTTAACCGTTGATGTTACAGGTGGTCCAGACAACACCCAGTATCCATCAGGACGTAGAACACGATCAACCTCCATCAAGTAAAGCCCATCTGAATAACATTTTCTCTCTTTCAGTATCAGAAGCAGAGTGCATCAAGCAAGGGGTCCAAAACACAGTGACCTAAATCAGATAAACAAGCGTATTTATATACACACATTACCATAGGCGGTCCAATTTACCAGGCATCTAGAACAATGGACCATGTCGAAAGACCTTGATGGGTAAGGCAGTTTATAAGTGCTTAGAACACCGAGCATAGCAGGGAGTCCACGTTCTAATGCAAACTGAACTTGAGCCTCGTGTATATCCCTCGGTGCGATTGACATTGTCAAGATGTTATAGTTCAGCAGAAAGGCTCCAAAACTCGCTACCTGACACATGAGTAATCATCCATCGTCAAGCAAAATCAATTGAAAGTACAGTAAAATATCAAGATTAATCAAGTTCTGGTGTCTACTCATGTAACTAAACTCACTCCACATCCAACATCAAGAACAGTCCTGATACTCCCAGAAGCCAAAGGCAAAACCTCCATAATCACATCAACGTAGTCCTTCACGCCACCGGGAAAAGAAGTCCCGCCTCCGGGGAAAACAAAGCGGTCTCCTTCAAGCCTAATCCAGTTCTGAGTCTTTTTAAACTCAGCTAGCTTCTTGAACGGAACGTTCTTGAACCAAGCATAGCTTCTACTATCAGGCCAAGGAAAAGGCGTTTTGTAGCCAGAGGGCTTTGGGACCAAACACCTGCGCTTCTCATGGGCTGAGTCAGGACAATGCCTCTCTCTCCGGTAGTGTCTCTCAATGCTGTACTGTCGTGCCGTTGATGGGTCGTGGCAGGGCAAGTAGTTGGTGAAGTTCTTGGGACAGAGTGGGAAGTAAGATGGTGATGATGATTGGTTTTCTGAATGTTCTGGAAGAGAGGAGTGACGGGATATGGAAGGTTCTTGAAGCTGTGGAGGATGGTGAGGATATTGAGAAGAAGAGATGGTGATGGTTCTGATAGTGGTGAGGATGTAATAGAGAGAGAAGAATAAGAGTGGAATGAAGAAGAGTAGACGCTTCGGACAGGGCTTTGGTAAGTGTTGTTGTGATGGATTCATCTCTTTTTTTTCTAGACTTCTGCAATTAGGTTTACAAATTCTTGTGAAGTATCAATTTTTGTAAGTTCAGATGTCGAAAGCTCACCTCGTTTTCTGAAATGGAATCTTCAACTGTGCTTTTGTCTCCCATTAGCTGTCACCGAGACAGATTTCTTTATATAATTTTGGAAATCATGTTCTTATGTTATAAATTTATACTAATGAACATTAGCATATAAACATAAAAAATGGAATAATATACAATGGAGTATTCATACATAAGTTAAAAGAAATAATGTTAGGTACATCAGGAAAACTTTCAAGTAAAAGCGCGAGACTTGGATGCGCCAATGGTCATCAACGGTCGCTTACTACGAGCAAAAAAAGAAAAAACAAGAGCTTCGTTTTAGCATCAACGTTGAAGACCATTGTCTCTTGAAGTAAACTTGTCTCCATGTAATGTGATTTTCCAGCAGTCGAGTTGGATGATGAAGACAGAGAGCTTCTTTGGTACAACTGAAAGAAGTTTGATTACAGTAACTAAGTTAAAGCCTTGAGGCTTTGGGAAGAGAAAGAGTCAGACATTTAACGCAATCATATCGGTGAAAAGCTATTTATGGTACCTCCAAATTTATCGTCTCTTGTGATAATTCCAAATGTTTCGGATGTCTCGCGCACCATTATGCCTTGCACACCAGTGAATGATGCTATCTTGCATTCAGCAACTATCACAAGTAAAACAGGTTGGTCTGATTAGAAGGAACAAATAGAATATGAAGAAGAAAAAAAAAGATCTTCCTCGGTCAGGACTAGTTTGAAGGTGTGATCAAGCATACAGAGAAGTTGATTTTTGAAAGTGAGAGCCAAAAGAACGATCCTACTACTACAGATTTGTGAAAGAACATAGAATTACCAAACATGAAAGCACCGTGAAGATCTGCTGAGAGAAGAGTTGAGGCTAACTGAGCTTTCCTGCAAATATTAGATTGTCTAAGAATGGTCACCAAGCTTAAAATGATTGTGAATGCTACATACATTACACCCCTTAATTTCGTTCTTATATAAAGCACAATGCCTGAATTCGTATTTCGGTAATCAGATAAGTAGTTGTAGCTTACCCGGTCACCTTGATGAGTTGCATCATGTAACTTTCCCACATAGCATGCATTGGCTTAAACAAATCAAACCTGCACTCCAAACAGAAGTGAACCAGTAAACATTTAAAATTTTTGTTCAAAGTATCGGAGTCCGATGAGCCATTTCAACCGCTATGAAAGCAATAAAAAAAAAATAAAAAAAAAAACTCACTTTTGAAGATCTTGAGGCAGATTCAAAGCACCAGATTTCTTGAGTCGCTTCATAGACATACGGCTTTTAGAACGTTTTGAATTCATCTGTGATGCTTTTTTAGAACCGGAGGCTGAAGAAGAACGTGACTGTACAAAATTATCAAGAAGGATATAGTTGTTCTCCTCCACCTTCTTCTCATTTTTACCTTGCAAGTACTTTTGAGCAGAGTCACCGCTTCGTAGGAGAGTATGTAAAACCTTGTCAGCTATATTTTTCTTTGCACCAGAAAACTACATCAAAGACACACAAACAAAGAAACACAATGAGAAACCTTATCTCAAATCATACAGAAGAAGACGGTGGTTTGCTCTATTCAACAACTTGAATTTACCTTAACATTGGTTGCCAGCAAATTCTCATCAACGGGATGGGACAATTTTGCATATGCAGCAAAATCATTATCCTGGTGATCTACAAAGCCAAATATCCATCGATATCACAGTCCAATAAAAAAGCTTATAAAGTGAATCAATGGTCGTTTTAACTCAACCATCAAAAAAATAAAAAAAAACCTTTTGTAGTTGATCTCTTTGTAGGAGTAGGCAGAGAAACAGCTTGATGTGGTTCTTTAGAAGTGACATTCGCATCAGAAGCTCCCTTCCTGTCATTCTCATTCTTTTGTTGTTGTTGACGAAGCTGATCTTTTTGAAGCCTTTGTTGAATCGCATCCATTGACCGTCGTTTCGGATCATGAACAATGGTCTCTGTAGCCATTGCAGCCTGATAAAAACACTAACCTAGTCTCTCTATAGCTGATTACTGATAGGGCAATAAACAAGAAAAGAAAACAGATTATAAATATTCATTCTCTCAAGTTTTGTAAACCCAAAAAAAAAGTACAGTATAAGAAGCAAATCAGTGACGGAAAGCACAACTCTTGCCACAAAGGCAGAAAAGCGTAGCAAAACTAATGAAACTGAATATTTAGAACAAACAAAAGAAGAAAAAAAAACTGAAATTAAAACCTTTCTGATCGACGACTCAAAACATGGACGGAGAAACTAAGACCGGCGATGCGCGGTGAGCTACTAGCGTGAGTTTAAATCAGCCGGAAGAGGAGAGAATCGAAGAGAAGGTTTTTTTCTGAAGTCGGCCGATGTACAAGAGAAAGAAATGGTCACGTGAACCCTAATAAACTCACGTGACATGATTTAACTGTCTTTGATTGACGCGCGCACAAAAAAAAAAACAAAAAAACAAAATAATGTATATCGCAAAACCGAAATCGAATTGGAAAAAGTTCTCTTTTGATTTCAATCTTGGTTTAGTCTGGTTCTGAAACTGTTCGGTTTGTCCAACTTCTCTGCTTTAATCGATCAAATTTTTGTTCCGAATAGAAGTGAATGGAATCCTTCTTCAATGGCAGCACTAAGCTTTTGCAGCTCTTCTCCTCCTCGAACTCTTCTTCATAGACAATCTAAACCGACCCTTTTCCCTCCAGATTTTACCCCTTCCATTGGACAGTTATACGCGAAACCCATCTCTGTCTCGAGACGGTTTCGTGTCGCCTTTAACGCCACCTCAGCAGTTTCCGATGCCTCTGGAAATCCAAAGCCACCTTCTCCGGCAAAGAAGCTAAGAGAGATTATGCAATCCCCTGGTGTTCTTCAGGGCCCCTGCTGCTTCGATGCTCTTAGTGCCAAACTCGTCGAGCGAGCTGGGTTTCCTTACTGTATCACCACTGGTAAATGATGTATAAATCAGATCGTTGATCAATCTGCTAAACCAATTCCTCACGATCATATTTTGTTTATGGTTGTTGCGAAATCGATCTTAAAGTTCAAGACTTTACAGTGTTTTTTAGCTAACAATTACGAAAGAGGTTTGCTTTTTTGATCTTTTTGCTGTTATCTGTCTATGCAAATAGGGTTCTCAGTTTCAGCAGCTCGGGTTGGTTTGCCTGATAAAGGACTCATCTCTTATGGAGAAATGATTGATCAAGGTCAACAAATCATTCAGTCTGTGTCTATTCCAGTGATTGGAGACGGTGGCAATGGGTATGGTAATGCGATGAATCTTAAGAGAACAGTCAAGGGATATATCAAAGCTGGATTTGCAGGAATTATTATCAGTGATGAGGTTTGTTGTGGCGAGATTACGCGTGAGAGAAGAGTGGTTTCTAGAGAGGAAGCAGTGATGCGTATTAGAGCTGCGGTTGATGCACGTAGGGAGTGTGGTTCCGACATTGTCATTGTAGCTCACACTGATTCTAGAGAAGTCATATCTCTGGAGGAATCGTTCAGTAGGGCAAGAGCTTTTACAGATGCTGGAGCAGATGTTCTCTCCGTTGACTCTCTTGTTTCTAGGGAAGAGATGAAATCATTCTGCAGTGTCTATCCACTAGTTCCTAAATTGGTAGCTTCACTTTGCGCTCGAAGTTACTCTTGTTAGTAATATAATCTTGATACAACGCGGGAGAGATATCAAGATACGTTTGTGTGCTCTTTGTGTAGGCTAATATGCTTGAAAGTGGTGGGAGAATTCCGATACTGAACCCGCTTGAGCTAGAAGAGATTGGATATAAGCTAGTTGCATATCCAATTTCCTTGATTGGTGTATCAATTCAAGCAATGCAGGTGACAATCGTTTTGCCAATAATTGTGTAAACTCATTGTGATGGCCAAGAGACTTAAACTATGTAGAATGATTGCAGGACGCTCTATTGGCGATTAAGGGTGGTCGAATACCTCCACCAGGAAGCATGCCGTCTTTAGAAGAAATCAAAGAGATTCTTGGTTCTGACACATACCACGAGGAACAGAAGCGGTATGCTACCTCCTCCGCATCAGATAGAGGTGAGGAACATGAAGTTTTTAGGTTTTATCATCTTCCGGAAATATCAGTCACTAACTATATCGGTTTCCCTTTCTAAGGATCGAGCAGTAGTGGCGACTATGGTAAACAACGAGTAACGCAAGATGATTCAGAACAGAGAGAAGACCCGATTGTTGAAGTTATAACACCTGAGGTGGTTTATAGTGAATCAAGAAACCCCTTTTCAAGAATCTGGTCAAGGTCTCTGAGGATCAAAATCATTGGACGCGATGGGTTTGAGAAACTCGACGTCAGAATTCCGGTACGTCTTACTTTTTGGGACCCATTTATTGTGTGTTGTCTCAAACTGATGCAAAGTGTCTTATGGTTGGGGCAGGCCGGATTCTTGGAAGGTGTCACCAACATTGTTCCAGGTAAAATTCAGTCCCATTCGTTTGTCTTCTTGTTCTAATCCAGTTATTGACAGACCCTGAGATTTTGTAGCTTTAGGAGGCGTGAACCTGAAGCAATTGATGGACGATGCAGCTGATGAAGTCGGAGGGAAACTTCTGCTGGACTTCAAAGACACTGGAGGTGATAGAATCCAAGTCTTTTTGGAATGACAGTCAATGAAGACCAAAAGTAAATACAGTCAAGAAACATGTAAAAAAAAAGAGAGATATCAAATATTTTATTTGTTCCGTGCATGGAGAATGTTTTACAAATATTCAATACGTGAAACCCAAAAAGAAAAGGTAAAAAAAAGAAGGAAATGTGTATATAGGAATTTATATGCATATAACAAAAAGGGCAGACCCGAGGAAGGTTTGCCACTCTCACCGGTACAAATTTCACAACAAAGCTCTCTCAAATTTGGTCCATGCTAAGAAAAAGGAAAAAAGAATGACGAGTGCAGATCAAAGGCAAAGAACATTGTAGAAAAAAATCCGAGGAACCGGGATGCTTGGGATGAATAATGTATAACCTGAGTACTTCCGTGAAGCGGCTGGCCAATCCAACTACTTTTATCGACTGATATTACATATCTGAGGTAAAGAAAAAGAAAAGCACAGAGCGGAGTGTTCCGTTCTTGATTTTACAAGTCGAGTCTAGTGGGGTTTTATGTTTGGCTTGGTCTTACCGGTAACCACCACCGTAGGATTGTTGAGGGTTGTAACCGCCTTGACCCATCATCGGATTATAGTTGTTGCCTTGCATGTTCGGGCCAGGGACCATACCGGGGTTTTGTGGTTGCATCGGATAGCCCTGGCCACCATATCCTCCCATGTTCATGTTCATGCCTGGTCCCATTCCCATTCCCATACCCATGGGTTGGTTTTGGTTCTGGTTCATACCCCCATATCCACCAACACCCATCCCTCCCCCCATGGGCATGCCCGCGCCTACCATTGGATTTGGCGGAGGTCTCATTGCAGTTGCACCGGCACGCCCTAAGCCAGTGCCTGATCCCATTGCTTTACCCATGTTGATGGTCGATGTTGCCGGTGTGTTTGTCGGTTTCTCTAGCCGTTTCTCTCTCCTGTTGATCGCCTCAAAGTCAACTCCTATGTCTGCCAATGGGTTTGTTTTAGCTGCACATAAGTCGAAAAGGAAAAAAAAAAAACAAGATGTTAGAAATTTTCCTAAAAGCCGGAGGAATTTTGTTTGTTCTTTCACATGTTGTGGCGGAGATCAATCTTACGTCCAGATATGTTAAAGTTAACTAGTCCTCTGCTCAACGTGTCTGCCCAGACTGATGATTTTGGCTCAAACTTTTTCTGAGGCTGAGGGACAACCTCAATCGCTCCTGTTATAGGTGTGAGATCTGGTTGAGATGACGATGAAGACAAGGAGTTTGTTGGCCCAGCTTGTGAAAACATGTCTCCCATGAAATTGTTGTTCCCTTGCATAGTAACAGGCCCGGATTGTGTTCGTTGTGGACCATGGGAAGGCCCCATTCCATGACCCTGGTGTGCCATGAACTGACCAGCTGGTCCACCGTGGGTAGAGTACGGTGTCTGTGAGCTCGATGAAGTGGCAGCAACTGGTCGTGGAAGGAAGCTTTCGCTTGTAGGGTGTGAATTTACTACTCCAGGATTGTAACTTGCTGAGCCAGGCTGTTGAATGAAGCCTCCACTGTGAAACGGCGTCGGTCCAGTCATATTTTGTGAATGAGGAGGAACCATGTTATATGGTTGTACAGCTTGCCCAAATGGAGTTTGTCCAGGCATGTTTGGAGCTGTAGTTACCGGCTGAGGATGAAATCCCTCGTACATGTTGTTTCCACTGGGAGGAAACTGAGATGTTGGTACTATGGCACCCGGTTGTTGTGGGAGTGAAGCTGGAGGACCAGACGGTGGGAGAATGCCAGCAAGAATATCAATATCATTCTGAGAAGTAGCAAACTGCTCTTGAGGAAAACCTTGTGAGTTTGATGGAGGTTGCACGTGCTGGACAGCTGGTTCAGGATTGGCAACAGCGGAAAATGAGTCCCCAAAGCCAAAGTTATGAGCAGTATCAGGATGTGAGGCCTCCGACGTGTATGCTGGTGGTGTTGGCTGGAAAGGAGCTCCAAAGCTCTGCTGTGGGTTTGAGTCGGTGTCTGTTGAAGTGAAGGGTTTGAAAGGAGAGTCACCAAATGGGTCATCAAATGGCTGTACAATGTGGTAGAATTTGAAGTCAGCAATAATCAAAATGTTACAAAGAAAAAGAAAAAGAAATCCCCCTACAACTGCTTAAGCCTGTTTCAATACCTGAGTTGATGGCTGAGATGTAGAAAACGATGGAGCATGTGCTTGTCCATTGGTTTCAACAGGGGAAGAATCAGCCGGTACAATGGCCAATGCATTTGATGAAAATACGTCCGCAAGGGAGCCAAGCAAGTCCATCTCAACACTGTTAGTTGTGGGAGGGGCAGATGTAGAAGCCACTGTCGGAGGAGCTGAAACACCGTCTGCAGATGCATATGCTGGAGGGGCAGCTGGAAAACAAACACAAAGCACAACGCTCACACTCAGAACAAGCAGAGAGGTTGATGTACATAACCAACCAAATAAACAATAAAATTAATGTCTATCGAGCGGAGGAGGTTTGAAAGGCAAAGAAAGCTCAGGAAATTCCAGAGATGTAACAAACTAGAAATTAAAGAATCGCAAACTTCGAGAACTCTGTACCTGAAAACGCACCGCGTGGATCAAATTCATCAAAAGCCTCAAATTTCTGAGGAGAAGATTCATTAACAAAACCAGCAGATTTAATGTCTGTGTTGCTTCCAGCAGGAGGAGAAGCAGCCCCTGGAGCAGCAACTTGTTGTGGAGGAGGAGAGGCAGCTCCTGGTGCAGCAGCTTGTGGGGGAGGAGGAGAAGCAGCTCCTGGAGCAGCAGCTTGTGGGGTCTCCCCACCATCCCTGGCATAAGAAGATTCATCAGAACCAATAAAACTAAGTTAGCTCTGAATCTGCATAGCAGAGAATTTTTACCTTTCACTATATACAGGGCTCCGTGATTCACTGACAGCTTCTTCATAACTAGGTGGAGCACCGATATTTTGCTCAGAAAACTTCCTCTGGAGCTGCCCTCTATCATATATATAATCCCGAAAGAAGATGATATGAGTTGAAATAAGTCCGGTAAACTTGATACAATAAGAAAAAGGCCCAAACTTAATTACCTCCCATCCTGAGAATTGTCATCAGCTCGAGCATTACTACCCCTACACGATAAAGAGGAATGTTTTGTTGGAATAAGTGGAACTAGACTAAGAAGATGCTCGAAACATGCTTTTTGACATCAAACACTGCTAAGCTACTATTCAAATCAAATATTCCTTCCAATTGTCTTGATTGAATCTCAAAATTGTTCCCTACATTTTTAAATCAAGTCTAAAGGCAAGCATAACATACCGTGATGAAGATTGGCCATCATCCTCAAACGTCCGTTCCCTATCAGAACTCCTACCTCGTGATCCATGTTGGAAGTTATCAACACTTCTGCTCCTTCCTCTGTAATCATCTTCCCTATTACCATCTCTCCCATACCGGTCTTCAGAGTCTCTGGAATAACGATCTCCATCACGACTGTTTCTATCATCATCCCTGTAACCATATTCTCTTTCTCTCCCATAACTACTTCTCTCTTCATCCCGGGATCCGTAATCATATTTGTCCCCATATCCTCCTGAAGGCTTATACATCCCACCTGGTGCTGAGCTGCGATACCTGTTGTAAAAATAATGTCAAGTTGATACGTTCAGCTCTTGAAGCATATTTCTAATGAACCCAAAGACATGCAACTTTTTTTATCACTGTGAGTTAAAAACTTTCAAATGTCAGAAGCTAATAAGATTTTTTAATGCCACAACTATAAAAAAAAAAATTGATAGACTACTAGGAGGCATAATAACAGTTTCAAGGCCGCTACCAACCAGAAATCAAACAAGTCTCCAGCAAGACTAACACAGAGGATGCTTCAGCAATTCGGAAAGAAAAAAAGATACGATAACAAGAAAACTTACTTATCTCTGTTAGCAGAAGCTTTCTGTCTGACCTCAGCTATTCGTTCTTTGTCATTAACCAACGCCACTAGGCTCTGTGATTTCTTCCTGACATTGCTTCCTTGATCTCTACCACCAGAATCAATATACTGAAAATCGGACAATGTCTGCCACATGGAAAATAGACATAACGTAAGATAGTCAACTGCTGAGATGTAGCACAAAAAGATTCTTTTGATGCTGAATACTTCTAAAAGAATGTATTCCGCGTGGTCATTACCGAGATTTGATATGCCCGCTCTCTTATCTCGTCTATAACACGTTCTGACCCATGGCCTACCATGTACTCCAAAACTGTCAAGGCCTGAAGTAGATATAAGAGGTAAACCACCAGAAATTATTTCATTCACTGCTACAGCAATACAAACAGGATTTAAGCTAACAAAGCATTTATATTGTTTACCTTATAGACATGCCGCCAGTTCTTTCCAGTGTCGCTAAGTCGCTTCCATATGACCCCCATGATGAGCTGGTATTCATGGCTGCAAGAGAAGTAACATTTCTGTCAATCATGTGTAATATCATAATTACAGAAAATAGAGCATCTGGAAGGTGATTGTAGTTACTAATTTCTTGAAGCTTGCGCAAGATCAGCAAGAAGTGATCCATGAGGACCCCATGGCTCATTGCTAGTAGCATCTAGAACCTGAAGAGGAAAACGGACAGGTGAGAAACGACATGAAACTATGTTCTACACCTAGCTTTCAATTCCATAACCATATTAGCCAGATGAGGAGTGCTACCACTTATCTATTTTATAATTTTTAACTTCCAGGAAAGAAAAAAATGAAACTGATCAACTCAACCAAAACAGATCAGAAAACAGCACCTAAATCTCAGTTTCAGCAGAACTTTTAATAAAAACAAAACAGAGAAGAAGCTAAGAGTGTCCTTTACCTTCTGTTCTATTCCAGGCACTTTGAGCACTTTCTTATTGACCTCTCTCTTGCTGAAAAGAACAGAACACAAAATCAAGCATCGTTAGTGAGAAAAATGAATAAACGACACATCGATTGGGCTTGGATATAACATTCAACTCCAGGCACTATAATTCTTACAGGTCTCTGACAGTTTGACCGAAGACTTTCTTCATCTTCGTATGTCTTCCAACTTGCTCTTAAACAAATGTGTTAAATGCCCTCTAGAAAGTCTGTTGCAAAAACTTATATGAACGCCTTTGCTGTCAAGTGTTTCAAACAAGACATATATCATCATGAAAGGATAGAACAAGAGAAAACGTAAAAGAAACAAAAAGCTCATTCACAACGAATACACAAATGAAGTTAATAGAAGAGGAACAATAATACAACCGTAAGAGCAATACGCATTAAATCATATAATGGAGAAACGGCGACATATCAATCAGCAAAATGACGAGACTATGACAGGATACAACAACAGAAAACGAAAAAAAAAAAAACAAAGCTCATTCAAAACGAATAGAAGAAGATGAATTCAATAATAATAAGAGAAAAATGCATCAAATCATATTAATGGAGGAACGGCCACAAACCAATCAGAAAAATGACGTAACCGTGATCGAATTGTTTCTTCGCTTCAGATTCAACCTAAACATTATCAAGTGAAAAGCGCCACCTCGCAGAATTTCCCAATTTTGCTCAATCAAATGAATAAAACAAGACGTCTACATCGAAATCCGGGTATAACGGAAACTCGATTTCAAACCGTAACAATCATTTACGATCGATTGACACTCAAAATGAGGCTTCCACAGATCCTTAGCAGATGGATCCCTAATGATGAGCATCCGCAACAAAAAAAACCAATGGCGAGCGAAATAGCTCGTCGGTAGTGAGAATCAATCACATCAAACAAACCAAAAGCTAGACGGAGAAAACAAAAACAAAAAAAAACAACCGGAAAATTCGGAAAGTAAACACAGATCTAATGAAATCGAAACGAAACTCAAACTCAAAAAACGTAAACAGGAATGTATTCTTCAAAAGCAGCTGGATCGTACCAGCGGAAATGTAAAAGTCGATAAGAATCGGATCGTGGATCTGTGAGAGAAGAGGGAGAAGATAGATGGATTGAGCAAAGACGAGAAGAATCAAAGAGAAATCTCTCTGGAAGCTTTTCGTGATCTCTCTCTCTCTCTATTTTGAAGGTGGAGAATGGAGATGGTCTCCTCCTCCTTCCTGCGTTTTAGCTTTTAGCGCTTTTGCTTGTCTCTCTAAAATTTCGGGTTAAGAGAGAGAGAAGAAGAAGAAAAACAGCAGCCAGAAAGGAAAATTCAATAGATAATAAATAAATAAACCAATTAGAAAAAGTAAATACTTATGGAGGAAAATAATAATAATAATAAGACAGCGCATCTAACACGCAGAATATTAAGGGCTCCCAAAAATCATATACTTTGTGTTCATCGTTTCATTTGAAATCACAGCTGTTTCTTCTTCATTTTCTTATTATTCAATCTGAGATAACACAATTATTACTTTGGTCTGAACACGTTTTATAAGTGAATTCCAAGTAGAAGAAAGTATCCTTCTTTTCGAAACATAAATGCATTTCTATAGTCACATACAATTCGGAAATCAAAAGATATGCTTATCTAATTTTTTGTAAGAAATGATGATGACTTTTTTTTTTTGTCTAGGATGAAGCTTTTAAACCGTATCCATATTTTTATTAGTGTTGAAATCAATAAGAAAGTTGATAGCTTCATTTAAATTAGCAGAGAGAATGATAATTATCAGTGTAATTCATATTCACAAATCACACCAACAAAAAATGACGGTGACAAAAAAAAACCCGTACGCAAGTACGTTTAGTTAATGGGCCTTAAATCAGTTAATGGGCCTAAATCAGCTATTACTATCCTAAAGCCCAAATTACAACCACTAATTTCTCGAGTCTTCGACAATAACCAGCTCTTTAACACCACTCGTTTTTTAGGTGCCCGTTTACAACTTTACATGTCCTTTGGTTCGATATTTCCCTCGGTTTAGCAAGGTAGGATTCTTTTTTTTTTTGGTCAAAACAAGGTAGACAAAGTTCCAAACTACATATTAGTTCGGATAAGTTTTTGATATCAATTTCATTTCAAAATTTTCTATTAATTTTCTTTTGAAACGAATTTAATTTTGAATTTTTTTAACAACTTTTTTTAAGAAAAGTCTGGTGTTCATTGCTCAATAGTCAATATAGAAAGAAAATAAAACAGGTAGAAATTAGTTTTTTTTTGGTGGATAGGTAGAAATTAGTTGAACGAAAGTGATTCTCTGTCTAACTATATAACACAATTAATAAATAAGCCAATAAAATCGCAAAGATGTTACTTCCACTTTCCAGCGTTTGA
The DNA here is from genome assembly GCA_010577795.1 of Isatis tinctoria. Lineage (NCBI taxonomy): Eukaryota > Viridiplantae > Streptophyta > Magnoliopsida > Brassicales > Brassicaceae > Isatis > Isatis tinctoria. The sequence continues at coordinate 2,456,065 of CM021247.1, forward strand.
AGCAAGGATAACTTTCTGCTGTACGAATAGATAGAAACGCTGTCGAGCCCAGCTCAGAAGAATGTCTTTTAACTTTTGTCTTTCGAACTATGTTTCCGAAATAGAAAAATATCATTGAACCGAACAATCTTAAGAAAGAAGAAACTGAACATTTTTTATTTGCTAACAACTCTCTCATTACATTAATGAAAAAAAAAAATACATAGAAAATGTATGCACAACAAATAAATTACGAAACCCATGTCTTTCACTTAACAACAAAAGGGAACGAAGAAGAGTATGATACGATCTAAAGGGGTCTTGGAAACAATTTGACTTGATGAAGACACAAAGATGATGATGCAGAAGTGGAAGATGAGCGACATTGAAGAAGAGGAAGTGCTGTGGATCATTCTCAGAGATGTATCGTTCCTGGTTTCCGCGCGACGATCCTTATTAATTGGTTCACTTCTTCTCATCTTTGACTTCGACCCTTCCTTTATTTCACTTTTTAAAAGAAAACCTGTGAAGAAGAAACTGAGATTTAGGACCAAAATTATATTGAAAGGCAAATACACGGAGCAGATTAGAAGTACTGGAGCGTTGGGACTTACTTGAATAATGGGGAAATTTTGTTGAATTTGATAAGCCTAGTAATGGGTAGGAGGTGGGGGAGAGGCGTAGATATAGACGGGAGGTGGAGGAGATTTTACTGGTGGTGGTGGAGAGTTGTAATAGTATGGTGGTGGTGGGGATTTCACAGGAGGAGGTGGTGAATGGTAATAATATGGTGGAGGAGGAGACTTCACGGGAGGAGGTGGTGAATGATAATAGTATGGTGGTGGTGGAGATTTCACTGGAGGAGGTGGTGAGTGGTAATAGTATGGTGGTGGTGGAGATTTTACCGGAGGAGGTGGTGAGTGATAATAGTATGGCGGTGGTGGTGACTTTACCGGAGGAGGTGGTGAGTGATAATAGTATGGTGGTGGTGGAGACTTCACGGGTGGGGGTGGAGAGTGATAGTAGTACGGTGGAGGAGGAGATTTTACAGGTGGGGGTGGAGAGTGATAGTAGTACGGTGGTGGTGGGGATTTGACCGGAGGAGGTGGAGAGTGGTAGTAGTATGGTGGTGGTGGGGATTTCACCGGAGGAGGAGGAGAGTGGTAGTAGTATGGTGGTGGTGGTGATTTCACCGGAGGAGGTGGAGAGTGGTAGTAGTAAGGTGGAGGAGGAGACTTCACCGGAGGAGGTGGAGAGTGGTAGTAATAAGGAGGAGGAGGAGACTTCACCGGAGGAGGTGGGGAGTGGTAGTAATAAGGTGGAGGAGGAGACTTCACCGGAGGAGGTGGGGAGTGGTAGTAATAAGGTGGAGGAGGAGACTTCACCGGAGGAGGTGGGGAGTGGTAGTAATAAGGTGGAGGAGGAGACTTCACCGGAGGAGGTGGGGAGTGGTAGTAATAAGGTGGAGGAGGAGACTTCACTGGAGGGGGTGGTGAATGGTAGTAGTATGGTGGTGGTGGAGATTTCACCGGAGGAGGTGGCGAATGATAGTAGTATGGTGGTGGTGGAGATTTTACCGGAGGGGGTGGAGAGTGGTAATAGTATGGTGGTGGTGGGGATTTCACCGGAGGAGGTGGAGAGTGATAATAATATGGTGGTGGTGGTGATTTCACTGGAGGAGGTGGGGAATGATAGTAGTAAGGTGGGGGAGGAGACTTCACCGGAGGAGGTGGTGAATGATAATAGTATGGTGGTGGTGGAGACTTCACCGGAGGAGGTGGGGAGTGGTAGTAATAAGGTGGAGGAGGAGACTTCACCGGAGGAGGTGGGGAGTGGTAGTAATAAGGTGGAGGAGGAGACTTCACTGGAGGGGGTGGTGAATGGTAGTAGTATGGTGGTGGTGGAGATTTCACCGGAGGAGGTGGCGAATGATAGTAGTATGGTGGTGGTGGAGATTTTACCGGAGGGGGTGGAGAGTGGTAATAGTATGGTGGTGGTGGGGATTTCACCGGAGGAGGTGGAGAGTGATAATAATATGGTGGTGGTGGTGATTTCACTGGAGGAGGTGGGGAATGATAGTAGTAAGGTGGGGGAGGAGACTTCACCGGAGGAGGTGGTGAATGATAATAGTATGGTGGTGGTGGAGACTTCACCGGAGGAGGTGGGGAGTGGTAGTAGTATGGTGGGGGAGGAGACTTCACCGGAGGAGGTGGGGAGTGGTAGTAGTATGGTGGGGGAGGAGACTTCACCGGAGGAGGTGGTGAATGATAATAGTATGGTGGTGGTGGAGATTTCACCGGAGGAGGTGGTGAGTGATAGTAGTATGGTGGAGGAGGAGATTTAACCGGCGGAGGTGGTGAGTGGTAATAATATGGTGGTGGAGGGGATTTTACTGGTGGTGGTGGAGAATGATAATAGTATGGTGTAGGAGTGTGAGTAGGAGGTGGTGGTGACTTGTAAACATAGGTCGGAGTGGGAGGAGGAGGCGACTTGTAGACGTAGGTCGGAGTAGGTGGAGGTGGTGACTTATAGACATAAGTTGGGGTTGGTGGAGGTGGTGACTTGTAGACATAAGTCGGAGTCGGTGGAGGTGGTGACTTGTAGACGTAAGTCGGAGTCGGTGGTGGTGGTGATTTGTAAACGTAAGCTGGAGTTGGTGGTGGTGGTGATTTGTAAACGTAAGCTGGAGTTGGTGGAGGTGGCGACTTGTAGACATATGTTGGGGTTGGCGGTGGTGGCGACTTGTAGACATAAGTTGGAGTTGGTGGAGGAGACTTGTATACATATGTTGGGGTAGGAGGAGGAGGCGATTTGTAAACATATGTTGGGGTTGGAGGAGGAGGCGACTTGTAGACGTAAGTCGGAGTTGGTGGTGGTGGAGACTTGTAGATGTAGGTGGGCGTCGGTGGTGGTGGTGACTTGTAGTAGTAAACTGGAGATGGTGGTGGTGGAGATTTGTAGTAGTAAGGAGGATGGTAAGGAGACGGTTTGTGGCATTCTCCGTAAGGTTTCTTAGGTGCATAAGCGAAGGACTTGGCATAAAGCACAACCTCGTACTTTGTCTTGGATTTCACATGAAGTTTTGCACCTTTGTTGCCCAAATGGTAACTTGTGGGAATATTACACGGTGAGCCTTTAGGCGGCGCATGTAGCTTGGCCGTGCAGACTTCGCCACCGTACTTGCGGTAGTTGTATCCCTTAACAGTGATTGCATATTTACCGTTGATTTTGGTCTTTCCGTATGCCTTCACTATCTTGTCACCGGCCTTACAAGTCACTTCCACAACAGCACCTATATGACAAAAACAAATTATTAAATTTTTAAAATATCATTTTGTGTCCTTTTAGTTGTTATCTACGAAATCGATTTTGCTTGTTCGATCTCTTTGGATTGTTTACGTCAATAACAGATTCTTGTCTTTTTCTTGACTTGATCGTTTTCTTTTCTCCACTAAATCTAGACTACATGCAATGCAACTACCACTTCACAATACATATATGCTAGTTATTTAAATTTTAGAAGCCTATAATAATCCTATAATCATCAAGATAACAAATTTGTGTAATTAATAAGAAATTTGCTAAGATTAAAACATTAACTATTAAACACGTGGAAGATCCTGATTACCTTTGAGATGCTTCTTATCGTGGGACTTTTTGGGGTAAGTCCAGTCATAGCATCTGTAACAATAGACTTTACCAACAACTTTGAAGACAAGTGGAAGTGGATGTGGGTGTGGGTGAGGATGAGGGTATGACACCGGAGGTGGTGGTGATGAGTAGTAGTACGGTGGCGAGTACGACTTTGGTGGTGGTGGTGGAGATGAGTAGTAGTATGGTGGAGGGTAAGATTTTGGTGGTGGTGGGGATGAGTAATAGTAAGGTGGAGGAGGTGATTTCACAGGAGGAGGAGGAGAGTGGTAATAATATGGTGGTGGTGGAGATTTGACGGGTGGTGGTGGAGAGTGGTAGTAGTACGGTGGTGGTGGAGATTTAACCGGAGGAGGAGGAGAGTGGTAGTAATACGGTGGTGGTGGAGATTTAACCGGAGGAGGTGGAGAGTGGTAGTAGTACGGTGGTGGTGGAGATTTGACCGGAGGAGGTGGAGAGTGGTAGTAGTACGGTGGTGGTGGGGATTTGACCGGAGGAGGTGGAGAGTGGTAGTAGTACGGTGGTGGTGGGGATTTGACCGGAGGAGGTGGAGAGTGGTAGTAGTACGGTGGTGGTGGGGACTTGACCGGAGGAGGTGGAGAGTGGTAGTAGTACGGTGGTGGTGGAGATTTAACAGGAGGAGGTGGAGAGTGGTAGTAATACGGTGGTGGTTGAGACTTGACCGGAGGAGGTGGTGAGTGATAGTAATATGGTGGTGGTGGAGATTTAACCGGTGGTGGTGGAGAATGATAATAGTAAGGAGGAGGAGGAGATTTCACCGGTGGTGGTGGAGAGTGGTAATAGTACGGTGGTGGTGGAGACTTCACCGGTGGAGGAGGAGAGTGATAGTAATAGGGTGGTGGAGGAGACTTACCCGGAGGAGGAGGAGAGTGGTATACATAAGGAGGGGGAGGGGATTTCACGGGTGGTGGTGGAGAGTGGTAGTAATACGGTGGTGGTGGAGACTTCACCGGAGGAGGAGGAGAGTGGTATACATAAGGAGGGGGAGGGGATTTCACCGGCGGCGGCGGTGAATGATAGTAATACGGTGGTGGTGGAGACTTAACCGGAGGCGGAGGAGACTTATATTCATAAGGAGGAGGAGGAGATTTAACAGGAGGCGGTGGAGATTTATATTCATAAGGTGGTGGAGGAGAGCTATAATAGTAAGGTTCGGTAGCTATTGCCGAGCCAACGAGTAATGCCAAAACGGCAACCACCCATTGAGCCCTGGCATGACTCCATGCCGGAGTCGCCATTGCTTCACCGGATAATTTTCACCGGCTGCTAAGGGCTTTTCTCCAAATTATTGATGGAAGAAAGAACTGGAGAGAATGTTTAACGTTTGAAGAAGACGAAGAAGAAGTGATTGATATTGTGTTTCTGCATGGAAAAGATTGTTTTTATAGTGAAACAAAGTAGTCGTTTGAGGTGGGCTTTGTTCACAAGGGGACCGATTCAATATCTCCGTCTTTCTTTTCCCCTATTGTTTTGTTATTTTAATTTCGCTATTAGCTGGCAATTATTGGTTTTGTTAGATTTATAATTTAAAAGAAAAAAGATCTCGGAAATTTCCACTGTCTTAGAAAACTAATCTTCAACCACCCGATTGAAATAAGCCAAACCAATTCTAATTGATAAATGAACATTTTTAATCAGCATTCTTTTTAAAAATGCTACTATTTGATGCTTGTTAAGCTATGTTAATCACAATGACATCTACCAAAATAGTTTATTTTCTACCGACATTCTGTAAATGTTGAAATTATACTATAAATTTTACAGAGTCAAAAGAAAGCTGTAAAGTATCTAAAAATGATTACACGAAAACTATATTGAGCTTGCTGGTGCGCGAAATTTTATGGGGAGAGGACCACAAAATTTCCGATCATCCATATTACGATATGGTGCCAGAACGTTCCCAAAATTTTCAAAGTCATACAAATGGAAATTATATTAACATACAGTATAACACTTAATGCTTCTGAAAAACAACACACCATGTATAGAAAAGGGTAATTAAACGTTAAGAAGCAATAAAATGTATAGAAAAGGGTGATCATAAGTAAAGTCAAATGTCCTAAAATGGCTGACATAAGAACCCTTCGCCATCAATAGGAAGACAGCTGTTTTTGAAGATGAAACCGAGTTATGATATACCAAGTTTAATTAATCGAAACTACAATAGAGAACAAATTAACAACAACGACTTTGATTTGTGACATAAAGAAATGTTACTAATATATGCGAGGTCGCGTGTTGTGACTCGGTATATAACACCGCGTCAACTCGGTTCGCACTCCTCGACTGTAATAATAGTATCAACATCAAATTGTTTGACCAAAAAAAAAAAAACATCAAATTTTAGTTCTGTTTTAAAAATTTAGCTGTGTTATATAACTGAAATCACTTCACAGTTTCTTTTGCTGCATCGTCTATTCCGTACTGATCGTAACAAGTATATATCGTACTATATCCACATACCACATTCATTTTATTTTATTGGACCGCAATAATGAAACTAATATACTATTTACTCTACTACAAATATCCATATTATTCATAGCTATTATTCATTTGAATTATATAACAATTCTCTACATCGTCTACGCGTCTGTTTCTATTTTCTAACCTCCATAAAAGATGGACTCTTTTTCCTCTTAATTTTTTTGTTTTCCAATATTCCCTTTTCTTACTTATTTAAAGTAGTCTATGTATGTATACAGTATGCATAATTTTCTATTATGTGTACAGAAGGACATATAAGTATAGAGTGCATGTGAAATCTCAATTATGAGAAATATAGCATGTGGGATTAAACTCAGTGGCATTGCAGCTTTTTTCTTGGTCATACGATTGGAATGCTAATATTTTGGGCTAAAAATGGTACTAATATTTAGTAATTAAACAAAATGATTTAATCTATTTCTACTCATGCCTTTATGATACATTAAACTACAAATTTAATGGCGTGGTGGCACATCACATGTTAACTACGCGAACTACCTCCACATTGCGAAGAAAAAGAAAGGATTACCACATGACAATTAAATATATATACTTATATATATATACACAAATATTAATTGCAACTAGCAATTTGAGCTAAATCAAATTACTTTTTTTAGTTGGCGATCAGAATTCGAATTTTTGTTCATAGTGATATTTAACCATAGTTGGTCACATGTAGTCGTCTTAAATGGTAACAAAAATTGAATTTTCACATGTCTCATAAGTTAATATAGGTTTCCGTATCAAATTCTCCTTTTTTTTTTTGAACCTGAATAACTTCCATTAACTTAGGAAACAGAAAAGATGGGCTGAGCCCTTAACACTGCTTTTGCAATTGTATCTGCAAATTGGTTGTCCTTACGATGAATAAACTCAAAAACAACATAATCAAAGTCCCTTGAGCTCTTCTCGATGTCGTTTAGAAGTCCGTAAAGTTCCTTCGGGTAGATTCCCGTGTTTATTGCCACTGCTAGTTCTCTGCAATCTGTCTTGAAGATGGCTCTGCTGTAACCTCTTCTCCTCGTTTGGTAGACTGCTTCGCTTAGGGCTAGAGCTTCTGCTATGAGGGGTGAGTTTACGTTAGCCCTCCTACTCGCTCCCCTGGCTTCCTCTCTTCCGCAGGTGTTTCTAAGAATCCATCCTGTGCCTGCTTCTTTTGTCTCTTCCTTCCAAGCCGCATCAGAGTTGCATATGACTGAGTGGGGATCAGCGATCCTATGACCCGGGACCTGATTGGTCTGTTTTGCTTTGTCCTTTGGTGGTTGGGCTTGTTTCCACTCTCGTGCGTTGGCCATGGCTGCTGTTCGGATCTGGGCTGCAGGTATCATTCTGTTCTCAAAAACTCGTTTGTTACGAGCTTTCCAAATCTCCCAGCAGGTCCAAGCAAAAAGTTGGTCTCCATCAATGCCTATCGGTGGTAATACTGTTAGGTTCCTTGCCTCCCTCACCATATCGCTCAACTCTCCATTTTCTGGGATTCCGTATTCCGATTTGAAAGGTGCTTGGTTCCATATCTCTCTCGCGAACTCACAGGAGAATAGTGCGTGATATTCAGTTTCCTTTTTACCGCATCTAATGCACGCATCCGATTGTGTCACTCTTCTCATTTTCAAGTTAGCTCCCACCGGTAGTGAGTTATGAAGCATCTTCCACATAAACAGTTGAATTTTGGGTGACCATTCTCTCTTCCACACCCAGTCGTTCCACTCATACTGCGCTAAATTCGAGTTCAATCTGTGTCGTTCCTCATCCATCTCCACTCTCGCATAGTATCCCGATCTTGTGGTATACGTCCCTGACTTCGTAGCCAACCAAGCGATTTTATCCTTTGAACCTCCTTTGCTCGGGTGAATTTGCAGTATCTGTTCTTCTTGGTTTGGGCAAACGCTTCTGATCTTTCCCACATCCCAATTTTTTGTTCCTTCCTCGAACAGGTCCGCAACCTTCCAGTTTCTCGTTGCCTCCGGTGGTGGGCCTATTAGCCCTTCTGGTTTGGTCAGCGATATCCATGGGTCGTTCCAAAGGTTTGTCTCTTCTCCACTGCCAATAACGTGTCCCGCTTGGATTTTGAGTAAATCTCTGCCAGCCAGTAAACCACGCCAGCCGTGAGAGCAACTCTGTGAGCATTGCACCTTCAAGAAGTCTCCATTGCGGAAATATTTACCTTTCAGCACTCTTGCGAGGAGACAGTTCGGTTCGTTGATGATCCGCCAACTTGTTTTGGCTAATAAGGCTTCATTGAAAGCTTGAATCTCTCGCAGGCCTAGTCCTCCGTTCTTCTTCGCTTCAGTTAACTTGTGCCAAGCAATCCAGCTCATGCTTCTTTTCTCTGGTTTGGCATCCCACCAGAACCGTGTAAGCGCCGATTGGATTCTTTTGCATAGGCTCATGGGAAGTTTAAAACACTGCATAGCATGAGAAGGTATAGCCGACAACACTGATTTGAGAAGAATCAGCTTCCCAGCACTGGAAAGTCTTTTAGTTGCCCAACTCAAAGATCTCTGCTTTATGCGATCCACAATGGAACTGAATAGATCCTTTTTTTTCCGGCCGAAAAGTTCCGGTAACCCGAGGTATTTCCCCCCTCCTCCTTCCGTTGGTATGCCTAGGCTGCTCTTCACCCTGTCTCGTATTGTTGCAGGTGTCAACCGAGAGAACGTGATTGAAGATTTTAGCTTATTAATCTGTTGCCCAGATGCCCTTTCATAGTCTTTAAGGATCTCCATCAGAGCTTCACACGATTGCTTACTAGTTTTGGCAAAAAACATAGTATCATCAGCGAATAGCAGATGATTAATCCGACAGCTGTGCCTAGCCACTCTCAGTCCGACTAGTTTCCCATCCCGTTGAGCCTTTGAGCATAATCCAGAGAGCACTTCGCTACAAAGGATGAAGATAAATGGTGATAGAGGGTCTCCTTGCCTTATTCCTCTTTCTGGTATGATCCTTCCCTTAGCTTCCCCATTCATGAGTATGGAGAATTCGGCTGTAGTCACACATTGCATTACCCACTGAACAAAGGTCGTGTGGAATCCAAACTGGTGCAGGACCGCTTCTATGAATCTCCATTCCAGCCTGTCGTATGCCTTACTCATGTCAGTTTTAATAACCATAGAGCAGTGCTTCTCCGCTTTTGAGTTCTTGAGGAAATGGTACATCTCATGGGTGATAAGAACATTGTCCGAAATCGCTCTCCCTGGGACAAAAGCAGACTGGTTTTCCGCTATGAGACTGGTTAAAATGGGCTGCAACCTGCTCGTTAGTATCTTCGACGCCGCCTTATAGTAAACGTTACAAAGCGCTAGGGGGCGATAATCTTTGACATTCTTGGGTGAGGTTATCTTCGGGATAAGCCTCAGGTGTGTCGAGTTGATGGACTCTGGCCAAACGCCTGAGCTGAAGAAAGCCCGCATCTCCTGAACAATATCCGCTTCTACCACCTCCCAATTAGAGTGGAAAAAATTGGCCGAGAACCCATCCGGCCCTGGTGCCTTATCCTTGCTTATAGATGTAAACGCTTGTTTAATCTCCTCCTTTGATGGCAGCTCTATTAGTTTCCTGTTCATCTCCCTTGTTACCGAAATTGAGATTGCTTTCCTTACTATGTCTGTGGGGTCCTGTTCCTCTGAACTGAACATCTCCTGGTAATAAGCTTCTATGACTTTGACAATCTCCTCCTCTTCGTACACAGGATTATTGTTCTGGTCTTCTATAACCGTTATTTTATTTATCGCTCTTCTCCCCTTTGTAACAGCGTGGAAGTAGCTGGAGTTCTTGTCTCCAAGGGATAGCCATTGTATCCTACTTCTTTGCCTCCAGTACTCCTCCTCTTCTTTGTAGGCCTGGCTTAGCTCACGATTAAGGCATTCTATTGCTTCCTCATGGTCTTCTAAACTGGACATTGCATAGTCCAGTTCAGTCTTCTTCTGGTCTATCAGTTTTCTTGCGTTTCTGTTCTTCTTTTTCTGCCATAACATGATAGCTTTCTTGCACGCTTTGATCTTCCCACCTACATCAGTGTTACTTGTCTCCTTCCAAGTCTGTTTGATTAGCAAACTCACCTCCGGGAATTCTCTGAGTCTGCGGTCGTATCGGAAGAGACCCTCTGATCTCTTCTTTTTGTTGGAGAAAAAGGTAATCAAGGGCCTGTGGTCAGAACCTTCATATTTGAGATATTCGGTCCTTCCACTATAATACTTCTCATGCCATTCGCCATTCGCCATTGCTCTGTCTAGTCTGCAGAAGACCTTGTGGTTATGTCTCTTACCTCTCCATGACAGCATATTACCAGAGTGTTTCAGATCAAACAACCCACACTCAGAGACAAAGGATCTGAAATCCGAGTATGAGCTTTCAGGTCTTTTATTGCCTCCTTTCTTTTCCTCCTCTGAGAGGATGTCGTTGAAGTCTCCTGTTAAAAACCATGCACTGTCTCTCTCCGCGAATTTCCCTGTCAGTTCCTTCCAACCCTGTTTCCTCTTCGCTTGGTCTGGTTCGCCGTAGAGAAAGGTCGCGTGGAACGATTCGCCTTTGTGTGTTACTCGTGAATCTATGAAATTATCGTTACTGTCCAGCACTTCGATCTCTATTCCTTCCTCCCAGAACAGGCCTAGCCCTCCGCCAACACCATGTGGTTCCACCAGAAAACTATGTTTGTAGTGCAGTTCTTCCATTTCTTTGTTCACGAATTCTGCTTTGTTTTTTGTTTCCATTAGGAAGAGAATATCTGGTTTCTTCTTCTTCCTAATCTCCTTCAATCGCTGGACTGTTGCTGGGTTGCCAAGTCCACAACAGTTCCAGCTCGCCACAGCTAAGGAATAGGGCTGCGTTCGAAGTAAAAATCCTGGGACTGTGCCCCTTTGTCCTGACCTCTTTCCGGTTGGTTATCTCCGTGCCTGTTCGCATTCGTCCATGGGATTCCATTGTTGTTACTCGAACTCCCATAATCAGATTGGGGGATTGCGCGAGTATCCTCATTTCGTTCTTCCACAACTCTAGTCAAAGCTGTTCGTCTTTTTGGTGTGGTGTGGATCTGTCTCATGATTCTTTTCCTTGAACTAGCTCCTAATATAAGCCGAGGACTGTTGATCACTTTACGAGTTGGTTGTCTGCGCTCTGCCCTTTTGCTCTGGGGTTCTTTCCCTATGTTGACCGTAATCCCTGTGGCCTCTCCCTCCGTCAGAATCGTGTTCGTCGGATTAGAGGAACGCTGGCTTGCCTCCGCTCTTCGTTTTGCTGTTTCCACTATTTGGGCCGCTGTTTGTGCCATCATGTTATTCTCTTCCCCTTCTATAACCCTTCGCACTCTGGCTGCTCTTTCCTTTGGGTCCTCACAATTAGTGTACTTGAAAGTGGCCTCCTCCAGCTGCTCCATGACTTCATCCATTGTTGGGACAGTTGTGATTAGCGAGAAATCTGTTATGTCTAGGTTCCTTTCCAATGGTGCTCTTTGGCTCTGCCTCTCTTCCATCACTGATTCTCGAAGATGGTGCACATTGGGTCCTTTCTCGCCTGCCTCGAGCTCCACATTGAGGTTCTCCTCCCTTTGGGTGTCTCGCACTGAGGGGATGTCCCTCGCTCTGTCATTCGATCTGGGCTCTTTCTCCCTCCACATCATTCCTCTTCTGTTACCTTCAATAGCTCTTCTGTTGTAGCGAGGGGGGGTTCTCTCTTGTACTGTAAAATCCCTTTCCCTGTATCCTCCCACCCTTTGAATCGTCTCTCTCCCTGTTTGATATAATCCAGGTCTCTGGGTGTATCCTCTGTTGGATCGCTTTTCACCAATCTCCTTTCCACTGCGGTACCTGTTATCCCCATCAGAGTCCGGGTTTCTTTTATTGTAGGGATCTCTCCCCCTATCATTCCCCAGGAAGCTCTTGTCTATTCCAAGATCCAATGGGCAATCTCTGACTGCGTGAGTCAACCGGAGGCATCGTGAGCAGTAATTCTCAAGTCGCTCGTATTCCAGTTGCACAAGTACTTCCGAGCCATTATCAAACTCCACTATTCTCTCCTTTGCAATCGGGTTTAAACCGTTTACCATTACTCTCACCTTGGCCACCGTTTCAGAGATCTCCACCTTAATGAACTCCCCTGCCTCTCTGCCTATGGTTTCCATCATTTCTTCTTGCCAGTAGTGGAGTGGTAATCCTCTTAAGTGGATCCAGAATGGTATCTGCGAGGGGAAATCTACTGATATAACCGGTTCCCAGCGCTGTACTATGACCATCCAGTGGTCAAAGGAGTAAGGTCTGTTGTCCAGAGCTTCCAGTAGATCATCCTCTCTCTCGAACCTGAACTGGAAACACCCCATCCCTAGTTCTGCTCCGTTCACTCTCCCCCTGCGCTCCCACCGCCGCGTAATGAATGGTATGAAGGCGTGAATTCGTTGGGCTTGTGGGTTAGATAAGCGTCCAATCAGAGTCAATCTGTTCTCCGATATTTTCTGCTCCGTGTTTACCTCAGGTGCTCTAATGCGGATCCGTTTTGGTGAGTCACGTCTCCCCTCCACTCCTTTCCCTTTCTCCATTGTTGAGAATCTCCTTCTCCCTTCGTAGTGTTTGCTGTTGTGTCTGTCCATAGTTGAAGATCTTCAGTCCCGTTTGTTGTTGCCGTTCTTCTTTCCGATAGCTCTCGCGTTCGTCGTCGCCGTTAGTGTTGCTTTGCAGTGGCGGGTGCTCGGAACCTTTGCCGCGTTAAGGTCCGCCGCCGGTCAGGCGACCGTTGCTTCCCCTTTCTTTTCCTTTTTTGTGTAGATAAAGTCGATGGGATTTAAAACTAGATCTGGATCCGTATCAAATTCTCCTACTAGCCACAAATAAAAGTTAAAATCGATTTTGAAAATTCTGCTGTAACACACAAATACATAGACTTCTACATATACAATCCGAGAAAGATATGCATAAGTAAAGATGAACATAAAAGAGGGAAATAATTACGAAATTGCAATCATAAATGTAGGTTCAAAATATTAAATCGTGCAAAGAAACAATAATTTATGTCGTGAAAAAGGTATAATAATTTATGTTTCCCAAAGAAGATGCAGAAAACTTGTACTTCAGTTATTTGATCCCACTTCTTGGATAAACTAAACTTGGTATTTTCAAACTTTCTTAGGTTTTGAGCTGCACATCAAATTACTACTCCTTACAAAAACCATACACACACACACACATATCTCATATATAATATATGCTGTGCAAACTTTATAAACAAAAAGGCTGCAGACTGTTCAATTAATTAGAGCTCATATAGTTAGTTAATTCGTATAATGATTCAAATCATATAGACATTTTGATGGGACAACTTTTGGATTTTCGTTTCGATTTATATATTTGACCGCATCCTGTCTATGTTAGTGTTTTATTTATTTTTTAAACAAATTACGTTATTGTTCTATCTGCAAAAGTATGATAGTTGTAGAATTTTCACTATATCAATTATTAAAGTTCAAAGGTGGTTAGAATTTCAAAGAATTAGCAAAAAAAGCACATGGCGAATAAACACTTTTCCGCAAAAAGATAAATTGTGAAATCGTGATCACCAAGGATTCCCATAATCTAGTCTAGACAAAAATAAAACTATTAACATTTTCATGATAAAGTGTATAAATCCATCATCTGCACTTAAATTGTTCACAACATGTATCGGTCAATTTATGTCCATGTAAAATATTATATCAGAAAACAAACTTTTCAATATCATCTATTATGAATATCTGGTAAAAAGTTTCGTTAGTAACGTAGTCGTCGTTGGTAAGTTTAGGGTCACATCAGAGAAAAAAATAATATTGGAAATTTTGATACCATGATAATATATATATATATATATAGTTAATTATTATTTTAATAATATGTTTGCTTTTGAATTTTATTCGCCAGTCAGTTACCCTATAGTTAGGGGTAAACTCTAAAATGGAGTATAAGATTTCTCTCCGAAAGATATATAAAAATGTGGATTTTTTTTATTAAGGAGAATTATTAATTCACCAAGATATGTAGTTTAATGATTTGTATGTTGTTGTATCATCACTCTATCCCAACCTAAAATTTATGCATGTTTGTGAAAAGAAAAAAACCTTTCCATTTCATGATAAACATACTTATAGAATTTTAGTTTTGTTTCATCAAGAATATAATTTTGTATCACTATCTTCAATACAATATTTTTATCTAAATCTTAATTTATCCATATTATTTCAGTTTATTAATTGGATAGATACATTTATTGAGCATATATTAAAAATATATAATAAAAGTTTCACATTCTGTGTTAAAATTATAGAAAGACATTATGCATTATAATGATGAAACATATGTAGTAATACATACAAGATATTTTTTTTGCATTTTCTGTAATTTTTTATAGAATTAATACCCTGCAGTTTTTGAAAATATTAACTGCCCTATAGTAAGGACTAAGGACTAAGGAGGACCAACACTTTAAAATTTAAATTGTTTTAGGATTCCCTAGTCATTAGTCAATGGCGTGCCACGAAAGAACTCTATGGGGAAGTATTGAATTAAAAGTATTTTATGGGATTTGGTAGTGTGTATCTAGAATTTTCTTTGCAACAAACCTATTTGTTTATGTTATTTTAATTACTTTAGTTTAATGTAGATGTCTTAAAACACACGTTGCAAAACTCTTCAAAATTAGCAAACCAAACTCAAAAACTATGTCTGTCGTAATTATAGTGTGACAAAAGTTTTTGGAATTCAAATTTGATACAAGACTCGATTACTTGTCTGGAATACTCGGTGGTAGCTAGTTGCCTTAGATTGAATCGTTTAATAAATGTTTTTTTTTTCGTGTGCTAGATAATAATGTTCCTTATAACTTATCAATACGAAACGATTATATAGTGAATTACATTGATTTGACACTGAACATAAACCAAAAAACGAAAAGATTATTGACACTGCTCATGATTTACAAAGTATATATAGAGAAGCATAGTTGATTGTTCTAGCTACCTGTTTTTACCGTTTCATGGTTTACCAGTATGAATAAAGAAATCCAAAGTAAATTTCTTTTCTTTTCTTTTTTTAATCCGAAGTAATTTAAAAATTCAAACTTTGAAAGATTTCAAACCCGACATAACACCTTTTGAAGTGATGATTTTACCCTGGCAATTAAATAAACAAGTTAGCAGCCCAAAGTCCATACTTAATAGTTAATTAAGGTATTAGCTAGAATTTACTACTTTAGTGTTCAGAATTTTGATTCATTTTCGTAGATAACTTCTCAAAACTGAATGTTAACAATATTTTGTTATATATTTTTGGAAACTGTAGACAATGTACAGATATCTCTAAGTTTCTAATCGATTGTTTCTAAGTTTCTAATCGATTGACTAATGATAATGCTTTGGTAAAAATATGCAACTTGACAATTAAGCATTAATCATTTGTAAATCAACTTGTAGGAGCTCGTCTATATGGTTATCATATTACAATTGACTTCTTTATATCTGTATTCATTTCGTTTCTAAGTTAACATAATGTTCAACTTAAACCTGGATTTTGTTAAGTATTTTTGTGTCATCGTTACATATAATATATCAAATTTTATTTATATTAATCATTAAAAAAAAAAAATCGAGCCTACGTTTGAATGAAATTTTTTATAGTAAAATTACAATAATAAGGAACGAAAATGTGGAATAGATGCAGATTCATATAGACAACTGTGAGAATACTTGGGTATGCTACTTTAGCAGACACTGCATATATATATCTAGCACACATTGTCAATTTTGGCATAAACATTGTTGTCGAGGACAAGTTCTCCGTGAGATCGAGAGCGTGACCAGATCAAGTACCTATACCAGAAGTTGGGGTGGATTTTCCTCTTTGACGAGTCTGTCACGGTGAGTTCAAACCTTCTCTCTCGACGAGACGCACTTGGGATCAAATCTGAACAAGAGATCATATAAAGGTAAATTGAAGCAACATCGTGTGGTTTTAGTCAATTTTTCCCGATGGCTTGTATATAGTGAGGATTCACTGAGGAATCGACTCTAACAAATGACCGTACCAGAGCTTGGAACAACCACAACATGATGTTTATATTACGAAGAACTAGGCGAAACAAGGGATTGCCTTTATTTTACTTGTCTGCGTTTGTATATAGTCTGGTTAGAGCTCACTCACAAGTTGTTGTGGGCTCTCACCTTGGATTAGAGACACTTAGACGTCTTTGTTTATAGCGTTTCAACCATTTTGATCTTGTACTTTTTTGATGTATCTGTTCATATTAATATTAATATATACTATGTTCGGAGGAAGCGGAATGGACG
Source organism: Isatis tinctoria (assembly GCA_010577795.1). NCBI lineage: Eukaryota > Viridiplantae > Streptophyta > Magnoliopsida > Brassicales > Brassicaceae > Isatis > Isatis tinctoria. The sequence goes on from CM021247.1 coordinate 2,472,506, forward strand.
ACATCATAACAACTAAAAATCCACCCTTACATAATTATACATTGAAGCCAATCAGTATCGATCGAGCCTTCCCTTCATTATTGGAACAATATTCGATCATCATAATTTTACATTAACCAAAATAACAAAACTGGAAATTTTTGTCTAGAATTACTTCCCTACACTACACTGAAAGCCAGTAAGTACATAAGAGCATCATTATTGGGGAGTTCTGAACTTGAGTCTCTAACAAAAAAAAGATAATGTAAAAAAATAAAAACTAATTATTTATTCTTAGAGGTTCTAATATCCTTGTAATCATTACACCAAAACCTCTTAGTGCTCTAAGCCTCCTTTATTGTTGCAACAATATCCGGTCATCATCTTATTTTTTTATTACTTTTAGTACCATTTTATCGTAAATGAATTCTTCTTGACTTATCAATAAATTTGACATTACCCAAAAACAAAACAAAATAATTATGTTGCATAGATAAAAAAATTATAACAGAAACATGATTACATGAATATAATAATATGATTGCTTCAAGAACGACTACAATCAAAACCCTAAACGACAAAAGAATTGTTAAAATAATTTTTATTTTATTTTTGTGTGCACAAGTTAAAATAAAATAAAACTAAGTAAACACCACATGTAACGTAATATTCTCCCGTCGTTAACGGAGGGTTTCAATTAAAAGAGTTACAACTATCTTATTCATATGTCAAATAGTGTCTCGCATACTTTTCCAAAGCAATGATTAGCTTTAGTTTCTCATTTAATATGACTATACAAGTCGCATACAATAATTATCATTACATGAAAAGGATAGAAGAGGATAAGTATTCCTTAATTTTGCATTCAATAATATAAATATTGGTACTATTTTTTTCTTTTTTTTTGTCAAAGTGATGTATTGGTACTAGTTAGAATGCATTTTGAAGCTTAATAGGCTCGAGACGACGCCTGTATGCTACTATATTAACTAAAGATTTTAGGTAGTTTATGGTTTTATTAACATAAACCGTTTTAAAAAGATCTCAAGTATTTGAGCTTTTTTTTTTGAAATTTGGAAACCATGCACTATATATATATATACATTCAGACATACATATATAAATAAAATCTTATATAATTTACAAATAAAATCTCCCTAAAAGCATATCTAGTTGTACGAATTCTGAACGTTTATGTATTCTTTACGCGGGGAACTGATTGTTGGTCCATTAACTAATCAAAATTAGAAGATATATATAAAAAAATAAACATAGTTAATATTAAAATTTATATACATTAGTATGAAAGAGGACACTTACGAAGTTTTCATATGATACAAAACTTGAAGTCGCATTGTGTCTTCGTCAAAGGCTGACACTTGACAATATTCTAGCTATTAAATGTTCGTAATTAAAAGGTAATTTCCCATGTCTATTGCTATAAAATTTCTGCTATAACTTAGGTTTTAACAATCGTTAATTAGTAAATAAGTAATCGACATATTGTTTTGCGACTTTTCCCCCGTTTTTTTTTCAACGCGAAACGATTTCAAACTATATGCGTGGACGTACACGTAATGATGTCCAACGTATAAATGATTCGACTCCGTATGGATATGCCACTAGATTAGTTAACTAAACCAAATGTTACTTACGTACTTAACAATAGTTATTCAACTAACAAGCTATATTGACTAGTTGTAAAACGCAACAGAGACGATTCGGTTATCCAAAGAGATCAATAAAGACAACAAGTATATCTTATAAGTTATATAATTTTCACCGACACTTCATAAGCTAGAATAAAATAAATCAACATCATAATAAACTCGAAAGTCGACCGATGTTTACATATACATATGCACGGACGGATTAACTGACAACATATATACAATTGTAATGTGTGGGCTTACCTTAATTAGTCTCAAATTATATAGAGATATATGTATGTATATACGTATATATATATTTACATTAGTTACCACACTATCGTTATTGAGGTTCGTCAGTGATAGACTATTAGTAGTATTTCTTAGTACTTTTAAGTTTGTAATTTTGTTAATATTGCATTTGTCGTGAAGAAAAATTTGATAAACCCACGGTATATATCCTTGAACTATATTTCTCCAAACATATTTTTACTACACGCTACCTCACAATCTTGGATGTTGTAGAGTTAGTTCGTCTTATATTATGTTTGGGAAGCGAACCCAAAACATCATATCAGACTAAACTTTTATTTTTGAGAGGTAAAAAAACAATAAAGAAAGAAAAAGACTGAGACCGGAGATATGTGACACTAAAAAAGTAAAGAGTTGGTCCGAAAACTTGAAAACAGAAATCCTACAAGTTCAGATTAAGCGTCTAATGAATCACGCAAAAATACGTTCTATACTAAATTATCCTTATACGAAATATAGAAAAGAAAGACCACATAAATCACAAATCTACCCCTTCAAAGTCTTAATGCACTACAACTCCTAAAAGAACATTAACAAGTAAAATGGTATTTTTGAAACGGAAAGGTGGCAACAAATATGACTCGACAATCACTAACAAACAAAATGTTGGAATTATTGTGCTCAAAGTCTCAAACAGTTTTGTGAAGACAGATACACTTTGATAATTATAACATCACATGGCTGCGTTTCGATCATGTCATTCTTGAGGCCACCGTCTTAACAGAGTTACCTCCTTTGGCTGACTTGACTTTTGTTGCCAAAATCGCCAAGCAATCAGCAGCCATCAATTGTAAAATTTTCAGGTTTCCAATTATCATGTGATCATTTTTTAGTTAGATATTTTAACCCCATAATCAGATTATAAGAGCAAAACGATTTGATTCCGTCTGACTCTTCTATTAATATGATGCTGGTTTGTGAGGATATTAAAACAAACTGCATCGCCACTATTGCTCTGCGGTTGTTCTTACTATTTTAGTTTATTTACAAAACTTTCACCAGCTTAATTTGTAAGTTGGACGAGTTAGACTAGCTAGTTTGATGATAGATATGTTTTCATATCCCTATGTATAATACCCAAAAATGAAAAATACTAATTGAATAGTTAACTCAAGAGCTCGGTTTTGAATTGTAGCATCTGCATCCTAAGTTAGGATTCCTAACACAAGTCTCGCTTTTAATTCTGTGAACCTGTACAAAAATAGACACTTATTGTAAGAGTATTGTAAATAGTCACTTTTCAAATTTTATTACGACAAAAAACATATAATTTTTCACTATTAGAAAAAAAAGAACCCCTCAAACTATTTTATAAAGCCAAGGAGTTTTTCTTTTAATTGCAAAAGTGCTTAGTTTCTTAAAATAGTAAGAAGTCATATTTTAACAATACATTCTAAAGATGATGTTCTTCCTATTAATAATATTTAAATAACTATCACTATTGTACCTATTCTAGTTCAAAAATAAGCTCATGAAGTTACAAAACTAGATTTTTGAGAGAAACGGATAATAGAAAACCTTCAATGTTATACATTATTGTCACAAAAACAAAACAAAAACTAGCTCACTCATTTTTATGGTGATTTTAACAGTAGGTCGGGGGACCCCACGGCGGCGTAATTCAGACAGCAGCCTCCAACAACTAACTTAGCCTTCCTCATATGTCTCATCTTTCGGTCTCTATTTGTTTTATTTTTATCTAATTTATTCTATGTTTTCTTGCGAAAAATATATAACAAATCTCCATTGCTTTTGTTGTTGTTATTATTATTCTAATTAAAATATTGAATACATGGTATAGAAGGTGGCATTACTTTATCAGAAACTAGGGGCTGCTCTGTCTTGGAATTTGCTCCTAGTAAGATGCTCTTATGGGTAGGTTTCGACTCAATGAATATTCTTTGCAATAAAAATAAGTATAAATTAATCAAGATCAGTTAACTGACAAGTTTTGGAGATTAACCAGTTGATGTGGTTAATTAGAGCATAATAGTTTATAATATTTAAATTATATAATTAAATTCATAATATAAAAAATTAATCAACTAAAAAATGACACATATTTTGATGATTTACCATAGGATTCTCCTAAATTCTCAAACGAGAACCTCTTTTATTTTTGGTAGATATCCATTAAAAACTCGTTGATGAAAGATACTCATAGGTTGTCATAAATTAATTTATATAATATAATACTACCTCATTAAGCAGGAAAAAATAGCAGATATTTTGTCCACTAAAAGACAAAACCACATAGCCACAGTGGAGAGTCCAACGAAAAAAAAAACGAAATCCCCAGTAAACGTAATTTACGATATACATATAAATATGTAATGGTGCATTGGTGCTGTGTAAATTATTACTATGATTGATCTTTATATGTGTTTAGATACTTCCATATATTCATATTTTGTAAACAAGTAAGTATAAAAAGAACTACACAAGCTCAAATTAAGTTTCTAAAAGAAAGGAGAATAATTAAGAATATGCATATCTAACTAAACCGTAAAAATGCGATCGAGCGTTTTAGTCACGATCTAGGGATCCACCGCCGTCGCACCGGAGGCTGGCCTCACGCCGGCAGCCGAGAATCCTTCCCCCTTCTTCTGGTCTTCTCAATTTCATAGATCTATCTACTTTCCCGTCTCGATGTTCTCCTCGTCTTCTCCTTTTGTGGGGGAATCAAATTCTAAATCCTCTGTCCCATCCTCGTCAACGGAGACGTTCTTACCACCATCCTCACTTCCGGTGGTCCCGCCTTCAGACAAATCAGCTCCCACTCCCACCGCTTCTCAGAGATTCAAGTCTTCCCTAAGAAATCTCCGGAAAATTTCTCCTCCATCCTTCGATGAAGAAGGAACTCCGGTGGTAAACGCTCCACAGTCGGTTATTCTTCAAGCTTCAGAGTCATGGAAAGGACACATCATTGCTCAATTTCACGGACTCATTCCTCCGGCAGGGAAAATATTCAGTGATCTTAATCCGGTTTGGGGAAAATTTGGAAAAATCTCAATCAAGATGCTTTCTGAAGATTCATGCTTAATCTTTGTTCCTAATGTTGACACTCGAGAATGGATTATCCAGGTGGGTTATTGGCAAGCAGGTAACTGTGCATTCTCAGTTTTTCCTTGGTCTCCAGAAGCTAGCCTAGCTCCACAAGAACTTTGTACCGCTCCAACTTGGGTTACCTTGAAGAAGATACCGCCGCAGTTATATTCTCTGGATGGCATTAGCGTTATTGCAAGCGCAATAGGAGATCCTCTGCATACTGAAAACTCTCGGCTGGATCCTTATCATTACGGTGATACAAAGGTTAAGATCGAAATCGATCTCGCCATCACTCCTCCGAAGTCGGTTATTGTACAAGACTCCGGTGGAAATATAGTTCGTATCCATGTTGCCTACCAGAGACTACCTCCTAAATGCTCCAATTGCAGTAAGTTTGGGCATCTTATTACTGAAGGATTTCGTTCAGGTTTTAATCGAATTAAAACAGCCCTAACAACATCCTAACCCACGGATCTTGTGTTAATTGAATATATGTCAAATCTCGAACATACCTTAGTATTTGCAGCGGAAGAAGAACAGGTAATCGAGATCAAGAAGCGCCTCAAGTGCTGCGCCTCTACAGAAGTCCACACGCACACAAACTGGACGACGGGATGCTAGTGCCTTCGCGAACGATTCGCGTTTGGGTTTTCTCAAACCTTTCTATGCTTTTCTGTGGTTTTTCTGTGGTAACCAAGAGCTTCTCTTTTGTTACTTCTATTATCTCAAACCCGAGCCCTTATATCATATATATAGGCTGGAGTTGCCGACAGGTGTCGATCGACACCCACCATTGGTGTCGATCGACACCCTCACAGAAAGTCAAGCATCGAGAAGACGATGCCGACAGGTGTCGATCGACACCCACTATTAGTGTCGATCGACACTCTCATAGAAAAATGATATCGACGTATATCTTATATACGTTGATCATAATCATTACTCTAATGATCAAAACCCAATTTATATTATCCAGTTTGCTTAGGTGTGTGACCCTATAGGATCATATGATAATGGTAATGAGTTCATAACTCATAAGTTATAAGCGGCTTCTAGCAAAACATTATATCCGTCCAATATCATATGATTGTCTTATCTCGACATCACTACTCTACTAGAGTAAATACAAGTCTGATTTCAGGACATTCCCTTCAATCTCCCACTTGTACTGGAATCAACTATTCCCATAATCCCTTTGTCTCTATATCTCGATCTGGCATAAGGCAAGAACTCGTGTCATCCTTAATCAACCAAACCATGTTTATCGAACTCCGATTTATACTGATAAAAGACAAACGATTGGCATTCAATCCGTTTGAGCGCGGCCACGCATTTCCAGTATCAAATCTTCGATAGGCCCTGAGATATTTATCTCCCGTTATATGGGAGGGACAAATTCCATCTTGTTCCATCCTGATCCTTATATACTTCATAATATGCCCAATCAATGCCTTTATAGCCACCAGTTACGGCTGACGTTTGACAGAGTCAAAGCATACCAATTCATATGTAAGAAAACATGATGAACTCAGGTCAAAGGACTATACTCTATAGTCGTAATGAGAAACTCTTATGACACTCATATAACAATCTTGTAGAGTTCTCATTAGCGGGTCATGTCCGATCATGTGTTCTCTAACACATATCTATGTGATTGACTTTAATACTCCTATTAATGACTCCATGAAACTTAGTCATCAGTCACCTCACATACTAGTCTCGCGCGGTTATCAATGTCCAACTTTGATAACCTCGACTATGGACACAAATAATTTATGTCATCTATTACTTATAGAGTCTCATGATCAAATCACGTATTTGATGATCTATAAGAATGCCATAAATTACTTTTGGACAATTATTTAATAACACCATTAAATAATACTGAAACAATTTCATTAAATAAAACATAACCAAATGTATGTTTACATGAACATCAAAATATAAATATGATAACTCCCACTAAAACAAGATTACTGCTTAATGAATCTAATGCCTATAGCAGCTGCATGACCCTCATGCTTCAGTCGTGGGAGTGGCTTAGTCAACGGGTCAGCAACGTTCTCGTCTGTCGGAACTCTGCTGATCTTGACGTCACCTCTCTCAATGATATCACGAATCAGATGATATCTCCTCTCAATGTGTTTGGATTTCTGGTGTGATCTGGGCTCCTTAGCCTGAGCTATGGCTCCATTGTTGTCACAAAACAATGCCACAGGCTCAGAAATGCTAGGAATCACACCAAGCCCAGTAATGAACTTCCTAATCCAAACAGCCTCCTTCGCCGCTTCAGAAGCAGCGATGTATTCAGCCTCGGTCGTTGAGTCCGCCACGGTGCTCTGCTTGGAACTCTTCCAACTAACTGCACCTCCATTCAGACAGAAGACGTAACCAGACTGAGATCGGAAATCGTCTCTATCTGTCTGAAAGCTGGCGTCCGTATAACCACTCACTACAAGCTCATCACTTCCTCCGTACACTAAGAACTTATCCTTGGTATTTCTCAAATACTTCAGGATTGTCTTGACAGCAGTCCAGTGACTCTCACCGGGATCTGATTGGTATCGACTCGTCATGCTTAAAGCACAAGCAACATCTGGACGAGTACAAAGCATGGCATACATAATAGATCCTACTGCAGAAGCAAAAGGAATCCTACTCATGCGCTCTCGCTCAGCAGGTGTCGAAGGACACTGCTTCTTGCTGAGAGTAATGCCATGAGACATCGGAAGTAAGCCCTTCTTGGAATCATGCATGTTGAACCTGTGTAGAACCTTATCGATATAAGTGTCCTGGCACAGTCCAATCAGCCTCTTTGATCTATCTCTATAGATCCTTATTCCAAGAATATAGGCGGCTTCACCCATGTCTTTCATCGAGAAACAACTTCCGAGCCAGTCCTTTACTGACTGAAGTAACAGAATATCATCTCATATGAGAAGTATGTCGTCTACATACAATACGAGAAATGCAACTGCGCTCCCACTAGTCTTTTTGTAAACGCAAGGTTCCTCTTCGTTTCTGATGAAGTTAAACTTTTTAACTGCTTCATCAAAACGTAGGTTCCAACTCCGAGATGCTTGCTTCATTCCATAAATGGATTTATGAAGCTTGCATACTTTCCCAGCAGCATTAGGATCAAAGAAACCCGGAGGTTGTGTCATGTACACATCCTCCTCCAGAATCCCGTTAAGGAAAGCTGTTTTCACATCCATTTGCCAAATCTCATAATCATAATGAGCGGCTGTTGCTAGGAGAATCCGAATAGATTTAAGCATAGCGACTGGGGAATAGGTTTCATCATAGTCAACACCTTGAACTTGTTTGAAACCTTTTTCCACCAACCTAGCTTTGTAAATCTGAACGTTTCCATCCACATCGATCTTCTTCTTGAAGACCCATTTACACTCAATGGCTTTTACACCATCAGGTAAATCACCCAAAGTCCATACTTGGTTTTGTGACATGGAACCGATTTCGGATTCAGCGGCTTTAAACCACTTTTCGGAGTCAGGGCCCATCATTGCTTCTTCGAAAGTCGCAGGTTCGTCACTGTCAATGATCAAGAGATCATGACAATTAGTCACAAGATATTCATATCTCTCGGGCTCGTGACGAATCCTTTCGGATCTGCGAACTTCTGGCATCACAGGTTCGGACTCTACAACTCTTTGTAGATCCAGTCGCTGCTCTTCCTCGACAGGTTGAGCAGGCTCCTGTGATTCTCGAACTTCTTCGAGTTGTACTTTACTCCCACTGTTCTTCTTGGAAAGAAATTCTCTCTCAAGAAAAACACAGTTCTTAGCAACAAACACTTTGTTCTCAGAACGGTTGTAAAAGTAGTAAGCCTTGGTTTCCTTAGGATAACCAACGAAGTAGCACTTATCAGATTTGGGTTCAAGCTTATCAGATATCAACCGCTTGACATAAGCTTCACAACCCCAAATTTTTAGAAAATACAAACTTGGAACTTTTCCAGTCCACATCTCATATGGCGTCTTCTCGACTGATTTTGATGGAACTCTGTTTAGCGTAAACGCAGACGTTTCTAGAGCATATCCCCAAAAGGATAATGGAAGATCTACTTGACTCATCATCGATCGAACCATATCCAATAAAGTCCGATTCCTCCTTTCAGACACACCATTCCACTGAGGTGTTCCAGGAGGAGTGAGTTGTGAAACAATTCCACAGTTACTCAGATGATCACTGAACTCTTGGCTTAAGTACTCACCTCCACGATTTGATCGAAGAGCTTTGATACTTTTGCCAAGTTGGTTCTGTACTTCATTTTGGAACTCCTTGAACTTTTCAAAGGATTCCGATTTATGTCTCATTAAATAGACATAACCAAATCTACTGAAGTCATCAGTAAACGTGATGAAGTACTGAAAGTTTCCTCTAGCACTAATACTCATTGGACCACATACATCGGTATGTATTAGTCCCAATAGGTCACCGGCCCTTTCATTAAATTTGTTGAAAGGGGCCTTTGTCATTTTGCCCAATAAGCAGGATTCACACTTCTCAAATGATTCAAAATCAAATGAGTCCAAAAGTCCATCATTATGAAGCTTTTGAATCCTTTTCTCATTGATGTGGCCCAAACGACAATGCCAGAAAAACGTAGGGTTCGAGTCATTGGTTCTTAACCGTTTAGTACTTATGTTATAGACAAGCAAAGATTGGTTAAGAATATAAAGTCCATTCTCTAATGGAGCGCTACCATAAAACATTTCATTACGATCAAAAGAACAACACTTGTTTTTAATCGAAAAATGAAAGTCTTCTAAATCCAAAACATGAATAGAAATGATGTTTCTGCTTATAGCAGGTACATAGTAGCAATTATTCAATTCTAAAACCAAGCCTGACGGCAAAGACAAATGATAAGTTCCTACGGCCAATGCAGCAACTCTTGCTCCATTCCCAACGCGCAGGTCCACTTGTCCCTTCTCCAGCGTTCTACTGTTGCTTAGACCCTGCATATTTGTACAAATATGAGCGCCACAGCCGGTATCTAATACCCAAGACTTAGAACCTGAAGTAGTAACATTTACTTCTATAACATAGATACCTGAAGAAGTTGTCTCATACGTCTTCTTCGAGTTCTTTAGATCTCCCAGATACTCTTTGCAATTTCTCTTCCAATGCCCAGACTTATTGCAGTAATGGCATTTATCAGCATCAGTAGGGCCGCGTTTGGGTTTGGAAGAAGTCTCAGGCTTATCCTGATTCTCAATCGGGAGTGCCTTAGCTTTTCCTTTACCCTTAGCATGTTTCTTAAACTTTTTACCCCCTTGCACCATAAGTACATTAGGGGTGCCCTTCTTGATGTTTGGCTCAGCTGTCTTGAGCATGCCATGCAGTTCCGTCAAAGTCTTTGTCATGTTGTTCATGTTATAGTTCATGATAAACTGATCAAAACTCGACGGCAACGACTGCAGAATGATGTCCGTAGCCAACTCTTGGCTAAGGGGACAATCCAGTTTTGCCAAGTTATCAATATAACCCATCATCTTAATGACATGTGGGCTAACTGGACCATCCTTTGGTAGCTTGCACTCAATGAGAGACTTAACCGTCTGGTATCTCTCAGTTCGTGTTTGCTCCTGAAACATCCCTTTCAGGCTAGTGATCATCTCGACAGGTGACGCCACGTTCTCGTATTGCTTCTGCAAGTCCGAGTTCATGGTAGCCAGCATGAGACAACTCACATCGACCTCATCATTGGAATGCTTCTCCCAAGCATTCCTTTCCGCGTGTCCGGCATTGGATTTCGGTTTCTCAGGGAGAACCTTCTCAAGGACATATTCCTTTTTTTCCTGCTTGAGAACAATTCTCAAGTTCCGATACCATTCAAGGAAGTTCGATCCATTAAGCTTGTCCTTCTCAAGGACGGATCGAAGCGAGAATGTGTTTCTGTGAGGGGAGCTAGCCATAGCCCAAACTTTAGCTATTTAGGTAAGCAACACTTTGCTAATTATATCATATATAATTCTTGTCTCGGATTAATATCTTATATCAAATCCGATCCTATATCTCTGAGCCCAAAACTATTTTGATAGCCCAGTTAAACAAACCAATCTTTTAAGTCCGTAGTAACGATTACAACTTGCCTCACTCATGTAATTGCGGACACCCTGCTTTGGCAGACCCATCACACAATGAAACGAGCCTTGACAGTTGACAAGATTGGGAAGATATTAAAAGCTTAATATTAGGTTTGAGGAACGGAACATCAAGCTAGTTTATATGACTTATATATTCTAGATTTTTAACTCGTTCTATACTTGTAAAATTTCTCAAGTTAAACAAGTTAGGAACGCGAGTTCTGAACTGGTGTCGATCGACACTACCTTAGTGTCGGTCGTCACCGAATGGTGTCGATCGACACTACATTAGTGTCGGTCGTCACCACCTGATTGGTGTCGATCAACACTACATTAGTGTCGGTCGTCACCAAGTCGATCGACACCCTTTTCACAGAAAACCTAATTGGTGTCGATCGACACCGGATTGGTGTCGGTCGACACCGATGAACCCAGAACGGCGTTCTTCGTCAAAAACGATTTTGAACAAGGGGATCTTACAAAATTTCAACAGATTCAATAGAAACACACCGCTCTAATACCACTGAAGGATTTCGTTCAGGTTTTAATCGAATTAAAACAGCCCTAACAACATCCTAACCCACGGATCTTGTGTTAATTGAATATATGTCAAATCTCGAACATACCTTAGTATTTGCAGCGGAAGAAGAACAGGTAATCGAGATCAAGAAGCGCCTCAAGTGCTGCACCTCTACAGAAGTCCACACGCACACAAACTGGACGACGGGATGCTAGTGCCTTCGCGAACGATTCGCGTTTGGGTTTTCTCAAACCTTTCTATGCTTTTCTGTGGTTTTTCTGTGGTAACCAAGAGCTTCTCTTTTGTTACTTCTATTATCTCAAACCCGAGCCCTTATATCATATATATAGGCTGGAGTTGCCGACAGGTGTCGATCGACACCCACCATTGGTGTCGATCGACACCCTCACAGAAAGTCAAGCATCGAGAAGACGATGCCGACAGGTGTCGATCGACACCCACTATTAGTGTCGATCGACACTCTCATAGAAAAACGATATCGACGTATATCTTATATACGTTGATCATAATCATTACTCTAATGATCAAAACCCAATTTATATTATCCAGTTTGCTTAGGTGTGTGACCCTATAGGATCATATGATAATGGTAATGAGTTCATAACTCATAAGTTATAAGCGGCTTCTAGCAAAACATTATAACCGTCCAATATCATATGATTGTCTTATCTCGACATCACGACTCTACTAGAGTAAATACAAGTCTGATTTCAGGACATTCCCTTCAATTACTCGCTGTCCGCAACCACTCACAAAGAAAAAACCCATACAAGACCCTACTCTCGACGACAAGCTTGTAGGGGATGAGACAATTCGCTCAACTATTGTTCACCCGCCACCAGATCCTCCAACAATCAATGATACGGAAATTGAAAACATTCCAGTGCCTCAACACGTTCAATTTCCTCCATCGACACAGAATAAGACATTAGACATTACCCCTGATACGGTACTTCAGACTAAGGCGGCAGCTCCTTCGGTTGACACTACGAATGCTCAAATCATTTTACATGATTCTCAAGATACTCGGGCTCAAGACTTTTTTGTCTTCAATACTGATCAGATTCCAAGAAGAGAGAAAGAGGCTCGAGGCAGTGATGACTCGTCAGATGGTTTCTCCCTCCCAAAGGGTGCAAAAAAGAGAGCTAAGCAGAAACTAACGGTTGGTGAGGCGACTATTGCATCCAAATTCAATAAGTTTTCTCGCACTTCACACTCAAACGCTTCCCGAACTAATCCCTCGGGTAAGCGAAATCACTCCTAAGAGGCTTCTTAGCCTTATCTTAATGTATATAATGAAGATTTTTTCATGGAATGTGCGAGGGCTCTGTAGTAGTAGTAGACAACGTTTGGTTCGCAGTAAGTTTGGAGGACTTAATTCATGTATTGAAGCGGTTTTGGAAACTCATGTCAAGGAGGGAGACTCAAAACGTGTGTTGGATTCCACATTTCTGGGGTGGAGAAGTGTTACTAATTATTGTGGCTCAGAAGGAGGGAGAATCTGGGTGGTCTGGGATCCTGCTCTTTCCGTCATCATCTTCAAAATTACTTCTCAGATGATACTCTGTGGTGTTTACGATATGGCATCAAACAGTTCCTACTCGATTGCTTTCATCTACGCACACAACACGGAACTAGAGCGAAAGGAGCTGTGGAAGGATCTTTCGGAGGTAGCCACGAACAACCAGATCAGATCAAATCCTTGGATTATGTTGGGGGACTTCAATCAGATAGCAAGAGCAGACGAACATTACTCATTTCACATTATCCTCTTCCTGTTAGAGGTATGGCAGATATTCAAGAGTGCTTTGCGGCAACAGACTTATTTGATCTCACATCTTCAGGAGCCTTTTATACTTGGTCTGATGGCCATACAGTTGACCCAATTTTGCGGAAGTTGGATAGGGTGATGGTGAATGATAAGTGGCTTGATTCATTTCCGGATTCCACTGCCTCTTTTGACCCGCCTGGTCCCTCAGATCATGCCCCATGCATAGTCTCTCTCGATGAGGTTTGGATGGGGAAGAAAGTGAGCTTCAAGTACTTTTCTTTTATCTCAACTCACCCTCGTTTTAAAACAGAATTGGAAAAGTCTTGGAATTCTCCGGTGCTGGTTGGTTCAAAGATGTTCACTCTTGGTCAGAAGCTAAAAGCAGCTAAGTTGTGCTGTAGGAAATTGAATAAAGAAGGTTTTGGAAACATTCAACAGAGAACTTCGGAAGCTCTTCTTACTCTCGAAGCCGTTCAGGAGAAGCTCCTCATTTCTCCCACAGATACTCTGTTTCGTGAGGAGTTTCAGGCTAGAAAGAGGTGGATTTTTTTCTCAAATGCACAGGAGGACTTTTTCAGGGCTAAGTCGCGCATTCGTTGGTACAAGGATGGGGACTCTAACTCATCATTCTATCACAGAGCAGTAAAATCTAATCAATCTCGCAACTCAATCCGCTATCTCTGCTTGGATGATGGCTCGAGGATACATAATGAAAATCAAATAAAGGATTTGGCGACTTCTTTTTTTGCTAACCTTTTGGGGTCCGTGGATGCTGAAGTGCAGCCGTATTCTGTGGACAGAATTAAAAGCTCTCATCCGTTCCGGTGTTCTGTTCCTTTGGGGATCTTGCTAACGGCTATACCGACGGACGAAGAGATTGTTACAACTTTATTTAGACTCCCTAAAAACAAGGCACCAAGACCAGACGGGTTTACTAAAGAATTTTTTGTGGATGCTTGGGATATTGTAGGACAGGATACTGTCGCAGCAGTGAAGGAGTTCTTCACGAGCTCACGTTTGCTGAAGAGGTTTAACTCTACGGCTCTCACCCTTATCCCAAAGAATCAAGGAGCAGATACACTCACTCAATTCAGACCGGTATCTTTATGTAATACGGTATATAAAGTCATTGCCCGTATCATGAAGAAAAGACTCAAGATGATTATGCAAAACGCTGTTCAACTTAATCAAGTCGGATTCATGGAGAGAAGGTATCTTTGTGAGAACGTCCTTTTAGCTTCGGAACTGGTTGCTAATTTTCATCAGAAGGTTTTAACGAATCGGGGCTGCCTTCAGATTGATCTCTCAAAGGCTTATGATAATTTGAATTGGGAGTTCCTCTTAAACATTCTCCAAGCTTTCAATCTTCCTGATGTGTTCATTCAATGGATAAAAGAATGTGTCTGCACAACCTCATATAGTGTGACTGTAAATGGGGAGCTTTCAGGGTTTTTTAATGGACGAAAAGGAGTTCGACAGGGAGATCCATTATCTTCCTTACTCTTTCTTCTGGCTATGGATGTGCTGTCAAAGGATTTAGACTTCGGAGCTGTAAATCAGACTTTCATTCCCCATCCACTTTTCACGGCTCCTTTGGTCACACATCTAAGCTTCGCAGATGACGTACTAATCTTCTTCAACGGCTCAGAGTCATCCGCTCAAAGCATCCTCAACATTCTTGGACATTTTAGATTCAGAACTGGGCTACGGATTAATAGACAAAAGACCACTCTGTTTATTGATGGAGGCTCACTCTCTCGTAGCAACGAAATGGCTAATCGTTTAGGCCTCAAAGCGGGAGAGCTACCAGTCCGTTACTTGGGTGTTCCCCTGACGACAAGGAAACTAAGGAGGCAAGACTATCAGCCGCTGGTTGATAAACTTCTAACAAGAATATCGGCTTGGTCATCCAAAAATCTATCTTTTGCGGGCCGCCTTGTTCTAATTCGTTCTGTCATCTTCCCTCAGATTTCCTTTTGGCAATCAGTTTTCCTATTACCAAAACAGTGCATACGGACTCTTGAACAGATTTGCAGTGCTTTTCTATGGAAAGGAGTCTTAGGATCAGCACGAGGAGCAAAGGTTTCTTGGGAATCAGTCTGTACTTCATGTGAATCTGGTGGAGTGGGTTTGAAAAATCTATCTCTGTGGAATAAGGTACTCATATTGAAACTGATTTGGCTCATTTTCTCGGCATCTAACTCCTTATGGGTCTCTTGGATTCGGATAAATCTGATTGGTGATAGAAACTTCTGGGATCTTGATCCGGACTTCGCTGGGAGCTGGATTTGGAGAAGTATATGCAAATTGAGAGCTTTGGCTAGGCCTTTTCTTGTTTGTGAGGTGGGAAGTGGTATCACGGCAAAGTTCTGGCACGATAACTGGTTATCAGAGGGACCTTTAATAGACATCCTTGGCAACAATGGCCCTCAAACTTCAGGATTAGCGTTAGAGTCTTCAGTGCGGGATGCTCTACACGATGGCGAGTGGTGGATTTCGAACTCCAGGAGCTGTAATGCCATTATAGCAAATCTCAAACGGGTTCTTCCTTCGGCCAATAACATTGCCCTTTCTGATTGTGATGACAGGTTCCTATGGAAGCCTGGGATTCTACAACCAGTCAACTATTTTTTACATCAGATACATGGGCTGCTTTGCAGCCTCAACAACAGTTGGTGGATTGGGAAAAAGCAGTATGGTTCAAAGGACACATCCCAAAGCATGCATTCATCGCGTGGTTAGCTGCTCGGGATAGGTTGTTGACTCGTGACAAACTTATCTCTTGGGGTCTCCCGGTACCACAGGAATGTGTACTATGTGGTTCAAGCCAAGAAACGAAACAGCACCTTTTCTTCGAATGCACCTACTCATCACAGGTTTGGCTATTCTTTGTATCCAAGATCGGTATCACTCCCCCAACTCAATTTGATGAGAGATTGAAATGGATGAGAAATCCAATTCAGAGTAAAAATCTGAAACTAATTACTAAGATGGTGTTTCAAGCTTCGGTCTATTTAATTTGGAGGGAGAGAAATTCTAGGATTCATTCAACAGATATAAGACCACATTCTACAATCATATGTGAGATTCGTCAGCTCATTCGCTTCAGGCTGTACACACTTACTCGAGCACAAAGGAACCTACCTTCAGTGATTCCTCTTTCCACTACTTGGTTACAGATCATGAGTTAACCGTAATATCACGCTAGTTTACTCCATCTTGCTTCATTTGTTTTTCTTTGTTTTGCTGGCTCATTCAGAGTTTACTCCTTATGTCATCTAGTAGGTGATCATAAGTCGGCTGATAGGTTGTAACTTTTATAACCCAGTCGGGTAAAATAATAAAATGAGAACTTAAAAAAAAAAAAAAAAACAAACAAGTAAGTATAATACTAAGAATTACCTTCAACAAACAAACAAACAAAAGTACTAAGAATTACCTTTAACAAACAAACAAAAAAGTACTAAGAATTACAGGCACACGAGGAGTTGACTATTCTATGTAATGTTTTCGATTAACAGATTTTTCTTTTATTTTATCTTCATATACGATATTTATAAAAAATATGCAAATAATTTATTTTATTTTTTTGTTAACATGCAAATAATTTATCAAAACAAAAATAAGCACTCCTCTGCTTACGCTTACGACTAACGAGTCTCGTTTTACATGAAAGCTTACCCGTCAACTAATACACACAAAAAAACAATACAAATTAAATTAGGAAAATGACAGGTTAACGGAGCTTAATTAAGTTTTTATTATTCAATTAACGAAATGATACAGCATCTTCCAGTTGTCAGAAAGATAATGAAAACGTGGACTCAGAAGATAAAATATTTCCAGATGCGTTTGCTATCGTTACCTGTCTTCCTCAATAGTACCGGTTATCATTTTTTATCTTTCTATTTGTTTACCTTTTTGTTTTCATCTCTGTGTTGGCACACCGTTTTCATTTTAATGACTGGACCTGAACATTTTAACTAAAACTGTTTTTTTTTTAAAGGGGAAACTAAAGTTAATTTTAATCTTCTACTTCTAGATTATTGATTTTGTAATTATTTTACTAATCCAATTCATTATTGAGTATTTTAATTCATTATTGAATTATGCACGAAAGGGCCTGAAAAGAAAGAGATTAGAGTCTTCCTTTCTAGAGGTAAAGTTAAATTATCTTTATAGGGTTCCAGACTTTTAGTACAACGCTATAGAAGCTTTTTATTTAATCAATCACTAATATCTTAGCTAAATCTCATCTACATCCGATTCTTTGTAGTAATATTATTATATTAATGCTTGTAGCTTTTTCATTCTACTATATCTGTAAGAACAATCAGGGACTAATTAAGTAGAGGAGCATGTGCTAATAGCGTTGAAAGCGGCCAATTATTTTGTACAAGAAAAATCCTTAGTTACAGGTTAACGATTCAAGTCTTGTTCACTACCCTTTTCTGTATTTTTGTTGATTAGCATTTAACTGCTCCAAAAAAAAAATATTTTGCTTGCTTGAGATTTTAAGATTTTTCTTCACTCTCTGTAATTTTGATAGATTCTACCTTTCTCTCACATGTCATACCGGGTTACATAACTTTAAGATGGCAAAAAACTTCACGTGTAACTTTAGAAAAAAAAATCTTTTATTCAGAACTTTGCAGATGAATTGGTTTGGTCATTTCCAAAAAAAAAAAAAAACAAACCAAAAAGGAAAAATACTAGTTCCAAAGAACATTTTCTTAAAACTGAATAAAGCTCACGAAAAAAATAGGAACCAAAATGAAAGCAAAACTAAAATCAGAAGTTACCACTTCGATATGTTTGTATCTTTCTTATTCCAAAAATATGAACCAAATGGAAGCAAACTCAATCCAAATCCAAAAAATGTCATTTTTTTTTTGCATGTTTCCACCAAAAATGAAATATCAGAAAACCGTACTACATTCCCAATCTGAGAAAAAGGATAGATTGATCGGCAACTAACTATACCCAAGTACCCAACACACATACACAGAGATATGTGTCTACATATAGCTGTTGTCTTTTTTTCTGTTTATAAACTATAAACAAATAAAATGTCGCTAAAATAAGTTATTAGCTTTTTTTGTTTGTTTGCTCACCAGTTATAAACAAAACATATATTTATGCTCATTCAGTTATATTTACGTGTTGTCGTACAGATAAGAGGTCTAGAGTTACATCTTTTGTCTTATTGTTGATCGAACATGTATAAAATAAGTAAAAAAAAAAAGTAAATAACCCAAGTTTCACCATTCTAATATATTTGTCAAATCAACGAAATAATTTTTTTTTTTAAAAAAAAAATTTAATTATTTTGCAACTAACTAATTAAAAAAGTACGCATTGGTGACACAAATTTTCAAATCGGCTTAAGAAACTACTTGTTACAAATCCCATTCAAAATTGATAATAACAAACACACACCTGGGCCAAATATATTAGAACATAAAAGGAGAAAAATATATTTGAGATTTAAATGGGCCACCTCTATAAGATAGTAGTAGTATCCAACCCAAGAAGTATACTGTATAGGTCTTTATCCATCATTCCATCTCCTTTAAGATTTAGGCTGGTCTGACCTATTTATTTTGGTATGTTTTAAGACAAAGTAATAATGCGTTGTTCGCTTTATGTTGGATATTGTGACAATCTTGGGCTTCGCATCAGTACTTAGATCAATTTTCTGCCAATAACGTCTTCTTTTTTCTTTTTCTTTTCTGGCGTTGTTCGTTTATGATTATCGTGTGCACCAATAACTGTGACTCTGAACCGAGGGTGACTTATTTTCCTTGATCATGTTTGTCCCATTAACTATGAAGTTTTAAATTCAATTGTTACTGGTTATATAGCTGTAAATACTTTTTAACATCTTTTTATTATTATTTGTTACAAAATGCTTTTTAATATCCTAATAAACAAACTACATGTATATACAGTGCCGGCTCATGTGGTTGGGCGGGGAGTGCGACCGCCCAGGGTCTACGATTTTTTTGGGGCCCAAATTTTCAACAAAAAAAAAAAATTTTACTTAAAAGAAAAAGTTTTTTAACAAATAAAAAGTTAGATATATATGTATTTACTTAACTTTTATATATTAATCATAACTAAATATAAAAAAGATCATATAAGATATTTAAAAATGTTATATCACAATATTTTTTAAAAACAATTTTTTATATAAATAATTATTAAACATGTATACTGTTAAAAAAAAATTTTGCCCAAGGGCCCCGTAAAACCACGAGCCGGCGCTGTGTATATATTCATCCAAACATCATTAAAATCATTCAAACATTTATCAAAAGTTATTTCAGATGTGTTTGATTGAGTATCTCTTATTCAAAATTTTAAACTGCTTTCAACTAAATCTCAGTTTAGAAAATAATGATTTTTTTTCTTTAACATTTCTTAGTTTAGAAACGAATTAAATGATTATGTAGAAAAAAATATAATATTGTTTTATGTGAGACGTACTACCAGAATCTTTTCAAACGTAAACATGCAGAAATGTGGAATCCCAATCAAATGTTTAGAAAATAAATACAATGGTCTACCCTAATCTGTGGGCGCTCACAATAGTTTGATAACAAGTACATGTGTAGTGCTTAACATAAACCAACTAATTGCAATTTGTATAAAATGAATGTTTTTTCATAGTCTTTTTGTCCTTCTTTTTTGACATCCTTTGTCTTGGATCAGATGGGGTGGTCGAAGACATGAACGATAGACTAATTACATAAATATTTTAAGTATTCGACTATCTGTAACCCATAATATAGTACAAGCTAACTAGCAAGTTGTTTTCCCTATTAATACAAAATGGAATCTTCACGACCCACTTGACGATAACTAAAGTTCTAATTGCTATACTAACTCTGATGTCCTCTCGAGTAGATCGTTGTTTGCTTTTCATGGGCTGTTTAGGATATGTTAGGTTACCGCTCTAGACTGGTATTGATATTGAGCATTATTTGGCGATTCTGTTGAGGCAGCGATTTTGTCTTCTCGACTTTTTTACTGGTGGTAGATTAGTCCTTTAATCCTTTTAGCTTAATCAAATATCGTACTCCATTAGTTTTCGGACAAACTGTAGGTATCTGTTCTTTATTGATTTTGAGAGAGGATCATTAGAACAGGGCTCCTGGTAACTACAATGAAGACTCCAATTCTTTTGGAATTGTAGCATAAACGGAATGGTCTGCACTTTGGATTGCTGCGTTACCGTTTGGCTTTGTTTAGTTATAGTTTTGCTTTTCTGTTCTTTTTCTAGTCTTACTTTGCTTTCAGTTGTATCTATTTTGGTTTTTGTATTGTTGTCATTAGTTTTGATTTTTCTATCTCCTTTTGTAATATCTCTGTTTGCTGTTAAAAAATTAAAATGATATAAAATTTAATATTTTACCCCAAGAAAAAGAACTCTTATGTCCCGCGATGCTTTTAACGACTGATATAGAGATCTACTATATATTAAAAGAAAAGCATTTTGTGTATTTTTTGCTGATGTGGCAACATCATTTTTTCTCAATTTTTTTATTTTTTATTTTTCTTTTATTATTAAACTTGTTGCCAAGTATTTAAAAATCAGTTATGAGGATTTTAAATTCAATATATTAAAGTTATACTATTCTTATTAATTTGGTTAAAAATCAAATATTTATTATTTAACTACTCATAAAATAAATTACAAAACTAAAAAAAAATGATCATTTTGTTATCCATGTGTTATACTATAAAAGTTTGTGGAGATTTACAAGCATAAAATTTAATATAAAATTTAAATATTGTTAATCAAACGCAATGTGCCATTCTAGTAAGTTATAATAACTCCTCAAAATCGAAATTTCGATAATATTAAAATCCCCAGTTAAATAAAGTAATAGTACAATATATTTTTTGTCACAAAAGTAATACAATATTTAGATGCGAAGAATCGGAGAAGGATGTGAAATAAATTATGACACAGAATGACAAAATAATTTGGCTCGTCTCATAATAGCCGCGCACAACCAAAATGTACCAATGCCGACTTCGTTCTCTTATTCCAGCTAGTATTTTCAGGACATCGGGAATCAAACCAATTCATGGATGAATTCTTACCATAAAAACTTAAAACAAGAGACGTTCGTATTCATCATCTTTGGTAATGAAATCGATGTAATATCATCGTTTTCTTTTGTATTTTGCAGTTTCCACACCGGTAAGAATTAACCACCATGATAGTATATGTACCTCTATTTTCTGATATATCATCACGCAGACTATTTCTAGAAAAAGCTATTCATTACTACAATTTAGTAACTTGTTATTTGATATCATCAAGAACATTAAAATATATTTTTATATATATGTTTATATAAATTACAATAGATCAAATGATCACGTGCTGCCAGTTATCGTCGGCATCTTATAAATTGTTGATAAACAGCCTATAAATTTACCATTTTCTTCAAGTTAAATCTTCTTCATTACCATTTACCAAATAAAAAAAGCTAACATATTTATGTTACATACATCTCCAACCAACATCTTCACAACTTCCACAGATGACAATTTATAAGAAAAAACTAAAATTAATTGAAATTCAAAGAACGTCAAAACCACGTGAGGTGCACGTGCGTTAACGGACCGTGAGTAGGAGACTCTCTTCGTCAAGCGGACAAGCACCCACACAGCACAGCCCACACACAACCCCTTCTCTCTAATTTGGTCCCCCTATACTTTAATTTATCTGGACATTTCAGGATTTTACGGATATATATAAAAAGGAATAGATAAAAAAGAACAGGATAATAAGTTTGGATGATTAAACTAATTCGTAAAATTTCTTAGCTAAATCTTATTTGCAAACTCTTAATAATTTAGCTAATTAAAGATTAACCTAAAACACAATCTTTTGCGTAATTCCAGAATAGAATAAGTCAGAAAATTTGGAAACTACATATAACTTTTATTTTTTTTATTTTAGATAAATAAAATAATTTATTTCATATTTTTTCCACTCCCATACTTTTTTTTCATATCCATTTAGATATAATAAAATGATTACAAGTTAAAAATTACTTAAAAGGTATTTGATAAATAATCTGGGATGCAAAAAGAAGAAATCAGGAAATCCTTTTCAAAATTTCCAGAACTCTTTTAATTTGTTAATTTAACAATCCCTAACTATATTTAGTAACCCTCCCTCTTGCATTATTATATTAATCAATTAAACTACTACTCATAATATATATCTCTCTCTCTTAAAGGCACTCAGATTTTCCCTAATTATCAGATTAACTTTTGTAGGGTTTTTCTTTCCCGGCAAAAGCAAATTATGTACCCTCCTTCTTCCTCATCAAAGTCCACCGCTCCAGACGACGCCGACGCCGACAATAATCGATATGACTCAGCGGCCGGAGCTACCCGTGATTTCTCCTCCCTGGGCTCTCAAACCCACTATAATTCTCCGCGGCCGCCGCCGCCACGGCAACAGCACAATCTCAACGTCGTCGGTCTCGGTGATTACTTCTCCGGCGATCCATCTACCATCGGATGTGATTCCGGGGCTTCTTCGTCGTCTCCATTGTTCCGACACAGAAGCTCTCCGGCTGGATTCTATGACCAACATCTTCCTCCTGATCCCAACGGTAACTTTTTGTGTTTCTTACATTTACAACACACAAAGACAGAGAACATTAGAAGAACTATAATTAGTACTCTCTTTCTTTCCGATAAATGTTTTGAGTTTTTCTATGCTTCACATAGATAGATAATTTTTAAATTTTATACTTGTTCTGCTATTGATAAGTTGTCATTTCAGAAAGATGCATACAAATGAAAAAATCTTTAATTTGTTAATTTTTCAAAATAAAAACATAATTACCTACGTGATTAAATACAATTCAACCAATAGTATAATATTCTACAGAATAAAAATAATTATAAATCATTAAAATTCATTAAATTTTGTATTGAAATTAGAAAACGACAACTAATTTAAAACAAAAGAAAAACTTAAAACAACAATTAATCCAAACCGGAAAGAGTACCGTAATAATATTTCTTTTAATTGTACCAACTAGAGTTAATATAATACTTTTACCTAAATTTACAATTACTTATATCAAAAACTTTTAACTGTATTGCAACAAGATTTTTAGAGAAAATGTGATAAATCATAAAACATACGATTTGAAGAAACTGAAGGAGTATATGTTATTTTATTGATAAACGAGTCGGTAGGTAAATTAGTCTAACACGTAATCTTGACTTCCTTGAATCCAAACCATCTAATCTTGAATTTATTTCGACGACTTTAATTTGTCTATTGGTTTCCCTCATATATAAAAGGATACGACTTTTGTTTTCTAATAAATTAACAAAGATAATATCGATCACTTATTGAAATTTGAAGTCACATTAGCTTTCAATATACTACCTATAGATTTTTTCTTTGGTTAATATGGTCAATCTATGTATCCATAGATTTTATTTACACCTTTCTCTTTCAGTTCTGTTTGGAGAAACCATAGTCGATCTTATTTTTATAGAAATATACATGTATACAACGTATGCATACATTATACATGCATGAATAATTAAACACGTATTTCCAGGAGAGGCAAGTTGTATATTTTAATAATGCAATTTAAAAACATGCACTTGCCAAAAGTATATGTAAAAAAAACGAATCATTACAAAAATAAATAAAAGTATAGTCCACTTGGCATATTATATCCAGCCACTTGCTCTTTTTCTTCTGACAAAGCAGCCATGAGGCCCACCCTGCTGACATGGCTTCATCATAGTCAGTATTTCTATTTTTGGATACGCCTACTTGTCATTATAAATAATTGATTTATTACTATATTGTTGGTTGCAAATATTAGTTAATATTATTTTTGCGCAATTTGATCTTCTGTTCATTGCATCCGTCCGGTTTGTTTTCCACTGTAATCCATGTGCGAGCCCCAAGAAAATTTACCCCTCTTGCATTATTATATACAATATGTACAATACATAATAATAATAACTGGAATTCGAATAGTGAATATTTCTAAGATTCTTTTCATGAATCGTTATTCTCTGTCAAATTGGCGATAAATAAAATTTAAGTAGAGACAAAGGAAGGGGTCCTCGAGTCTCGAACAAGACCCATTCTCTTCTATTTCGTATATATACGTTTTAAAAATCATACTGGGTATTAAAATACTGAGATAATTACAAGTTATAACCCTACATTACATCTCGTTCTTTCTCTTTCGATCTAAATTTGTTGATGGAAGAGGGAACAGGTTTTTCTCTAGGGCGGCCAAACGGAGGATACAGAGGAGGAGGAGGAGGAGAACGAGGACCGTCGAGGTTGAAGTCGGAGCTGAGATTCTCCGGCGGGAGTAGTAGTAGTAATCATCAAGAACATAACTCTCTACCGCGAATCTCGGAGGTCGAAGCGGCTGCGGCGGCTATAAACGGTGTCCCATCGACGAGTATGAGTTTTGGAAATGATCATAACAATTGGGACAACTCATCTTCTCATATCAGTTTCACCATTGATGAACCCGGAAAACGGTCCAAGACCACCGACTTTTTCACCTTAGAAACTCAGGTATTTCTATGATTTTGAGGTTATTATATGTAATTGTGTTGTATGAATCTTGAATACTTTAACTTTCTTTTTATGCAACAAAGTTTCATAATTCTTGGAATATCTTAGATAAAGGGGGAAAATAATGCATATGCCCCAAAGTTGAGTGGTTTTGTACTTTTTTTGTATTATACTTTGTCCAAGTCTAGAGAACGTTTATGATTGATCTATGTATTGTATGTAAATAAATGATACTATTATACTTTGTTGAGTGCTTTTGTGTAACACATATTATGTGTAGTCTAGAAATCGATTTAAATTCCATAAAGTTAATAAGCATAGGATTTTTAAGTTGAAATAAATGCCAGTACAAATGTGTGTCACGAGTTCATGTATGTTAAGTGTTTTTTTTTTTTGTAATAATATAAATTGGTTGGACAAGGTTTAAGATGGATATATGTATATTATTTACAAGCTTGTCCTTAATTTGCTAACAAATGATTGATTATTGTGTAAAGTTTTTACTTTTTACGATGATGTTTGGTTTGGTCTGGATTATTTAAGTGGTTATGGTTCTGATTCTTTAGTTTAGCATGCCGCAAACGTCTCTGGAAATGGCGAGAATGGAGAGTTTGATGAACATCCCAGAGGATTCGGTGCCTTGTAGGGTTAGGGCCAAGCGTGGATGTGCTACTCACCCGCGCAGCATCGCTGAAAGGGTTAGTTGTATATATTCTATATATTGTTTTGATGTTATATTATTGCTGCATAAGTAAACATATAACCATACAAGAGAAATTTTATGTGAAACTTAAAGAAAACAAGGGTATGATCAAGTTTTATGTACAGGAGAGAAGAACGAGAATAAGCGGGAAGCTGAAAAAGCTACAAGAACTGGTGCCTAATATGGACAAGGTGAGGGATATTAATTACAAATTCTATGTAAACTTAGGTGTAATTAAGAAGATTACATAGCTAAAGATAATTTTGATGTTCATTTTATTTTTTCAGCAAACGAGCTATGCAGACATGTTGGATTTGGCTGTCGAGCATATCAAAGGTCTTCAAAACCAAGTAGAGGTGCGTCTTATGTTATGTGCATATGACATTTTCTCGAACTGAAGTAAACATGATCATATTCCTTATATTATATACAATCTTGAGAAACTGCTACTCTTTGACCAACTCATATATAACTTAAGTATAGTATGTTGGAGAAACATTTATGGCAATATAACAGCTATTGTACTATTGATCAAATCATGAATCAATCTTTACTCATGGGTACGATTAATATCTTTTTTTATACTGCAAAATTTACATGACAACTGTAAAATTTAAAGTTAGTTTAAGTTTTGAATTTTGATCGATATCCTGGTGGTCATAGTTTTTCTTTTGATCTGATCATGAATTTTGCCATGTACTTGTGTCAAAAAAGAAAAGAGTTCATGATCTCTTAATAGGGTTCATTTTGCATGGGTCTCTTAATAAGGTTTAAGTATGTTCATTTATACTCTTTCATCTTTATTTAATTTCTCTCATACATATCTAATATCTTCTTTTTTTTTTCTGAAAAGTTTCATTACAAAAATAGTTTAATAATAGATCGACTACTCTAATTTAAGGATCATGCATGATCATCGCTCTACGTAAACATACAAATAGAAGGTTATGTATATATTATACGCTCAATCAACGCATTAGTCTGTGAATGTTATATTCTGAGGTCCCATCTAAATTCAGATGTTATATCTGGTCTTATATTGAAGTAGTTTATATATGAGGAAATACTCGAGCTGAACTTCTGTCCATAAAAGCCATACAATTGGAAACTGAGATCTCCAAAACATAGGCAGATATTTCATACATGTAAACATATAATTTTGCTTAGTTAATGTTTTATTTTCGTTGGTTATTTGTCATGTGCAGTCACTGGAAAAGGGGATGGAGAGATGCACTTGTGGGGCATGCAAGAAGCGATGATGGATGATATATATGATGTGTTTCCAAACATGATCCAATAACGTATAGAAGAAAAAGAGACTAAGGAATCAATTCAAAGACAGAAAAGAACACAACAAGAAAAATATTTGATTTATATACTTGTGATTTTGGAGGTCGAAAGAAAGTGATGGTGATCAATTAATGAAGTCTGGTTTTGACACATTCTCGAAGTCTTCATTATAATGACAACTTATAATAACTTAAATTAAGTCGATCAATCAACTTATCAATAAAATTTTAATTAATTTAACTTAGAACAAAACCTACATTTTGAGACATGTGTGTATTGTATTTGTTCCTACTACGTTCTGGCCTGCGATTTTATTTTTCTTTGAACCACAACATACTCATTATAGATTCATAACCGGTTAGAACTTAGGTGTTTTTCTCTCCAAATAATCTATGTTTGACCAATCAGAAATGCAAAATTTATCTCAAACATAGTAATTATATATAGGGTATAGAGATTCATAACCGGTTATATTCAGTGTTTCTCTCTCACTGCAATCTATCTTTGCCAATGAGGAATATAAACAACACATGGTTATAAATAGAGAAAGAGGGAGCAATCGGATCTACTTTAACATCTCCCCTTGAGTCCCTCAGCATCCATCCAATGCGATTCACATGCACCCTGAGCCAATTTTCACTATGATCCAAAACCATAATGCTTCTCTCTATCTAAAAAAACTCAAAATTTCTTTAAATAAGATACATATGTTAATAATTCAGTTCACAATTCACACGATTCGATTTCGGTGCGTGATTTACTGATTTTAGTTAAACACAATTTAACAAATGATGATGCTGTTTAGGTTATTAACAAAAAAAAGGAGCTTTATGATGGAAATCTACTTCATGCGCAAAGTGACTTGACATTTATTGCGCTCATTACAACAGCCTAAAATAAAGTAAATTCGTTCTTTCTCTCTCATTCCCGAAGCAAAAGCGTTACAGAGCAGAGAAGTAAAGAAGAAACGACGGCGAAGACATGTCGGACGACGAGAGAGGCGAAGAGTACCTCTTCAAGATCGTGATCATCGGAGATTCCGCCGTCGGCAAATCCAACCTCCTCACCCGGTACGCTCGCAACGAGTTCAACCCGAACTCGAAAGCCACGATTGGAGTCGAGTTTCAGACTCAGAGCATGGTCATCGACGGCAAGGAGGTCAAAGCTCAGATTTGGGATACCGCCGGCCAGGAACGCTTCCGCGCCGTCACTTCCGCCTATTACCGTGGCGCCGTCGGAGCACTCGTCGTCTACGACATCACTCGCAGCTCCACCTTCGAGAACGTCGGTCGCTGGCTCGATGAGCTCAACAGTATGTTCCCCTTCTCTCGATTTAAAGTTTCTCTCTTTGTTGCTTTTCCTCTTGGATTTGTATGGAAAGTTTCGATCTTTGAATGAGATCTGAGTGTTGGAGTAGGGATCATATTTGGATCAATCAAGTAGCAATGCCTGTGAACTTTAGGAATAGAAGAATCGTTGTTAAGTAGTGAGAAATTTTTAGATCTGAAGATTTACGAATGACTTCTCAAGTCTTTTGAGTCAAGTTCAAGTCAAAAAAGTATCTTCCTTTTTGGTTTATGATGAAGAGCGATGTTGATTAGTTTGTTGGTGGGCATTTCGAGGAGAAGTGTATTGGGTTTGACAATTACTATGATGAATCTTGTTGCAGCTCACTCTGATACAACAGTAGCTAAAATGCTAATTGGGAACAAATGTGATCTCGAGAGCATAAGAGCGGTGAGCGTCGAGGAAGGCAAAGGCCTTGCCGAGTCTGAAGGTTTGTTTTTCATGGAGACATCCGCTCTTGACTCGACCAATGTAAAGACGGCTTTCGAGATGGTTATTCGCGACATCTATAGCAACATCAGCCGAAAGCAACTCAACTCTGACTCTTACAAAGAGGAACTTACCGTGAATCGGGTTAGCTTGGTCAAGAACGAGAACGAAGGTACAAAGGCCTTTTCTTGCTGTTCGAGGTAACATCCTCTGTACCGGTTTCTCTTTGCCCTGAGGGGGTTGGTTGTTTACGGTCTTCGCCGGTTAACTTATAGAAAAGACAGAGACATTCTTTTGGTTCTCAATTGAAGCTAAAAGCAAAAGAAAGAAAGGTGTTTTGAGTTTCTTTGTTACAGATACAGAAGAAATGTAAGCAAAATTTGCACAAGAAGTTTGGTCAGTGTATAAGTTATGTTCTCATTTCTACTTTCTGTACTTGTAACTTTTTTGTAAACTTTGTGAGTGTTAAAAATCAATTTTGGTATTTTCCAGTTACTTTTTAGTTTGGTGGCCCGCAAATTTACTACTCCATCTAAACAAAACGATAGTAAAAAGGATATATATTTGATTCAAATTTCAGTTATGGTACTTATCTTCGATTAATGTGCCGGTTAAAGCAAAGTAGTTAGTGTGTTCGTTGCTTCCACTCTTTATCACCATAGTTAGAGCATGAATTCCCATGATTATCCCTGGGTCTCTCCAAATGGAGTTTTCATAAATTTTGTATCATTATTTTATTTGATTTTTATAATTTAATTAAATTATAAAAAGTTGAACCAATAGTAAAAAGACAAGTTTTAGAACTCATCTAGACATGAGTTCTAAGAGCAGCTCCAAAATTTATTTATAATATTTAATTTAATAATTATAGTTAAAAGATAATCAATCATAACAATCCATTTGTTGAAAGCAGTATCTGAAAAATTCTGAGAATATCATAAATGAGAACCGATTGTGGTTCTCTCTCTTTCTTTTTCAATTTTTCTTATTTTTTATTCTCAGATACTTCTCTTCATACTACCAATCATGATGCTCTAAAATCTCTCTGTTTAGAACCCAATTTTGTCTCTCTTCGTTTTTTCTTTTTTTCTTTAATTAAAAATTTAATCAGAACTTCATCATGTTGATTATATTGTTTAGTTATATGAATTGAAGAGCTGAAACTTTGAAATTAGTAATTTTAGATGAAGCAATGTAGTCGGTGTATTCATATCGTCCACTCTTTATCACACATACGTTCGGAATGCATTAGCCGAACTTCGCAATCAAATTTAATATAAGATGTTGAAAGTAACAATCATGTTAATGTCACTTCAACGTGTTAATACGCGTTTGGTATTGTTAACAATTGTTTCGTCTGTGTCTAGTTCACATTAGAGAAAGTGTGTTATGCTTTCTTCATATGTCAAAACTATTATCCTAGGAACAGTTAATTTATACTTAGATTGTGGGAGAACTTAATAATGATGACTAGATTGGAACTAAACCCAAAAAAAAGTCAGCGTCGGATTTAATGGGTTCCCACCCACATATTTAGCAAAAGATATAAGAAAATACATGTTTAGTTTAACTTTATTATTGTCCCGTTGGAAACACACAGAAAACAAAACAAATACGAATATAATAATAAAACAGTGACTATATTTAGTCTCTCATTGTGACCTCCAATATTTGGCCATTTCGAAGCCATTCTTACCATAGTGATAGTCTTCAATGGTCATATCAATCTCGGCTTGAGTATTCATCACGAACGGACCGTACTGAACCACCGGCTCCCCTATGGGTTCTCCAGCGATTAACACAAACCTCAATCTCTTCGAAGATGACTTGTTCCACACGCTAACGCCGTCATTTCCTGGTCCGAACACCACAACGTTGTGTGCTGAAACAGGGGAAGAGTTTGATGAGCCGAAGACGGCTCCGCCTTCACCGCTTTCCAGAACGTAAGCAAACGCGTTCCAAGATTCCGGAACGCTCTGATGGACTTGAGCTCCTGGATCGAGAGTGAAATCGAGGAACATTGTTGGTGTTCTTGTGTAAACAGGGGACTGAATTCCCATTGATTCTCCTGCTATGACTTTGACCTGGACACCGTTCTCTTCTGCTTTTGGTATGTCTGAATTCGACAGTTCTTGGTAATTTGGCTCTATCCTGTCGAATTTAAAACTAAAGAGTCAATTTTCCAGTTTAGAAACCCCAAAAAAAGTCGAATTTGCAAGTGGTCTTTGTATACATTTTCTCGTTGGAGGAAAGATTGATCCAAAGTTGTAAACCCTTGTTAACTTCTTCTTCAGGCATTTCAGAATGAATGATTCCTCTGCCTGCAGTCATCCACTGTAAAATAGAAACATACATTTAGTAGCTTTTTAGGTTTCGCTCTAATTGTTAGATTATCGAATAATTAAACTGTTGATTATTATCCCCCCCTCCCCCTACCTGAACATCACCGGCATAGATTGTACCCTTGTGGCCTTTGAAATCTTGATGAGTAATTCCTCCCTACGGAAAAAGGAAAAAAAAAAATTACTAGAAAATAAATAAAGAACAATTTTTAAAGATATGGAATAAGAAAATATCGAAAAATAAAGACAAGATGTGTTCTTTTTACCTCTAGTACGTATGTAACCGTTTCAAAACCTGTTCATCATAATTTTTAGCCAAAAAATGTTAAGAGTTACATAAAACCATTTTCTAATTTATATATGTGTATATACATACATATATATATATATATGTATAGGTGATTGACCTCTGTGAGGATGATCTGGGAATCCAGCTGGAGGTGAAACTGCTCCAAAGAAATAGTAAAAAAGAGTAAAACATAATTAAAGAATTATCGATAAATGGCTGCTTATTTTAATGATTAGCTAAACAAGAAAAAAAGGCTGCTTCCGAGAATTTACCGGAGAATTCATCTAGCATCAAAAAAGGATCTAATAGCTTCTGCTCACTCCTGTATTTGTACAAGAGAAATCCCAGAAGATTTATAAGACTTGATTATCGTTGAATCTCCAACAAAAAAATAAAAAAATTTAAAGAGGAAAGAGAAGAAGGAAAAATGAGTAAGGAACCTGGAAATGCCACGTCTGACGACGGCTCCATCGCCTTCTTTCTGAAGCTTAGCGAAGACTTTCTTGATTACAGATCTTGATACGAAACTGTGGGAAGAAGAAGACATAGATTTGATGTTTCTGAATGAAAACAACCCTCCAATAAAATTTGCTCTGTTTATCGCAGCTCTCATGTACTAGTAATTGTGTGTGTGTTTATCGTTGATAGATGGATGAATTTGGATTGTGTGTGGCTATTTATAGAGCGACGGCTTTGAAATGTATGTGGGCCCTCATGGGCTTCTAAAAGCTTACACCGCCGCATTATTTGGAACCAGACCGCTCATTGCACTGTGTCATGCTCACGTCATTGTGATCCATCCTCTGATGTATGTAGTATATAAACTTTTATATTGTGTAATACAAGTTTTTTTTTTTAATCCAAATCTTGTTTCATTTATTAACTATTGTTTTGGCAGTTTGTAGTTATAAAAAACTGATTTTGGATCTTAAAACTGATTTTGGATCTTATTACTTTGTTCAGTTCGAAAAGTTTTCAAATTTCTTTCCAAACAAAACGGAAAATTAAATTTCTTAAATAAAAAGAAGATTCTGTTCACTTTCGGTATACTGAGTTCAGTTTTCTTTGCTGTCTAATTTTGTATGTGGATTCAATAGTACAGACAAAGTAGAAAGTTTATGAGTTTATAATAGAGTGAAAAGTACCAGGCTTTAAGCTAATGAATAAGACAACGTAGAGTAACTTTTATAAATAAATTAATTTATTTTACCGAATCTCATTTGACACTTTCAGATAATCCCCAAATTTATCAGTTCTAAAAAATATGGATTAAACTCGAAGACCAGTTCAAAAGTTAACAAAAGAAGATTAGCTCTAGACTTCTACTGCCAACGTGTAACTTAGGGACGTGACACGTGTTCTTGTTGCATACATAGACACATACGCTACCTTGACGTCATCAAATTTGGGTATAGAATTAGAAACCTGTTTGTCTATCTGTATGAAAACTGGATATGCATGCGTTCGCATTTGGAAAGATACTGCGAGCAAACTAATTAATAGAAACAGATACTTATAAATCAATATTATGATTCATGCTTACGTCATCGGAATACTTCGGACTAGGTTGTCACTTTCGATGTAAATCAAGTGGAAATGATTTGGCCATCATCAAAATGAGTGCTTGTTTTTTCTTTTAAGATAACCAGAAATAATAGGGAAGAGAACCGAATTGCTTTTTCCTTTTTACATTTAAGGTAAAAAAAAAGTATTCTAATGAAAGATCAATTGACACACAATCTTAAGTGTTTTTACCAACTTTGTCAAATCTAACACTCATGGAACTAAAAAGTTATCATATTTTCTTGCTTTTCCTATATACTGCAAATTACATAACTTAATTTGTTTTCTTATAGACAAATACTATCTCATTTTGGTTTCATAACATACATTTTTACAAAAACATTTCGAGACTCGAGTGTTCCACATGTATTTAATATCCTGATTTTACCTACACGGTATATTTTGAGCAAAATAATAATCATTCGAATGATTCAGAAAGGATCAATCAAACGTATATTATAGCCGATCAACTATGCATTATAGATTTACCAACTAATTTAATAAATATGTTAACTATTTTCTTAACCGAATAGACAAACTCATTGGAATCCTGATAGAAAAAAAAACATAATTAAACTCATGGTCATCGATAATGTATTTTATTTTGTTGAACAAATACAAGATGGTCCAAATATTAATAATTACATCATTAAATTACATTGTATATTAAATGGGTCGATAATTTCAGTGTGTAGCTTTTTATTATACTTCAAACGTATTTGATTGTTCCTTTCATAAGTGATCGTTATTTTATATAATCGTTTTTATATATAAAAAAATGTATATTCGATTGATAGATCGATTGTTCAAGTAATCGTTGGTTATTATTATTTTCAGTCGCATCTTTCTGTGATTGTTACTTAATTAAGAAAAGTATAAATAAAACGGAAAAGTAAATGGTATATCACTTTCAGTTCCTATATAATCGAGCTAAACCAAAAAAATGTGACATATAATATGCCTAAGCAATACGTGTGCTTACATGAAATGGACGTTGTTGTAAGAAAATGGACATTAATTTTCGACTTCTGAACAGCCAGTTATATACTTATATTACACAATTCCTCGTTTCTGTTTGATAGTTGGCTATCTAAAAATATGGACAGAGTCTTTTATATCTAATACTTAATTGTATATGATATACAAAATTTCCCTTTCCGGTTAAATGAGTGATTAAGAGACTTTTTCTATACATACCATGGTTTAGTGAAAAACTTCATATGCAACACATGGTGAATCCGAATAGCGACACAAACCTAATTAGATTACGAGTCCCGATTAACTTTGCGGATGTTAAATCATTATGTGCATCCATCATTAATGTTGTTTTCTGATAAATGATTTGCACGATATTAAAAGTATGATATATAATACATAGGATTTGAAGCAAATTCAATTTAATTAAACATAATGTGTAATTCCATGTCCGAAAAGTGTCATCCTTTCGTCATCGTACCTTGAACATATATCCGTGTGACATAACCACGACTTTACTATAACTTTAATCGTCTTTCACTAGGAAAAATAGAGTTGACAAACAATAATAATCATTAGGAATAATAGGATTAAAAATACCCTTTAGTTGACTTATTCAATAATCTATTATTTTTTTATTGGTAATCAGATATCTTAGCAAAACTTGGGACTACTCATGAAATTTGGGTGTCACAAGCAACAAAATTCGGACAGAACTGTTTACGCTTCAGGGCAAAGCCATAGAGAAATCTAAATTATCTTAAAAGTATGTAATAATGGAATCATTATGCATCATCTTTCACAATTTAAAAAGCCATAACTTTGAATGCTTTCATGTTTAATGGAAAGTTCTAAAAAGTCAAACATCTAGAAGCTCTGTGGGTGGTGTTTCCACTATTTTCTGCATATATGTGATCTTCCCCACCATCTATTGGAGAAACCCACAATCCCAACACACAAATCTAAGAGACTGAAGTAGATGTAAAGATATACATAAATTTTAGTATAGAGAATATTATTTTTCCATTGATTTGACTTTGTGAGGATCCTATTTTTTCAGTGAATCTTAGTGCACCACTACAGGCCAAAAGATCACTAATTAACATGACAATCAAACTGTTCATGATTCACTCTGTATAGTAAAAACAAACCGAACATTGCAAAATTGGAGCCACTATATCAAAATTTAAGTAGATACTGTTAGCTCAATGCTGCTTTTGTCTCCGTTTCTTATTGCTCTTAAGCTTTTGAGCTGGTGGTTTTGGACCGTACAGACAGATACGTAGACTTCCTTCTAACACTCTCTGGTGGAAGCAGTTCTTATACAAATCCCAAAACTCATCTCTGCAAAATTTCAAGATTTTATTTTTCAGAATTCTAACGATAAGTGAAGTTTGATGATGTTGAAAGCTACTTGTTGCAGAGTGGAGAAACAAACCTCACTTGGGGCAATGTGAATAAGGAAAATCCCTTGACATCTGTATGCATGTCTAGCACAATCATATCTAAACGGGAAAGCCCTAATGCCTCTATGTCGATTAGCTTTTTGATTCTGCTCGGTGTGCCGCTCCCAATATTAACCCGTTTTTTCAATAGAGATACCTGCACCAACAATGAATTTAAGTTACTATAACAATGAGACTGAGAAACCGACAACAGAAATGAGAGCACGAACAAAGACTTTTAGTGACCAAAGCAGAAGCCATTGCTTCGAAATTACAACCAACATGAATAATATGACTTGAAAGCAATGGATGTTATACAAGTATCGAGTGTTTGGTTATGTAAGACAGAAATAGGATCAGACTGACGTGCAAAATAAAGATTGCTACAGCGGCAAAAATGCCATCAGCATCTTTCGTTTTTTTTATCATCATATCCGAATGATAGAAAAGTAACATTATTATAAAAAGAAATTTCAAGAACAAATATGAAAATGAAAGGCTACGATGTGAGTATTTACTTTATATGAAAAACAAAAATTTGAAAAAGAGAGCTGGGGTCAGACTGACGTGCAAATATTTGGTTCAGCATTGCATATGCCTAAGAAATATTGATATATCTTATCATCATATCACAGCCTCTTAACATGAACAAAAAAAAAGGAAAAGAGGTATGAATATATGCATTAAAGCTTTATGCTACAATAAAAAATGATGGGTACATAATGGGATCAGACTGACGTGCAAATATGTTGTTCAGCATTGCATGTGCCTATGACATATCGATATATCTTATCATCACTTCCCAGAGTATTACCATGAAAAAAAAAAGAAGAAAGGGATGAATTACATGAGTAGGCATTGACTCCTGATATTCCTAATAAATAACGGGATCAGACTGACGTGCAAATACATTTCTATCTGCAGAGCATTAGCCTTAGAGATTTCGTATTTTTGTCATCATATCCCAAAGTCTCACAGAAAGCAAGAAACATGCATCCACACAAGAAAATCAAAAGAAAAAGCTCACATCGCAGTTATAGACAAACCTATCAACAGATTGTTAAAACCTTAAAAGAGGGATCAAGAAACAAATGATTCAAATTCCTCTTCTTTTCTATATGCGTTGAATTAATTCGCTATAAAGATAAATCCTTGTAAGAATAGAACACTACCTGTTCCTCAACCTTCAAATGTTTTGAGAACAACTTCACTGCTGGACATTGCTTAGTCAGTGAATGTAAACCCCTACAGATATCAGAAAAGGACTAATGTTCAGCACCTTTAATTACAGATACAAGAATGCAAATGTAAGATGATACCTTAGAAGTTCCAAAGATCTCAGAGCAGATAAGCTAACAACGAGAACAGATGGGTTTCCGGGAGCAACTTTCCCTTCAATAGCCTCTCCTTCGCAAAGATTCTCTCTCCAAGAGGACCCGAAAGACAACTTTATATGCTCTCCCAAGTTGCTTACATTTTGATCCAATTTTTGAGACAACTCAACTATACACTTGTCTGCAATCAACAATGCAATAAACCGTTTATAAGCAATTGGAAATTGATAAGCGGAGACAACATTTCAAAGCTCCTAATCTGGGATCTAAACCCTAAACCCATCTTCACTTACATAAACAGTGTTCATAACATTATATGAGAAGCGTGTACTGAGACTGAGCTAGGATAAAACAAAAAGGACGAACCTTTAACGGGATCGAGCTCTAAAGCAGAAACCCGGACACCAATGGCGGATTCAAGCTGCTTTAAGAAGAAGCTGAGCTGTTCAGGAGCCGACGCCGGTTGCAAATCCAGTTGTTCATCGCCGTCGCTCTCGCTATTCTGGTCGTTTCTTTCAACGGTGTTGTCAAAGGCGAGAACTTTCGACTTCTTAGTCTTCTTCTTCTTCAAATCTTTCTTCGGACCCAGTGATGGATTCCGACTTTTTTTAGGGTTTTTGTGGGCGGAGGGTTTTACTTCTGTGGTTGCCATGTTTCTTCTCCGAGTATGCAGACAATGTAGATGAGAAGCGGCGTTATAAAGTGTCGCAAATTTAGGTTTAGCGATGTGTCTTGTTTTTTAAACCGATCACTTAACGGTTTATTTTAATACCGATCTATTAAACCGTTCACACGCCCTAACCGATAACAATGGTCAAAATTGGTTGACATAACCGGCTCCGATTAGTTACAAACTTACAATTGCAGACGTGAAGAACAATAAAAGGATGCCAAATCAATTCCTTTGATTAACTGAAAAAGCCGCATAACGACTATGTCATCTAACTTGCGATTGATAAAATGCTGTTGCTGATTCAGCCAAATTTATAAAACAAACTAAAATTTAGTTTTTTTTATACAAACACAAGCATAATTATTTTATACCGATAATTTCACATAAACAATCACTAATTTGTGATACATTGAAACACATTTTTTCTGGTATATCATTTTTTGGAACATGTCTTCTACAATGGCTTTGGATGTCTTATTCATTAGATGATCAACAAAGTCAAGAGAAGCAAAGAACTCTAAACACACATATTGGATGTGAAGAGAGTTAAGCTACCGATGGAATCAT
The DNA here is from genome assembly GCA_010577795.1 of Isatis tinctoria. Taxonomy (NCBI): domain Eukaryota; kingdom Viridiplantae; phylum Streptophyta; class Magnoliopsida; order Brassicales; family Brassicaceae; genus Isatis; species Isatis tinctoria. Next base: position 2,510,478 of record CM021247.1, read on the forward strand.
TCCCATCTTCCTCGCATAAGCAAAAATACCACCAGCATCAATAACCGGTCCTGCATCACCGATCGCCTTCAGCTTATACTTTTTTCCGGTCGAGTGATTAGTCAGTAAACCACCACTATCTCTCAGCTCGATCGTCACCGTGTCTCCTGTCTTACACTCGTCGCATACTCTAACCTCCGACTCAAGCGGAAACACCTCTCCCGTAGCCACCGAGTTACGGAAAAAGATCCTTGCGTAAGTCTGAGCAACAACGGCTTTAGCTCCTGCTGCTCCGAGGCAGACAGGAGCGTGTTCACGTGACGATCCGCAACCGAAGTTTTCACCGGCGATTATGATTGAATATTTTGATTTGATCTCTCCTGGCTCGACGAACCTGGTTTTGTGGGAGCCTGGGAGACCGGAGAGAGCGTTGGAGCCGATCTCGTCACGCTCTTGCTGGTTCGACGGGAAGATGCAGGCTTTGTCTGCTGGGATGATCTGGTCGGTGTCTATGTTGTCTTTCAAAACGTAACAGAGACCGTGGAATGTTGTTTTGGCTAGGGTTTCGGATCCTTCGGAGGAGGCAGTTGCACGTGGGATGATGAAGGACGTGCCACGTGAAGCGAGGGAGATAGAAGAAGGGATGAAGGAAGTGGAAACGTTGAGTTTGAGGAAAGGAGATGGGAAGGGAACGAATGGAGAAGAAGGTTTGCTTGATGAGGAAGGTAAGGCTCGGGGCAACGTAGGAAGAGAAGACGCCATTGTGATTTTGGCTCTATGATCGAACTTGTTGTCTAAGTGAGTAACAGAGAGAAGGAAACAGAGAGATTATAAAAGGAAACATGTTTGTAACCTTGTATTTACGGATGTGCCACTTGGAAATTCTAAACGTGCGCTTTGAGACACGAGGGTAGGTCGCCGTGAGACAAAAGGTGTTTTTTTTTTTTTATGTCCAATCTTCTCATACTATCAGAAAAAGAACACATTCTCTATGAAAACCATTGAGAACTATGTTTTGTATCGAATGTCAAGCTCATTCCAAATCTACTATCATCGTTATAGTTTTGTATCGAATGTCAAGCTCATTCCAAATCTACTATCATCGTTATAGTTATACAATTATGTGATTGGTTGTACGATTGTATCATACCTCATTAGGCTGCTGCAGATGGAATGATTCATTTCAATTGCATCATGCATAGGCAGATATGATGGCCGCATCGACCCTCTGAATCCGAGATTTTCACCCACCAGATTCATCTTCCAATTGGGCGAAATGGGCTTCGATTTTTTCTCCTTGGTTCAGCTGGGTTTCTAATTGCGTTTAATTAAAAGAAACCTCATTCACGCAAACAGCGCAGGCACAAAATTTTATATGAATGTCATTTTATGTTTTGATAAAATTTGAGCGGAGAAGCATATAGATTGACAGAACTTCCGTAAGAGAAACAACACATTTTTTCTTTTCCATCCAAACGTATAAAAACAAACTGAAACAAGAAGACTAAACTCAGTCATATACATTCAACAAAGCATAGATTAGGTTCAGAAACTATTGAAAACATACATCCTCTTATTGTTCTTTTTATTGGATGACTGAAAGCTGAGAAATAACTTTGAAGATACTTTTTGGCTGGCAAGAGAAATCTTATCCGCATACTACTTGACCCTGCAAAACAATTAAAGGTGGTCAGTGTCATCCTCAAGTCCAGTACATATATAAACATGGAAAACACGAACAAAACATCAGCCTAATGTTCAAGCTTCTGCATCAAACCAAGTCTTCCTAAAGAAAAAAGAACAAAATCCGAATCAAGTCATTATCATCCTCACACAAAATCAACGACTTTGTTCCTCCTATCCACACCAACTTCTCACACAAAACCATAATCTTTACCAAGAAAAAGAGAAAAAAAGTAAGCTTTCTATCAACCTTTCTACAGTTCTCATCTCATAAACCATTTTCATTTTCAGTACATAACAGAGAACATGAAGAAAGATCTAAACTTTGATCCAAAAGAGTTTTGGTTTATATGATACCTGAGGGAGAAATCAAGCAGCAGCAGATGGAATCATACCGGCTTTCCTGGCATAAGCGAAAATACCTCCGGCGTCAATAACCGGTCCGGCGTCACCAATAGGCTTAAGCTTATACTCTTTCCCCGTCGTATGATTGATCAAAATGCTATCCCCTTCCCTCAGCTCAACCGTCGCCACATCCCCTGTTTTGCACTCATCACATACCCTAACCTCCGAGTCCAGCGGGTATATCTCCCCCGTCGCCACAGAGTTCCTGAAGAAGATTCTCGCATAGGACTGAGCCACCACCGCCTTCGCTCCCGCCGCTCCCAGGCACACCGGCGCGTGTTCACGAGACGATCCGCATCCGAAGTTCTCTCCGCCGATGATGATCGAGTATTTGGTCTTCATCTCCCCCGGCTCAACGAATCGGTCCTTGTACGCAGCCGGAAGTCCGACCAGCGCGTAGGAGCCGAGCTTCTCGTACTCGTCTGGGTTCGAAGGGACGAGGGTGAGGAACTCTGCGGGGATGATCTGGTCTGTGTCGATGTTGTCGCCGACGACGTAGCAGAGACCATGGAAGGTCTTCCTCTCTTGCGGCTCGGCGGCGGAGCGCGTTACGAACGATGAGGATGCGTTTCTCGACACGAGGGGTTTCAAATTGAAACCGGAGGCGGAGGCGGAATGGAATCTGAGGAATGAAGCTCGGAAGGGAGCGAAGGAAGGAGACCTGCTCGGAGAAGCTAGGGTTCGGGTCAATGTAGGGTTTACGGATTGCAGAGAAGCCGCCATGGTTTGTGGTTCGCTTTGGCCACCAGAGACGACTCAAAAGGTTCAGTGAGAAAAACGATTTAACAAAAATGCGATTACAAGTGGATTAATTATACGTATTTTCAATTTTTCTCATATTTACCAGCACACCCCTCGATCTCAAATGTTTTCACTTTTAACACAAATATTTGGGGCTCCTTGGTTATTAGTTATTAATTATTAACATATGAAATTTAAATATTTTTTGTAATTCTTACATGAATATTTTTTACCTTTTTGTAATCACATTGGTAACATCTCGGACTATTATGCTACAGTACAGCAAGGATTTGTTGTTGGGGTGAAAAGTGAAAACACCTCCATATCAATATGTATGTAGATGATAGATTCTAAAATTCGAGGGTCAAAAAGAGAATAATATCAAAACTCTGAGATTCTATGACATTTTCGATATAAGTAAGTCCCTGTGGTTCCTTTGGTTTTTTTTTTATAAGTTTCAAGTCCTTCAAGAAGTAGCTTTTTGTCTCATCCATTTTGTAGCCGACCATTTCTCTCCAGACAGAACTTCACATCCCCCGTGTATGCTCTTCGGATCTGAGTGTCCGTCCAGTCCCTGAATAACACAGGACGGAAATTGAACACAAAGCAGTCCACGAGATTCATGTCTGTGTCAAGAAAGAGAGATTGAAGAAACAAACCATGCTCCAGAAGAGAACTGCGTCTCCTTTGGTGGGTTTCACAGAGATTCCTTTCATGATTTTGCCACCACATGTGCATTCACCGTCACCAGCCTGTATTTGAAGACAGAGAGAGAGAGAGAGATATACACATTGGTTTCTTTATACTGAAGCAGTTTCATAACAGAAGAAAGAAGTAACAGATGTGTATTCTAAAGGGAAAGAATTATACCAAAGGGAAATAAGTTTCTCCTCCTTCGACGTCATCTGTTAGATACATTAGCATTGTTGCTACGCGCTGACCACCGCGTTTCAAATTGAACTGTGGGAAACATACAAAACAAACGAGGAAAATCATTAACACTCACGGTAAACTTACTTTTAGTTTAGTCCTCAAGAAACCAAACCAAATGTTCTTAGATCATAATGAAGAAGGTTAAGCAACTATCCGACGAAACATGATTGATCAAACCAAAAACTATACAATCCTCTTTTCACAGTTTTTTCACCAGAGCAAGAGCTTCCTCCATCAATCTACTAATATTATATAGATGAAACAGCACCAAAGGCTTACAGTGTCAGCAAAGTAATCGTGATGCGGTCTGTAAAACTCTTTCGGCTCGTATCTGCACTGCAACAGATTTTGATTCATCAAATCAAGAAAACAGCTTTATTTGCTTTTAACTTAAGAGTAATAAAACTTGCACTTGTGCACGCACCTTAGGACTTGAATGAGTTCTCCATTCTCGGCTGGTACTTGAGAAAAGACTGAAATTCGCTTTTCAATTGCCTGAATAGCAAAAGAAAGGAATAAAATTTACAAAAAAATAGTCAAGCTGATTAAAGGGACACCTCTCTTTTAAGATATTAGAGAGTGGCCTACCTGTATTATTGGATAACTTCTTTCTACGTGAGTTAGAAACATTCCAGAGCTTGTCCTCACATCACTTTTAACTCCCTAAGCAAGACGAAAGTAATAAGAGAATGGATAAGACTTTGAAAGCATTTCTACTCTCGTAAATTGTTAGAAACATTCCAGAGCTTGTCCTCACATCACTTTTAACTCCCTAAGCAAGACGAAAGTAATAAGAGAATGGATAAGACTTTGAAAGCATTTCTACTCTCGTAAAGTGTTTGACTGAAACAATGGAACAGTGGAGGTAATCGAAATTTTACATTTTTTAATATAGATCTCAATTTTCTAGAGCGTGAAAAGGAATTTGGCAGTACCTTTCCGGTTTTTATATCAACAACAGTGGAAACCTGAAGGCGAGGCCGGGCGATTGCTTTTAGGTATTCACATTCCTGCAGATATACAATTCAGGACAACCAAAAAAAAAAATGCCAAAAGTCATTTTGCTAACTCTTATGATAATGCTATTAGAATTGAGCCTAAAGTTTTGATTCTCTTTCAAATCTAATCTTTTCCTAGCTAGAATGAACAATGATAAATAAGGTTCTATCTAAGGCCACTTTGAATATGTTCCTCAAGAAATATGATGATGCTGTATAAGAGTAACAGATTATTCTCTGATCAGTTAACTCATCGCCACCTTGTTGAACTCAACGAGCTAAACACTAAGTTACGGGGTATGTACGTACCTCTGAGCTTAGAAAGTTATGAAGCACAATAATGCGAGGGGACCAACTAACTACTTCAGGCTTGACCTGCACTAAAGCAAATAAACATTAGCCGGAAGCAAATAGAAGGGACCTCGATTTTACAGAAGCAAAACAAAAACTATACATGTGTTTGTAACTTTTTTTTCTTTTTCTAATTCTCACAAAGGAATACGGATTCTTTCAGTAAGAATACTATTTTCAAGTTTAGTTTCTTCTCCATTGACCGTTTCTTTTAACTGTAGAGGTGTAGAAGTGCAAATTTGAGGCAAAAAATTGGCCTCTGGGGAAGAAAAACGATTGCATATGGATATGGTAGACTTACATAGCCAAGCCGTAACATTTCTGCATCTTTGTCATTTGCCCACCGGGAAACATCTGAAAATAAACGATTTCTTGTCATAGTAATGAATCCACAATCACCAGGTAAGCTCTCCAAGGATAGTCTTGTCCTAAAGCTACGATTGCGATAGTGGAATTTATAGTTTTGAGCTCTCTATGCAAACGTCATATTATTATCACACCAACCTCGAAGATAACGGGAGTTCTGCCCTCGAAGCCCTCTTAGGGATGGAAACCCGTTTCCTGAAAATAAGACGAGGAAAGAAGAAACTACTGAGAAACCGAAAGAAACAAAACAAGCAACAGAACATCACAAAGATCCTCTCTTTCACTAAGCATAGACTACATCTGATTTAGTTTGAAATTCCACTACATGATAGTTTCCGCTGCAATGTCCTCTCTATCCCTTGAAGAAGAGCTCATATAGCCTTATTTCCAGCTAAAGTTTGAGCAAGAATATAACAAACATTTGCCACGTTCAAGAAACAAGAAACATGTAATCATATCTGTTGCAGTTCTATTTCCAAACACACATCTAACAAGTAAACACAGACAAACGTAGAAATAATAATCGGAAGGAAGAGGAGTTACCGTACGAGTCTTCCAATCTATTGATAAAGGCCAATTGTAACAAGGCACCTGCAGATCCCCGGAAAAAAAAAAAAGAAACACAATCTCCGTGAGTTGCCCAAAAAGCCGTTTTAAATTTCTCATAAAGTCAATTTCATAGTCGTCTCCGACTAAAAAACACACACCCCAATTTGCAACTAGAATCACGGTAATGACAAGCACTTTCCGCTCGGCCGGGGACAATAAAAGATAATAACTTTGAAGATCGAAAAATCAAATGTTGACTATATATATATAGAGAGAGAGAGTACCTATGATCATTCCGACAGTGACAAATGTCAATAGACCGAACACGATCTTCATGGCAGGAGCCATGTCCCCTTGTTTTTTTTTTTCCGATCTCCGACCAAACAAATAAAAAGTTGGGGAGAGGTAGAGAGATTAGTCACAGTCTTGCAGAAGGAAAAAAAAAAAAAAAAGAGAGGAGCTTGAGATTTGGGTGGAGAAACGTCAGAGGAGTTTCTTGAAGGGATCTGTGCTCTTTTAAAAAAAGAGCTTTCTTTAATTTATTTGATTTGCGCTTCCTTCCTTCCCTTCTTTTTTTTATTCCGTTTCTAATTCATTTATTATTAGTATTTTTGAATGGACTCTTTTCCTCTTTTACTTTCTTTTTTGAAAAAAAAATATATTCATCGTATTGAAACCGAATATACATAATTTCTTTGCCATGTAGGAGACTCTGAAAAGAAAAAACAAATTCGTTTTTGCAAAATAATTACATAATTTAAAATATCTAAGCGAGATTAGAAGTGTTGTCCAAGAAAAAAGGAGACTAGAACTATATAACGATATTTACAATTAATTCTAATGACATTAGTATAGATAGACCACATTTCTAAATTTAACTTGCCAATTATTTTCTGCTGAACTGTTCTAATGGTTTTGGTTTGACAAGTGACAAGTCACATTCATCGTGGGGGATCTGAATCCGGCTCAAAAACATTTTTTGAAGTAGCTGGATTTTTTTTTTTTATTATCTTATAGATGTTATCCTAAATTGATCAATGTTTTGCTAATTAATTGAGAAACAAAGGGAAAAGTAACGCGCAATATTAAATAGAAAATTGGCGTGTAGTTTAATTAACAACTAATAATTATTATTTAATTATTCGCAAAAATTGAAAGAATAAAAAAAAAAAAAAAGAGAACTATAATCGACCGTCTGTCTGACTCCGATATATCTTAAAAGACTTTAACCGCAACTCTCTTGTCTTGTCTTTTTCTTCTTCTTCCCCTCTCTCTCCGATTTGTTCCGTCGGTTGCGTCATGTCGTCGTTTGATCCGCCGAGCCATCGTTTCTGTGCGATAGCAGTGAGTCTAGTGACTCTCCTTCTGCTAGGAATCTCCGTTGCTGCGGCCGACGATGTGTCGTGGACCGAAGATTCAAGCCTCGAGTCTCCTGGCTGTACCAATAAGTTTCAAATGGTAACTCGGTTTTGTGATTCTTTCCTTCTTATTATTCAACAACAACCCTCTGCTTCCCTGGAGTTGATTGATCGTTGTTCGCTTCCGATTTTTATTTGGCGCTTTCTCTCTCTCTCTCTTTAATGCGATTCCGTATCTAGTCTCATTGTCGAATGCTCCTCGTACTCAGGTTAAGGTCTTAAACTGGGTTGATGGTGTTGAAAGTGACTTCCTTACCGGCTTAACTGCTCAATTTGGAGCATCCTTGCCTTCTGATGCTGATCAAGGCGTTAGATTTCCCGCTGCTTTTGTAGATCCTTTGGATTCATGTTCTAATCTCTCTTTCAGGGTCAGTATCTCTTTTTCTATGTTTTGAAATTCTCTTAAATTGAATGCCTTTGCAGAGATTCATGTCATTTGGGATCATATTTGTGTACAATCTGGTTAATATTCAGTCTCAGAGAGACGAAGTGTTTCTTTTGCAATGTTCATTATTTTCTTTTTGGTTGAATTGGCTTCGCATTGTTGGTTCCAGTTAGATGGACATATTGCCTTGTCGATCCGTGGAAATTGTGCGTTCACAGAGAAGGCAAAACATGCCGAGGCAGCTGGTGCTTCTGCTCTCCTAGTTGTTAATGACAAAGAAGGTTTGGTCTCTCCCGTACCGTTTTGGATTTGAAATTTTCATTGTTTCGCAGCTTTCTTGTATCATCTAATGTTAGTGTCATGATCTTTTGTTAGATCTTGATGAGATGGGATGTATGGAAAAGGACACATCTCTAAATGTGAGCATACCTGTCTTAATGATCTCTAAGTCAAGTGGGGATGCTCTCAACAGGTCTATGGTAGAAAATAAGAGTGGTGAGTGAACCGTTGTGATTTTGCACTTCCATTTTTTCTGCCTGCCAGACATTATATAGGCTTATTGAGTTGTTGATCTTCGACGTGTACAACATGACAAGTCTTTTATTCTTGTAGTTGAGCTTTTGTTGTATGCACCAAGTCGTCCTGCTGTCGACCTCACAGCAGGTTTGTTGTTGCTCATGGCTGTTGGAACTGTTGTCGTTGCATCACTTTGGTCAGAGCTTACAGATCCTGACCAAGCTAATGAATCTTACAGCATATTAGCAAAGGTTAACATCTTTTTGTATCATCTTTCAAGTCTTTGTTTGGTGTCCACTGTTCACCATTGGTAGCTATTTTAAAAAATTGTGGCCAACCGCTTTTAACGTGCTATGGTTTCTTCAATGTGTATGACTCTGTAGCTTTTATGATATTGAGTCTCCAATATGTCTTATCAAAGAAGGAAGATTGACTTACAACTTAATTTTCTCCAGGAATTTACTAATGGTGGAACCAGAAAAGATGACCCAGAGAAGGAAATCCTTGATATAAGTGTCACTGGTGCTGTATTTTTTATTGTGACAGCCTCCATTTTTCTGCTGCTCCTTTTCTACTTTATGTCATCGTGGTTTGTATGGGTGCTCACCATATTCTTCTGCATCGGTGGCATGCAGGTAATTTTCATGAACGTTAAAAAGTGAGACTGAATGTGTGTTTGCCTTTTCCCATCAATTTAACATAGTGGCTGTTGTTTCCAGGGTATGCATAACATCATTATGGCAGTTGTATTGAGGTATTCTAAATTATTCCCAAAATCTCTCACTTCTCTCTTTTTCTGGTTAACATCTCTTCATGTATATATGCTGTGATCCGCCTGCAGAAAATGCAGACATCTTGGTCGGAAATCTGTGAAGCTCCCTTTGCTTGGGACAATGTCAATAATGTCGCTTTTGGTGAATATTTTTTGTCTGGCGTTTGCTGTCTTCTGGTTTGTAAAACGGCACACATCGTACTCTTGGGTTGGGCAAGACATCTTGGTAAAAGCTCTCTTTTCTTCATGCAGTCAATGCTTTTAGAAGTCAAAGCTCTCTTATGATTTTTTTATCTGTCAACTTGGCTTTATATTCCCCCCTTTAAAATATTCATTGGCATATTGTTGACAGGGCATCTGTTTGATGATCACAGCCTTGCAAGTGGTTCGATTACCTAACATCAAGGTAGTTAATCTGGCCTGCTATGTAAAAATAATTTATGATGGTTCTCTGTTTAATGCTGTTAATCCTCTGTACTCCAGGTTGCTACTGTACTTCTTTGCTGCGCGTTTGTCTATGACATCTTCTGGGTCTTCATATCACCATTGATATTTCACGAGAGTGTTATGATTGTGGTGAGTTTGTATCGCAATGTCCATAGTTATATAGTTCCAGTTGTTATAATCAATCTCTATTGTTCAACTGCTTATACAAATGACCTTGTAACTCAATAATCTACCAACAGCATCTGATTCTAATAGCTGAGTAATATGTTGGACCATGGCAAGTTAGTTTGTTGTTATTCTTATTTTGAGATGCCTTCTTTGAAGGTTGCCCAAGGTGACAGTAGCAGCGGGGAGTCCATTCCTATGCTACTAAGGATTCCTCGGTTTTTCGATCCTTGGGGTGGCTATGACATGATTGGCTTTGGGGACATCCTCTTCCCCGGCTTGCTCATTTCCTTTGCTTCCAGGTATGCTTTTACTCAAGCTACACTATTAGAACTTCAAAAAACAAACTTGGAACCTTAAATTTCTCCAGAGTTTGTTTATATCTCTCAACCCATAGTGGCATACATCAGGATTCTCTTAATGTTTATTCAATTCTTTCTGTCTTCAATGCTTGCTCTTCTCTTTGCTCTCAGATATGACAAGATCAAAAAGAGGGTGATATCAAGTGGGTACTTCCTTTGGTTGACTATCGGCTACGGAGTAGGTAAGTTTCACCCTGCAAGCATAGCTGAAGCATTTGTTCTTTCTTTTTTTTATCCGACAAGAAAGTAACAGAAATTGATTTCTTATTGAAGATGGCTGCTCACATTTTCACATATCTTGAGACTTCATTGAAACATATAGTTTCGTCCTGTTCTGTTGTGTAGGTTTGTTACTGACATATCTAGGTCTGTATCTAATGGACGGACATGGCCAGCCTGCGCTACTGTACATCGTACCGTGCACACTTGGTAATACCAGGACCATCTGATCTTGTCCATCGCTGTCAAACAAAACCTGATGTGTTTGTTCTCTTATAGGTTTGGCCGTCATTCTGGGGTTGGTAAAAGGAGAGCTTAAAGAACTATGGAATTACGGTATCGAAGAATCAGAGTCCCACATGCCTGAGGATACTCTGCCTGTGGCATAAGAACATGATCCAACAGTCTAATTGTGTGTTATCATTCAAACCAGGTCAGCTTTCCCCTGAACATCGAGCAATCTTAAATCTATGCGAGATGCACAAAAGCTGATGTTACGCTCTCGGCAAATCTAAACTTGATCGGATACCAAAAGTAACTCAAGACATATTGGAGACTGTAATATATCGTATTTTCTTGTTTTGGGGAGAGAGAAAGAAAGGTTCTGTAGTAAGACTCATGACATGTTGTACAGAGTCCATATAATCTTCTCTTGAATTCAGACTCACACAATAACCATCATTTCCTAGTATTTCAAGTAATTCAAATTGCCTCTCTAGTTTATTCTTTTATATATATATATATATATATATATATATATACACAGTCTTTACCAATTCAACAAAACTTGCGAAGTTTGTCGCATATAATTTGACTGATGGAATTAAATGAAATTCTGTTGAAAAGAAATGCCCCATCAGTATTTATGTGAAATTGACCAACCACTGACCAGTCTATTTACGTACACGTATATAATTACTGATTAAGTAGGACAATCGTATGAAATATATGGATGACCAACTGCATAATCTAATATGACGTGTAGTTAATCCAGTTCCCACGAGAAACTACGATCCGTTTGAAAGAGAACAAATATAAATGGAGGTTTTCGTTCTTTTTGTTAATTATGCGATTGTGTTATATAATTTGATGTCAATCCGGCGTGATACTGTACCGAGTGTGTGAATTATAAAAGGTAGGTACTTTTCTTTTTCCTGGTAAGTTCTTTAACGATAAATTATGTCAACTAAATTTCTGCAGTAAAATCCAAAGACTGTCTGCGACACTTGTTAAGATATAACTCACAATCATTTATACTATATATATATAATTTTTTAACTAGATATTAGTATATTTTTTTGACGTTAACAACCATATATATAGTATGTATAATCTATTAATCTATATACTTAAAAATGTATATTTTATGATAAATATTAGGGATATATTTTGTAAGCTATAGTAAATATTATATAATCCATCCATAGAAACATCATCCATCAATACAATCAAGACGAGCCAAGAAGGCAAGTAGCGCATTGCTGAAAGAGAAATAGAAAGAAAGTAGTGCGTAGCTCCAACGGCAAGTTCCCAAACCCTAATGTTTCTAAGATTTATTTTTATACACGAAAGCAATCCCAACTTAAACAGGCCATATCATGATAAATATATATATATATATATAAAAAAGTCTCCTGTAATCAAAATTCAAGAAAAAAACAAAAAGAATAAAAATCTTTCGTTACTTATCGACTAATAAATATCCACACATTTCGTATTTGTATATATCCTATCTTACACGTATGTTTACATATAAGAATATAGACATGTACACATATATGTGTCATGATCACCCCATTCCAATACTATGCGTGTCGTATATCTCTATATGCATCACCGATGATGATGATGATGATTATTGATGATCAATTCGGAGATAAGCGATCAACGAGACACTGCATGACCTTGACCTGCATACTAAGGCACTTGATGTAATGAGCCGTCTCTTCCATCAGCTTTGATGTCTCCATTCCTCCGCCCCCCGGAACAAGATTCCTCAGCCTCTCCGCCTCCCCCTCCACCACTGCATCTCTCCGGTTACTCCTCCTCCTCATCAGCCACGTCACCCTCTTCTTCCTCCTAGGAAATCTTACGATCTTGTTTTCTTTGGCGGCTCGGCGTAAGAGGGCTCTGCTCCACAGCCGATTAGTCCCTCCGGCTGCTCTGGCCATGGATACGTACGCAGCCTTCTTGATCTTCTTCACACGATCGTTTGCTTTGTCATCAGGAGACTTGAAAGGGGTTTGTCTTCTGAGATTTGAGAGGGATCGAAGGAAATGGAGGGCAAAAACGTCCTTCTCAGGGACGTCTGTGTTTATGGGTTTGTCTGCAGAGGCCATAGTTTGGGTTCTTAGAGAAAAATAGAACTTGAGTTGAGAACCTTTATAAAAAAAACTTTTCTCAGAATGACACGGTATTAGGGTTAATAAATAACGGAGATGAGAGAGACTGCAGAGAGGGGAAGGTATGTTGTTTACTTTTCCTTATACTTAACTTTTTCTTTTACAGATATGGTTTTTTATGTCACAAGACACAACTATTCAAATCCTATCTAAAGTTATGACTACATGCAGACCTAAAAGTTTAAAATTTTAAGACAATTGTTAATTCATGCATGTTTTAAATATGGCTAGAATTGAAAAGAAAAAACATGAAGAGATGAAAAAAATTAGATGAGCGCTATTATTTAGCTTTGATAGACTGAATTTTGGAGCTTAATTGACCCATAAAATTTAGTTGCGATAAAGAAATGAGAATATGAAGTTTAAGTGATAGGTTTCAATGGAGGGTTTAATACCAAAATATGAACAAAGTAAAAGTTATATAAAATTAGTTCCAAGTTTTGGAGATTCGTATGTTGTGGATAAGTGTACTGTTAGAATGTTTACTGGTATCGATAATTAGATGTGTTAAAACATTATAAATTTATAATCTAAAAGTGAAAAAATGAAGTTTTTATAGCAAACCTATGGATTTGAATAAATATATTTTGTTTGGGTTAGAATATGGATAAGTATAATATACACTCAGGGTTCTAATGTCTTGAATATATATATATATATATATATATATAATATATATATATATATATGCATTTAATTAGTTGAAAATGACGCTTTGGCTTGAACAAAAAGGGTGATACCAATAGATTAACAGAATTTGGCTATTTTTTACCACTTTGATTTATATACGTACAAATATGTATATATACCATTAGTTCTAGTATTTTAACTAAAAATAATAATAATTCGGATGATGTTTACGTAGACGCAAAATAATTAAGCCCTTTTGGCTCATAGCTTTGTATAACCGGAAAAAGGAGCATTAGGAGCAGACATCAGATTATGGAATAACATTCCAACCTCATCTTTATGTTTATTTGTTTTTTTTTATAAAAGGTTGATTTTAGTGACAAATGCGTTTGGATTAGTTAACGCGAACAGCTAATAGAGATGATTATGATTATATTAGGTAAGCTATACTATATCTTTCTAATATGTATGTACTTATGTTAACATTAGTTGACAATTAATGACGATTTGTATGGAATTATTCCGGAAAACATCTAAGCTCATTTTTATTGCAAAAGAATCAACAAAAAATATTCCAAAGCACTTAATTGAGTAACATTACTTGCTAGATATCTTACGAACAAAAATTCAGCACAATCCAAACGTTCGTAAAACAACAGATTAAGGATTTTTATTCGATCTCGATCGAGTTTGAACTATACGTTAGTACCAGTTGAAAAATACAACTATGATTTACTGGGGAGAGAGTGTGTTGATAAACATAGTAGCCGCACGCATCATGAAAGATAAAACGTGACAAAATGTGATCAAAGATATAAAAAATATTCACCATGCAAGAGCAACAACAAAATATATAATTATATCTTCATCTTTTCTTAGTATATGAGATAATGCAATTGGTTTGACCAAAAGATGACACCAGCATTATATGTACACTATACAATAAACAAATTTAGAAAAGACAACCCAAAGAAAACAATAAAGAAAAAGAAGAGAAGAGAGTCTTGAGGAATACGATTTGTGTTTGGTTAAGGCTATAATTTAGCATTAGTCCCATCTCTTTTGTGTTAATCACTCTATCCTTACCGCTTTGCCGCCGGACGTAATTTTCACGCCATTAATTATTTTGTTTATTATCATTATATCATATTTCCCCTCTTAAAAATTCATTCAACTCCAAAATTTCCCTATCAATATTTTCTATGAGGTTTCAAATTATGCATCCATATCGTAGAAATATGATAGATATGTTTAAAATTTCAAAGGAAATGATAATTTACACGCACAAAAAAGGAGTCTAAATCAAATGAACAATAAGGTTTAAATGAAATAATAGAGATTAACTAAAGAAGGGAGTTGAAGAAGTGGTAGAGTGGGCCCACTAATGGGCCAACCACCACATGAAGGCACATGGCTATGGCCTTTACCCACCCCAACTTTCCTTTCTCTCTTATCTTTATCTTTTAATTTTTGCTTTAATTATTTCATTAATATTAACTACACCAATCGTTTTAGTTGAATCTCCTCTTCATTGTCTGTAATTGATCGTTAGTCGTTGGAGCTAACTTTAAATATTCAACTAATAATGTAAAACAAAATAGAAAAGAACAAAGAGTATTGGCCCGGTAATAATAGTGACAACTATGAAACTGAAAAAAGGAATTATATCGTATTCACGTTTAAATCGGG
The DNA here is from genome assembly GCA_010577795.1 of Isatis tinctoria. Lineage (NCBI taxonomy): Eukaryota > Viridiplantae > Streptophyta > Magnoliopsida > Brassicales > Brassicaceae > Isatis > Isatis tinctoria. The sequence goes on from CM021247.1 coordinate 2,525,488, forward strand.
AACGTGTGAAAAACACGTCATCACTGACGTTTCTTTTTTTGTTAGTTGTTTTATTATTACGCATGTAAAAAAGAAGAAGGCTTAAAATTAAGCTTGACGTTACAACTGTCGGCGAATCTGTTCCGTTATGGCTGACGTGGCTCCGTTATTTCTTTCTTCGGTGGATAACATGACGGCGCTACTTTTCTTTTATTTTAAAACCTCAAAGACAAACTTAGAAATCAGACTGGCCAGACCAATGAAAACCAATCAAGAACAGTGTGCAAGTAATTTTAAACACAATCATATTGTGAAATATTTATATCCACAAAAATCGCCTAAACATGTTAATTTATATGAAAGAAGTTGGAAAGTGGTGAATATCACCGTAGGCTTCTTTTTTCGTTTCTTTTGATTAATTTTAGATATACACAATACATTCGGTAAAAAAATAATACGATATTGTAACATATAAATCGTAATTCGAATGTTATATCATCACGTATAATAACGCTTTTAGTGTTTATATATAATCACCTTTGACAAAAAAGTATATATATAATTACCAAACAATTATATCATAAATTAAATATTTGAAATTATCCACGATTAATTAAATCGAACTAGTTCATTTTTTAAAAACCGAATTAGTTTCGTATCTTTCTCTTTGTTGTTTTTATTTTTATTTTCTCATGTCGTAACTTATTCATTTTAATACGAAATTAGTCGAAAAGATAATTAAATTTGATTTTTAGTCTTTTTTATCAACAAAATTAAAAAAGATATTAACAAACAAAAACACCGCTACTGAACTACGTACCACCTACAATTCTAGTTTTTTATTTGTACATTATCTTATATATGAATTTCTTGAATAGTGATTTTATTTCGTCTACGTGTTTAGATTTTTTTATTGTGGTTCTGACAAATTTCCTATAAGAATCAACAGAATTAAGTTCACATAAAACGGATAGAAGATCACGGTTCGGTCAAATAACAATTGAAGAGAATTAAAGACCATGTTATGATAAGTTTGAAACTCCGCAATATGAACAATCGTACGTACTACTAACATTCATGTTTGGATTATTTCAGTCCAAATAAACCATACGAAGGTAGAACGCTAAGACTTTTGTTCGTTCCTAACTTAAATAAGCGGAGCCGGACAGAAACAAAAGGTTTGCACGTGGGGTAAATTTATTGTCCACAAACATATACACACGTACATGCAAAATATACACATGTCATTCATTAGTTTGATTGTCTGAGTTGGAGAAAAAGGAACCGTGGAAAAAGAAAAAGTGGGCCAATCTTGCCTATTGTTAGAGAGGCAAGATTTTAATACTCGAAACGAAGACCACTTCTTAATTAACTCTTTTATTTTCATTTAAACTTTTTAATTATTGTTTATCACTATTCTTCAATCATGGTTAGTTGTTATGAGGCTCTCACCCAAAATATTTTTTTTCTATCTTTTACAAGTTACAATTTACAAGTTCCAACGAGTGTGCATGCAGTATGATAAAATGTAAATTTCTAGTATTCAACTGAGCTAACTGAAAAAGTGAATCTCTAATATGCGATAGTAAGTATATTTCCTGACACTTTCCTAAAAGGATATCTTGCATGTCCATGACCAAACGTACGAATTTAATTATCTACTAAAAGTTTCAAGAAAATTTAGCTAACTACTTTCAGTTCAACAAATATCTGGTTGTAACATGTTACATGTGCATACTATGATGTACAAACTAATCCGCATCATACATAATTTTGATAACTATTTTGGGCGTATACATGAATTATATATCTCCCAAAAAACCCGAAACCATATATCGCATGTCGTCGCATATTAATAGTTTGGAATTTGGACCGATGTAGACATTATTTATTAATAGACCGACAATTTTACCAAAATTATTCAGTAAAAATAATACTTAAACTAATAAAGATATTTGTTCGTTCTACCAATAGACTATTGCAAGTAAACAGTGGCAACAGGCCAGATAAAGCTACGTTGAACTTTTATAGTAGTGAGCAATATAAAACTAAGTTGGCAGATAAGTTTTAAGTGATTAATGTTTATAGAATTAAGTTGACAGATAAAATTATAAGGTAAAATAAAAAGCAAAAAAATTGAAGAGATTTATGTTTATAAATATTTATCAGAAAGAAAAGTAACATTGTTACGAATTATCCATTGAAATGTTAACAGGAAGAGCGTAAAAACCCAATATATATACAAATAATTAAACCAAAATCCCTAATATATAAAACATCTAAACATTTAAAATTATCGAACTAGATCATTAGCTTTACAGAGTTTTTGAGATATAATTAAAGAGATAATGGTTGAATTATCGCCATAGATCAATACATACATTCTCTTTCTTATAAACCATAACCGGCGTAAACCACCATACCTTTCAACGGTTGGGTCGTAGCAAGTAGCAACACTGGCTACCCTTTTAATTCCACGAGAACTGACCACAGTATAGCTCCCCATAACGATGTAACCATCACACTACAGTACGGCACTGAGTAGACCAACCATTTGACCAAAATTATTCAGAAAAAGAACAAAATAAGTTGACAAAAAATAGCATAATCCAAGATAAGTCCGGGTTTACAGAAGTCTTTAATCATCGTTTATTTGCAGGCTTCAACTTTATCAATGGATGGGCTTAGGCCTTATTAGTAGGCAATAATTTCGGTCCAATCGTTCAATAGTCTGGTTTATAGCTTACTAACTACAAAGGTCAATTAGTTCCTTAACCTTTCGCCTTTCGGCAAAAATATGGATGGATTTATTAGCAGTCATCACAATTCACAAGTTGTAAATTTCTTATTTCTCGGTAGTTTAGTTACAAAGATGTACCATGTACGTCTGTTTATTTGCAGTTACCAATTAAACAGAAAAAGAAAAGCTCTGAAACAAATATGACGTATTGAGGAAGCATATATATAGAGAAATTAGGAAATATAACAAATAACAATCCCGCACAAATCCAAATTTTAGTCGGCACCTTTTTATTAAAGTTACATTTTCATAAACAAATAATAGAAAGAAAAATGATTTTATAACACACAGTTGGAATAAATTAACAAGTATTAATCACAATTCAACTAAGAAGATGACTATAAAACAATTTAGATAATTGTCATACCAGATTACTTGTAAATAAGCTCTCACTTCACAAGGCCAGAGTCGAAACTAACGCCCGTTGACGGCAACCACATCGTCCCGTCAATGAAACCAGCGACAGTGAATCCTTCCGCTTCTTTCACCGTTAAAGACGAATGATACCCGGGCCATTTAACCCGACCCGAAACCGAAGATCCGGGACCCGAATTCCCAAACTCCGCGTAAAACAGAGTTTTGAGACCGAAACTACCGGACCAAGGAGACCAACCCGACGGGTGAATCGACCCGTCGAGGAACGATTGCATCACCACCGTCCTCGAATACTCTTTCCACGGCCGGCCGAGAAAAGTCATCGACTGCGCCGTGATCTTGCAGTTCTGAATCGATATTCCGCTGTTCTGCTCCGGGTGGCTCCGCCCTTGCGCCGTCACGAAGTTTCTCTGACCCGGTAAGGGTTTACGGGCGACGATGTTGCAGGACTGGAATACGACGGCGGAGTTTCCAAATATGAAATCGACGGTTCCGGTGATGTCTGTGTCTCGGTAGAATTGTCGCTTCGAGTGTGTGTAGAGTGAGTCTTGGTATCCTTCGACGGAGCATCGGTACACGACGGACTTATCTGCTCCGACCCGTAGTGCCACCGCTTGCTCCGATTTGGGTCCGGCACTGTTCACGAATGATATGTCGCGCGCGATAAACCCGTCTCCCATAGCAGCTTCCACATTTAAACAAAAAAAAAAAAAAAATTAAATTCGTTAACCGCTCCGAATCTAATCAAAACCGTACCAACAAATCTTGAATAAGAAAAATCAAACCATAGAAGAAAAGCAACTGATTCTGTCTTTCCCCCAACTAATTAAAACAGCTTTAAAAAAAAAAAATCTCAAGCGTTGGTAAATATACTAGTTTCTAGTTTTTATTTGTTATCTCATAAACTTTTTACTTGATTTAACATGTATAAATTATATTGAACTAGATTAAGACCCGCGTGATACGCGGATGAAATGAAATATTTGAAATCTAAAATTGATAACCCGCATAACATGATTTATATATTTAGATTTTGAGATTAAAATTTGATTCTCGACAATTTGAAATCTGTAATGTCTAGATTAAAACTCATATAAAATGAAATATTTGAAATCTACTTTTTGTTTCTTTATCCATAAAAACTGATTATAATTTTCTTTTTATTTAATTAAAGAAATAAAATTATTACGTGAAAAATTTGATCGACTCACTCAACATATTTTATGATCATTTAAATTATGAAAAAAACTAAGTTCTTTATATAGACATCATAAATATTTGAAACTCTTTTAAAAAGTAGTAATATTTTTCTTACTCTGTCATTTTTATCGATTATATTTCATTTTTTTGGTTGAAAGATTAATATCTTTTTATTTTTACTAAAATATTAATAAGTCTATTTCCTTTAGTTATCTTTACAATTAACCAAACAATGAATATTTTGTATAGTTTCCTTTTTTAATTCAGAGATTTCATTATGTCTAAATTCTTTAGCTTAAAAAAATAAAAATAGTTCCACAATAAATATTTTTCTATTTTTTCATTTTTTGCTTGAGGATCAAAATTTCATTTTTTTATACAATTCCTTTTTTTTGCTTCAGAACATTTTTTCCTGTTTTTTTTTCTACAATTCATTTTTGCAACATAATTTTTTTTTGAAATATAGTTATAATTTTTTCTCTATTTGACACATGTCAAAATCTTAAAATAAGAAGATGCCACATGACACAATCTTGTTAATTATTTTTTTTTTGCTTCGGAATTTTTTTTTTCCTACAATTCCTTTTTTTATATCATAGTTTTTTTTGAAATATAGTTATAATTTATTCTCTATTTGACACATGTCAAAATCTTAAAATAAGAAGATGCCACATGGCACAATCTTGTCAATTAATTTACTTTCTTCTATAATTTCTTTTTTTTGCTTCAAATTTTTTTCCTTTTTTTTTTGCTTCAGAATTAAAATATTTTCTCTACAATTCATTTTTTACATCATAATTTTTTTTTTGAAATATAGTTATATTTTTTTCTCTATTTGACACATGTCAAAATCTTAAAATAAAAAGATGCTACCTTTAATTACTTTTTGCTATTCACATGTGATTATGTGAATATGTATTTTGGTTAAAAAAAATTTTCCTTTTTTAGAAAACATTATCCATTTTACTGAGTATATCACCTTCGTATTTTTTCTTTTTTTGTTTATTTTTTCCTTTTCAATTGGTTTTTGTTTCCTTTATTTTTTCCTTTTTAATTCTTTGTTAATTCTTTTTACAATTGGTCTAATAATCTTTTTTTTCTATTTGACACATGTCAAAATCTTAAAAAATTTATTGTCACATGTCATCATCATGTTAATTACTAACTTTTAAAACCATAATTTATATAATAAGATATAATTGTATAATTGTATCTTACCGACGGTGGCAGATTGGTAAGTTGTCCAGCCGCCTCTATTGCTTCTGCTACCGACAATGATCGTTCTACCCTTACCATCACCAACTAACATAACGTTCTTCTGCTTCGTCGGAATCTTGATGTTCTCATTGTAGGTCCCAGCTTTTAGGTGAATTACGGTCCTGCCACCACTACTCGCCAACGACGCACCCAACAATGCTTCTCCTACGGTTTTGTGAGTCCCACTTCCGTCTGCAGCCACCACCGCATCGATCTTCAGTTCCTCCACCGAAGCTTCTAGAAGCCTCCGCTCCTCCGACGAAGTATAAAACCTCGGAAAATGCTCCAGTTGTTCCGACAAGAGTTTCCGGCTTTTCGACTTTACGGATACGAACAACTCAAGCGAGTTAGTCAATAAACCGGAGAGGTTTCTTGCGACGAAATCCATTGCAATCCTCTGTTTGTAGGACTTGGATTTTTCTTGGAGGCTCTGCTCACAAGTCTCTTGGTTGGTGAGTGCTGCGCTTAGCCAAGTATGGACGTCTTCATCATCATCACTTGAAATTTTGTCTCGCATTATCGTGATACGAGACAACATTTCAAGTGTGTCGTCCAGCAGCTCAAGGCAATCGTGGATGGGATCGACCATGTGGACTTGTGTGGTTCTGTGAGAAAGAGTAAGATTGAAAGCGAGAGAACGAGCCAAGAGAGCATGGTTCATACTCTCTTGGACCGATGCGAGGAACCCTTGTTTGGTTTGTGATGATGAGCTTCGATGCCTCGGGTATCTTGAGAAGTTGGAGTTGGAATTGGAGTTTGTCACAGCTGAAGTGGCTTGACTTAGGTATAAGAGGTTCACGATGAGCAAGATCGTTAGCGTTTTTGGAATCTTGTGATTTGATACTGATGATGATGAAGCCATTATAGGTATGAAAGTGATTGAATTGTGAGAACTGTTTGTTGTAGTAGCAGCTTATATAATGATACATGTGTATATATATACTAACATTTTAATGTTCGTTGACTATTTTAAATTTTGTGTTAATTTGTTTCTTACTACTACACGACTCTTAAAAGTTTCCAGCAAGATGTTATACCACAACACACAGAGCCATGACGACAATTATGAATGCCATAAGCGATTCTATAAAAAAAAAAATCGATAAAAAAATTTACAAAATATATTAATAAAATTTTCTTTATTATATTAAGTTGTTTAATATTTTATCTGATTGTGTATCAAATTTTTTTATTTATTTATTTACTTAGTTTTTAGCTATAACAGGTAATTTTGCAGGCTTTACATATATATAAAAAAACAATTTAAAAACTTATATAATACAAATGGTATCAAATTACAGTTAAAAAGTCGAAGTAGTCTCTCAAACCCTTTATTTTGTTAACATAAACATAAACAACAGTTTTGTGATAAAAATAAAAACATAAAAACAAAAAAACAAAAAAACAAAAAAACAAAAAGATAAGCAATAAATAAGCAAAAAATAAACAACATTCACAACAAAAACTTTACACGACTTTGATAAAACTTGTAATTTATTTTCTAAATATTAAACTACAATCTATTATTAGATTTTATTATAATCTAGAGAGTACTAATCTAATCTCTATCATGCACATGTTAACTTATAAAAAATGTGATATTTCAGACCATTTGATGTAGTACCAAGCTTAATCTTTATTAGTGAACGAATTGGATGTCCTCCAGCATAAGCCTTTAATCGATATGGTTTATTATTATTATCGTTGTTTTTACATGATCTTCGTATATCTTTGATTTTTAAGCTACGTAAGTAATATATTTTTTGGATTTACTTGTTTAATTACTGGTTAAAAATAAGAGAAAGAGGAAGTCACATGCAAGTACCTTATCTTTTATGTTGTTAACAAAAAGAGATGCATTCATCGATGCAATCAAGTTAACATTTCACAAAAAATATGATTGAATTTACATTAGTGTGCCACATATGTATGAATTAGTACTTTAAACGCGTACCTTAAGTGTGAAGCAAGGAAGTATAAGGGCTTTAAATTTGCCAGACTGTGCGTAATATTCACAATCATTTGCTGCTTTTTAATCATAGAGCAACGACGTATAATGTATGTGCTTTTTTTTTTTTTTTTTTTTTTTTGTCAACACCAAAGAACTACAATAACTTAGACATCAAAATCAAGCCATTGTGGAGCAACTGAATCGATGTAGACCAACTCAGAAGCATGACTCCGTGCACTTCTCGCCAACTTGTCTGCTTTTCCATTTTTCGTCCGGGGAATAAGCTTGAGCTGGAAATCTTCAAGCTGCTCCTTCCAGATTTGGAAGAATTCCAAATGAGTTGAGAATGCTGGCCACTCTGCTGGAGATGACACTATCTTAACCAGGTCAGAGCAATCAGTCGCAAAAACAAGCGGGGTACATTGAAAATGATGCATACATTCCATTGCCCAAATCAGAGCTTCAAATTCTGCATGTAACGGTGAGAAACTACGGCGTATATTACGCATTCCCATCATTTGATCCTGTTGACCAATTTTGTTACAATACCATCCTTGACCTGAATAAATATCTGAATCTTTCCAGGCACCATCCACATAACAACACCAAGCCCCATTCATATCCGACTCTACCAGTCTATCGACTGTTATTGATGAATCCCTGGCTCTCCATACTGTCCCCTCTTCACTTACTTGCGCTTCTTGCCAGAGACGTCCTTCCGTTGTTGCCATTGTCAAGATTTCTTGTGGATTCCGATCCTTGTTGCTAAAAACAAAATCATTCCTACTCTTCCAAAGGTACCAAATGATCCAAGGATAAGAAATATCTGTCACGTCCTTTGGAAGTCTCGAAAACAGAAAATCCATATTGGCAAAGAGCGATTGTCCCGGAAACACGATTTGATTAGTCGGTACCCGAGAAAGTGCCCACGTCTGTACTGCCGGGGGGCATTCAAATAGTACATGATTAATCGATTCCTCATCTGCCCCACACCTCATACATTGAGTGTCACATAAAATCCCTCTGGACCGTAAATTTTTACTAACCGAAACACAACCAGAAAGTACTTGCCATAAGAAATGTCTGAGCTTAGGGGGGCATTTTGCCTTCCAAACCTGTGTCAGAAGTGGCTGAATATCGGGTCCGTAATAAACCGTAGGGACCCCTGTATCTGGAAATAACCTCTCAATCGAATAACCTGATCTCACCGTGTATCTCCCCGTTTTGGTGAAATGCCACCCCAATGAATCAGGTTTTAGAAACCGGCTTATCGGAATTTGCCTAATAATATCTGCATCCTTAGGAGAGATCACCGCATCAATTAGAGGCAGATTCCACGACCGCGTCGATGAATCAATCAAATCGTTGACCATCATATTAGGATAAGTTGTAAAATTGCAGGTTGCTGGTCTCGGGCGAGGGGCAGGTAACCAAGGGTCATCCCATACTGAGATAGATGAGCCTGATTCTACCCTTTTGATTAGTCCTTTGTTAACCAGAGATCTAGCAGATACAATACTCCTCCATCCATAAGACGGAGAGTATGATCTAATAGGATCCAAAGGATCCGAGTTACGATAATACCGTCCCTTAAAAACTTTGGCAAATAGAGAGTCTGGTTTATCAATGAGTCGCCATAACTGTTTGGCCAAAAGAGCTGTATTGAAATCCTTGATTACTCGAAACCCAAGTCCTCCTTCACATTTATCCCGACATAGCTTGTCCCAGGCCATCCAATGCATACCTGCCTGAGTATTGCCTGTGCTCCACCAGAACCGCGAAATCACACTTGTCAGTTTCTTTGTTACTGCTTTTGGCAAACGGAAACAAGACATTACATGTGTTGGCAAGGCGGTAGCCACAGACTTAATTAGAACTTCTTTTCCTCCTTTTGATAATAATTTGGCAGTCCATCCATTCACCCGATTGTGAAGCCTTTCCTGCAAGAAACCAAAAATTTGTGTTTTCGCTCCACCTAAACTCTCTGGAATTCCTAAGTAGGACCCCATACCCCCAATTGTAGTGATACCAAGGATTTGTTGTAAATCCTCTCTAACCAATGGATCCACCTTATGCCCGAATAGTAATGAGGATTTATCAAAATTTATCCGCTGGCCCGAAATTTGCTCATATTCCTTTAGAATCCGCAAAAAAACCTGGCATTCTTCCTTCGTTGCTCTACAGAAGAAAAGACTATCATCCGCAAAAAGTAAGTGTGATATCGGTGGACTTGCTCTTGCAACTTTCAACCCTGTGATCAACTCGTCGCATTCCGCCTTCCGAATGTTCGCAATCAAGGCTTCTGTACATAAAATGAAAAGATATGGGGATAAAGGATCACCTTGACGCAATCCTCGGTGAGGGACGATGCGTCCCCGTGGCTGCCCATTAAGAAGTACCTTATACTGAACAGAGGTAATACAATACATAATCCTGGAAACCCAGACCGAGGAGAAACCCATTCTAAGAAGGAGTTTCTCTATGAAAGACCATTCCACCCTGTCATAAGCTTTACTCATATCTGTCTTTATGGCCATAAAATTTTCCTTACAAGAAGGATTTGTCCGCAATCCATGAAACATTTCCTGGGCTATTAGAATATTATCCGAAATTAGACGTCCTGCCACAAAGGCCGACTGTGTCTCAGACACAAGTCCCGGGAGTAACCCCTTGAGTCGTTGACAAAGCACCTTTGAAATTATTTTGTAACCCACGTTACAAAGGCTGATTGGTCGCAACTCAGACATCCGACTTGGTCGGATCGTCTTAGGAATTAGACAGATGTTTGTCTGATTGAGGCGTGAATCAAAAAATCCTGTCCTTAAAAAATTATTAACCAACTCCACAATATCGTGTTTTATAAGGGGCCAAGCATGTTGAAAAAATAAAGCAGTCATCCCGTCCGGGCCTGGTGCTTTTTCCGGGTACATCATAAAAAGAGCTTGATGGACCTCCTCTTCTGTAGCTAATTTAGTTAACTCAGCGTTCATGCTATCCGTGATAGAGACTGGAACCTCCTGAAGAAAGGGTTCCTCCACCAAGGGATTTAAATCTGTAAGTGATGAAGTTGATGTAAAAAGTTCATCAAAATATTTAACTGCCACGTCTTCGATCCCTGCGTCTGTAGTTACCCATTCTCCCTCTGGATTATGCAAACCAACGATCCGATTTTGTACCCGTCGTTGCTTTGTCAGTGCATGATAGAATTTCGTATTTCGGTCACCTAATGTATGCCACATATTTCGACTCTTTTGTTGCCAGTATGTTTCCTCATCCTTATAAGCTTCTTTTAACTTCTGAGTGATTTCAAGAACCTCTTCTTGAGATCTACTTGCATCATTCTGAACAGCTTCCAACGCTTGTTGTAGCTCACGAATACGATCCTTGCCAAAAGGTAAATTATTTTTTCGCCACACCGAGATCTCATGTCTACATCCACTAATCCTATCCACAAAATCTATGCTCCTTCCAGTTGATTTCCACCCTTTCAATACTGACTCCATCAGCCCCTCCTTTCCAATCCATCGTTTATCAAACCGAAAAGTGGAGCGTTTCCGGACAATTTTGTCTGCAATAGTTGCCACCAATGGCCTGTGATCGGAGCCGACCATCCCTAAATATTCCACAAAAGAACAGGAGAACATCGAATGCCATTCCTCATTCGCAATAGCTCTGTCTAACCGACAAAAAATAAGTTGCCCACCTCGCCTGCCCCTCCAGGAAAGAGTGTTTCCAAGAGAAGGAAAGTCCATTAATCCACAATTTTCTAGCATATTATTAAAAGATAGAAACGTTGATGCATGCCGCAGCGGACCCCCTTGTTTCTCATGATTCCCTGAAATCTCATTTAGATCTCCAATTACAAACCACGGTGCAGACCGAAGAATCCCAATCCGAGTGATGCGCTCCCAAACCTTGTCTCTTAATTTTTGTACCGGATCACCGTACACAAATGATAAAAACACTTTATTCCCTTCATATTCCGCCTCGATATCTATAATTCTATTGTCCGAATAACGAATATCTACATTAAAATGATCATTATAGAAAAGTGCAAGGCCACCACTTGATCCTCGCGGCTCAACTGTATGCAATCTATCATAACCAAAATGCCCTTGAAATTGTTGGACAAACTGAAAACTTTGTTTTGTTTCCGAGAGAAACAAGAATTCAGGTTTGTGTTTGTACCATGATTCCCGAAGATAGCTAATTGTCCACTTGCTTCCGAGTCCTTGACAGTTCCAACTTAAAATCCGCATACTTAACTCCAGACATTTAGGAACAAATCAGAACCCGGATTTGAAGAGACCCGGAGTTCCAAGGTTTTTTTAAAAGAACCCACTATTATAATTCGCTGTAGGACCAACCGTAAGGAAAACCAGTGTTTGAAAAAACCCGCTAATTTATTTAAAAATAAACTCCATGAGCAATCCTTTATCAAGTAAATCATCAGCTGGTACACTTCAAGAACAACAGCCACATGACTTAAATAATACCCATCAGCTGGTAAAAATTGGTGGACTCCGTACTCAGCTCTCTCGAACCACTTGTAAACTCGTACGCCTGAAAACCATAAAGGTAAAACACCCAGTAACTTGAATAACTTTAGAATAATGATTAAATTAACATCTAGCAATGTTAGTATCCGAGCCATTCCCCTAATAACTGTTGCACACTTTAGCAAACACAGAAAAGTGTCCCTCCAACACGTGCAAGGTTGCTGCCCACGAATTAATAAACAAACCCAGGAAACCGTATATTGAACAAACTCTGCAACTTTTCTCTCAGCCAAAATAAAATAAAACAAAAGCTGTAGATTCCCAGCTTCCTGAAAAAAAATACGATACCAACCCACTCTCCTAGCAAAAGTAACAAAGTGTAGCAAATATCCAAGAGCCCGAGGCATAAAAGAATTGAAAAATAATCTGCAAATTTCTCTCCCACAAGGGAAAGAATATAATCTCGTCAACAAAGGAAAACCAGTGTTGTTGCCTTAAAGGACGAGACTGAAACACAACCCCACTTCTCCCCAACCCAAAGCGATGGGTAAAATTGCTGTCCACTAACTAATAAACTAATCCAATTAAGCATGTATTGAGCACTCTCTGCAACTTTTCTCGCAGCCAATATAATCAAATAGATCAATGGCTGAAATTCCTCAATTTCCTTAAAGAGAATACGAAACCAATTCATTCCCCTAACAAAAATTACAAACTCCAGCAATCTCAAGAAAATCTCTCTCTTCCGTGAACAAGTTAGTTCATAACAAATCCGGAATCCGCCCCCTGCATGAACCGTATCAAAAACCAAGTCAGAATCACCGTGGAGAGGGAACAAGATGTCCGGAAACCTGCAGGTACTGTAACCCAGAAACGATCCATGAAAAAAGAAACAGAGTATCCGGAAAATTCCTCCGTGAGACCAATAATCCTCTAACCAGAGAGAAAGCAAGCCTCGAACCCAGCTCGATAAAACACCTGAAACACTAGAGAGAGAAAACGAACCCCTTATTTCCCAAACAACAGATCTGTGAAGGGAGGTACCGAATATAACTCTCCGGTTCATCAAACACGAAACCCTGCAAATGAGGCACTGTGAAAACCGAGGGGCCACAATCACCTTAACCTCATCATCGCTGAATCCTCCACACCAAAAAGTACGCCCGAACCAGTTAACCCAGACTTTCATTACCGAGTTACAAATCGAAAAAAAACCTGAGTACCAAAACCGTATGTCCGAGGCATGTAGCGTAACGAGATCACGCATAGATTTCCGATTAAGGCAACGAGATCTTCGTTTCCCTGAGCTGGTCCGCAATAATCCTTTCGGATCCCGTAAGGAAATATGTATCACCTGTCCACATACTTGCCATAGGTGAATGAAAGATCCGTCGACTCCACTGAAACAGGAAGCGGATTCCCAATAATCAAGTAACACCGAAATTCCAAGAAGCCCGAGCAATCCAAAACCGAACCAGCGAAACCCAACCACCGGACCAACCTCAGAAGCCTCCGTCTGAGAGAGCCCCCCACCGGACATCCAAAACCACTAAATCGCCATTCCAATCGCCAACACGAGCGTTACAAATTAAAAAAATTCAGAGAAAACTAATGTATGTGCTTTCTTTAATTGCGAATATCAATATATTAGCATATTCTGATTATCCATGATATATTGATCTATATGCATGCAAGTGTAATTAACATTTAAGTGAAATTATTTATTTATGTCTTTGGTTAACATCCATTAATTTATTTATTGACCAATAGAAAGTGGAACATTCTAAAGCAAACCGCGTATAATAGTTCGTAACTTTTCACAAACAACTCATCATAAAGTATTAACTAGGTCCGGACCCGCGCGTCGGCGCGCGGGACTATATTTTATTTAATATTGTTTTTTCAAATTTAAAATTTTGAAATATAGATATAATTATAAAAGTATGTATTTCACCATTACAAATAAACAAACATTAAGAGTAGAATGATATTGTTTAAATTGGAATTATACGAATCTTGTCAATATTAGTGAAGTTTTATAGCTTTGTTAAAAGTTGAGAGTAAGACTGTTGTTTTAAACAGTCAAGAAATACGCGAGAACAATAAATTAAAAATTACATCTATGAAATTAAAATATAAGTTAGAGTAAATATCAAATTTGAAAATGGAATATTTCGAAAAGTGAAAGTAAAATTTAGATAGTAATGTTAAGGTATTCATATTTGTTAATATTCATTACATATGATGCTAATAATATATTTTGACAACTTTTTTTTAAAAAAACCCTAAATAGAATAGTATTATGTGTTTTTATTTTGTAAAAACTAATCAAACTAAAAAAAATTCAATTTTTAAATTCATCTTTCAAATTTGATTTTAAAATACTTCAGCATTTTAAAGTAATATTGTTTTTACAATTTTTTGATGGATTTAGGCCATTTTAAAACTTCATTTTCAAGCCCAAAATAAAAAAGCCCAAATACATGAAATTGAATATAAATATATTCCGATGAAGAATCCTCCGCTTCTCCAATATAAATTACTAAACAATAGACATGTTCAAAATATATCTTAGTTTTTTTAAATTTTACTACTCCAAATGTATGTTTGCACATATATTTTCTATAAATACTAATTTTTTAAATATAAATATCAATAACTTTTTATATATAATAAAACTCTATAAATTAGTACTCAATAAAACTCTATAAACTCCAATGCTCCTTGTCAGCATAATTATGTGAATGAGTATGTGCCATTCTCTCACACTTTTTTCTTTGTAGTTGCTCTTTTTTTCTTTGGTTTATACAAGTAATGTTTTGTGTTATGAGAGAGCTAGCAGAGAAAGATATCAAATGATTTTAAAGGGCAAATAAGATTATTAGACAGCAAATAGTTTTGTTGATTTGGTTTTAGTTTGAAGAAACGAAGGCTTAATTCTTTGGGTTTTCCACTTCCTCTTTTTGTCTTCTTTGAGTTTTCTTTGTCTTGGAGATTTTGATGATTTTTCGGATTTCGTATTAAAATAATCCAATTTCCTGTTGTGCAACGATAGAAAAGGGAAGGTGTAAAGATTAAGAAACTGCAATTTGAGGAAAAAAAGTTTGTAACAAAACAAAGGGTGTGTGTATATATACCTTAAGAGCAACGACTCATCAAAAAAGTTTGTAACAAAATAAAGATTAAGCAACGACGTATAATGTATGTGCTTTCTTTAATTGCGAATATCAATATATTAGCATATTCTGATTATCCATGATATATTGATCTATATGCATGCAAGTGTAATTAACATTTAAGTGAAATTATTTATTTATGTCTTTGGTTAACATCCATTAATTTATTTATTGACCAATAGAAAGTGGAACATTCTAAAGCAAACCGCGTATAATAGTTCGTAACTTTTCACAAACAACTCATCATAAAGTATTAATGTTACGAAGGAACAATTTAGATATTTATTTATGTCATTACAAATTTATAAGTAATGCCTTCGGTGGGCTGCCCGGCTTGTTCCGGTGCATGATCATTAGGCGCTAATTGGGTAATCCATGGAGGATCCAGATACCAGGATTATCAAAAAAAAAAAAAAAAATTTATAAGTGTCTAACTAAAATTCCCATGATGATGAATTATTGATGATACACACATCACACATGACACACATATATATATATATCGATAACAAGAAAGCTAGTAAGAAAATCGAGATGCTTAGCGACAAAAATATAAAATGCCAAAAGAAAAAATTCAAAACTTAAATTTAATTTACATACCTGCTTATTTTAACGTTGTATATATGTTTTCTTCTTTAATCAAACGTCATATATATATATATATATATATTAATGTTAAAGAAAGTATGCTTCATTGTTAATTATAATTGGGACAAGAATAAATTTGTGTGATTTTGTTTTGTGCATGGATAATGATACTGCCGAACCTATAAATTGACAAAAAAATTATAATGGGATCCATCTTATGTAATTATCAAAGAAGATTCAACGACGCGACGTCACTACTCACCCACATGTCAGCCTCGGGAACAAAGATAACACTTGCGTTCAATAATTTTAAAGAAACTTGTGTTCAATGATTTATAAACATATAGGTTAGGTTACATAAAAAGAATGCAAGTAGAAACGATTTATACATCTGTTTTTTTTTTTTTTTTTGAACTGTGAAAATCTTTCATTAAGAGGTTTCAAAACTGTTTTGATTTATACATCTGTTTTTTTTAAAGGTGAAGATCTTGACGGAAAAATTCATACATCTTATAGTACTTGTGTTACAAAAAGTTTGTTCATGCAGTCTGAATGTTTGAGTAAATTTTTTCAAATTAATTTTTATATAGCTGTTTTTTGGCAGTCAAATGATCATATTAATTCAATTGAATATTCACGGTTATGTATCACGTGTTATTTGAAATTGAGAATGCAAATGGACGAAACCGTATTATTGCAGATTTGCATGTCTTATAGCTTCTTCTTCTTCTTCTTCTTCTTTTTTTTTTGTGTGTGCGCAACTGCATGTGTTATACTTATAACTTATACGTGCTTTATTTTTTGTAATGTCAAACTCATAGTATAAAAAAATAAGTCACGTAACTCGTTCAATGGGATTTACCTTTTTAAGACTAATTTATTTATGATTTTGTACTCTCTTTTTTTTGTGGATTGGTTTTTTTTTTTATATATAGATTAACCAGGCTATTATCCTAGATAAGTCAAGACTGAACATGTTTCTAGGCCACATCACTTCTTCGAGAGTAATGTAGTTTGTTATGTATAAAATAAATGAAGGTGAGCCTAGCGAAAATAGGAATTAGGAGACTAGTACTAGTTTTAAATAACAAGTGGTGAGTGTTTGTGGAGCAAAGAAAAATCAAAGAATTAGTATTTATTTCCTATCTCGATGCTATATATGTGTCAAGAAAAATTACATAACGATACATTTTGAAAAGAATTATATATAAATACAAGCAATATATGGTAAATAGAACCCAAAATAATATGAGCGATGTGTATATGTACTCTTTATGAATGTTTTGGTCGCTCTGTGTTTCGGCCTAAAGTTAGTTAGTACTATTTAAATTACTTAGCTTCTTATACAATTTTCGGTTACTCTGAATAGGATTATTTCCTACTCACAATATAGTAAATCATATTCACAATATCGGTCAACGTGTTGAAATATTTTCTTCCCCGATAGTTTTACACTAATTAATTACAATGAACATAACCGTATTTGTTCTACATGAATCACACCGTTTATTCCTCTTTTTTTCCTTTTTGTCAACCCACCGTTTATTCGTCTAAGTTTACATATATCATGGAGTACATGTACATGCCTCCCGATAGTCTCACTCTTAATACTTAGTAAATCATTTAGTTAACCTTTAGAGCATGGATAAGGATGCCACTAAGCTCATGGAGTATATGCCTCTGATCGAGCTTACGACATTGTCTATCTATATACTATTATTTATATTAATAATTGCTTAGTCTCTTGTCCTGTCAAATAAATGCATGCATAACTAATTCGCGCAATAATGTGCTTATATAATACTACGAATTAATTCAATTAATTGATCTATTGAAGAACAAATCAGTAATTTAGCTCGAATTTATTAAAATTTATTGATATATATATATATATATATTAGTATATGACTACAGATAATTTGATGATTGACTATACGTAAGAACCACCTTCGATAATTTTGATTTGGGACGTATCAACGGAGACCTTACGAGAAGCTTTGAATGTTTCCCAATTGCCAAAGGAGCGTGAAAAGGACAGACTATCAGTGATTACTGATTTGAGTACTTAACATATGCGTTTTTAACTTTTTATGTAGATTGAGTTGATTAATCTTGGACGAATAACAAAATTCCAGCTTGCAATTTTTAAAGTTGTGGATTATTATGTGAAAAGTAAAAAAGATAATATTCCATTGGAGTATTCTTTTACCCAAAAAAAGGAATATTTAAAAGCTTGCAAATTATTCGAGTGATAGACTGGTCCTCACACTTTTGTAACAATATACTATATACCTATTCCGTGGGTGTGGGTGAACTCTAGCTAGCTACATCTTTTCGATTATTTCTCTACTAGATTGAGATTATATATATTGCTGCCAAATAAAATGCTTCACCCTTTTAAAATTGGAATTACTTTCGAGGATATCCTTTTTTTTTTTGGTTGAACAATCAATAAAGTATAAGGAAAAATAGTACTTGGGTTATAAGGGTTTGAAATTGATGGATTTGAATCGTTTACAGAGAAACAAGAAAATGAAGTGTAAATGCCACCTAACGCTTTTGTTCTATATCATTTAACAGGATATGCAAAAAGTCTTTAATACTCTTCTCATTTCGACATTTGTGGGAACATCCAGTAAGAAACTGATAATTATTATCGGCAAAAGCTAAAGAAAAGAAGAAAAATACATAATCGGTGTAAAATGTAAATGGGTGTGTCGTGCAATAATGCATTGGATAGAAATCATCCATATGGGCTTCTGAGCTTTCAAACGTTGGGCCTTAATTCAGCAGAAATAGATAGTTGGACTGGGCCAATTGAATTCCACATGTATCTAGTGAGGGGATTTTCCATTTTTGGCTAAATATTTCAGGTTAACCTTTTCTAATGACTGTTGTTAGCAAAAGGTTCTTAATTTTCATGCTGCAAATTGCAAAAACGCTCAGTATTTTTTTGTAATGTTCTCCCCTTTGACCTTTTAGTTTAGTGCGGTATCACATAATAAAACCCGAGAAAGAAAAAAAGAAAAAAGAGAGCGAGACCTTCTTACGGAGCTAAAAGGTTTAGTTCTGGCTGTTGACAAAAAGTACCTCTAGTAGAACAAACGGAATTACATAAAAAGTAGTAGTATTTAGACAAAACAGGTGTTTCTCTCTCTCTCCGTTCACGTTCTGCAACCTCGGAACCACGTACGGCTCCTAAGACTCCGTTCGCTTTAGACACACACACACACACACTCTTATAATATTAACAATTTAACGAAGATCAAAAAGAAGGGAGATAAAAAGTTTCGTCTCCTTTTTTTTTTTTGTTTCTCATTCGTCAGACAGATTCACATTTTGACTTTTTTTTCCTATTTCCCGGTGCTCAGATCCGATTTCTCGCCGCGAATTTCGTGAGTGCATCAGCTTCTTCTTCTTCGTATTGGCATCGTTGATTTCGATCGGCTCTCATGAAGCGGATGGTCGTCGGTACGGTAGATTTTTTATTTTCTCGAATTTCGCTTTGTTTCTCTGACCGGAACGTGATGATTTAAATATCTGCGAGATTCAGTTTCATCATTGTTGTAAACGATTCTTACTTGGTGCTTAAAATGCCAATGGCGTTGACAGATTTGTTTCTTTATGAGGACCCACATTGCCAAAATAAAATGTTGTTGGATTTGGAACAACATTGTTCTTTGGTTTCAAACGAGAATTTGAAAATTCATTTTTATCAGAATGTTTATCTTGTTGATGTGAAGAACAACAGATCAAAGGGGAATGTATTCTCGAACTTTCTAAGGTTTTGATTCCTAAGTGAAAAATAAACAACAACAACAAAAAAAGTCGGAAAGATGACAAAGTTGAAGATCTTTTTTTTTTTTGTCTTTGAAGGTTTCATTTTGGTGGGTCCTTTCATGATAATGATTTCAATTCTTGGATTTGCACAAAAAAAATGTTTGCCTTAGAAATGTTCTTCTCCTCTTTACAATGTTTGATTGTGAGTGAGCTAAGGAAATTGCGTTGACTTTTAACTCAATGATACTAGTGTTAATTTTTTCGGTTTGATTACTGTGGAATGAGTTATTTATTGTTCCAAGTGATGCAGTTGCTAGTTACGGCGGATTGATGTTTGAAGCATTGAAAGGATAGAGAAGAGAGAGAGAGAGAGGACGCAGATATTTGAATGCGGTTTTAGTCTTAAAAAAAGGTGAACAATGCTGGAGAATCAATCCGCAGAGTTTAGCGAGAACGGTGAAGACGAGATTCTCAGACAGCTATGTGCAAATGGGCTCTGTATGAAAACAACCGAAGTCGAAGCAAAGCTTGATGAAGGAAACATCCAAGAGGCTGAATCTTCTCTGAGAGAAGGCTTATCACTCAACTTCGAGGTCTGTTTGTGATTTTCCAAACTCCACAGATCCAAATTTTTGAAAAAAAAGGATTCGTTCTTGTTCTCTAAAAATTTCGCTTGTCTCTATGGTTACAGGAAGCAAGAGCACTTCTTGGAAGATTGGAATACCAAAGAGGGAATGTGGAAGGTGCACTACGTGTCTTTGAAGGTATTGATCTTCAAGCAGCGATCCAGCGGTTACAGGTTTCCGCGCCGCCTGAGAAACCGGCGACTAAGAAAAAAGGTCCTCGTGAACCACAACAATCGGTTTCACAGCATGCTGCTAGCTTAGTGCTTGAAGCTATCTACTTGAAAGCCAAATCTCTTCAAAAGCTTGGGAGAATAACCGGTAAAGTCCCCTTTTTCGCCTCTTGATCTTGGTACATTTTGTAATAAATCTGAATGTTTCCTTGCAGAGGCTGCACAAGAATGTAAAAGTGTTCTTGATTCTGTCGAGAAAATATTCCAGCAAGGGATACCAGATGCTCAAGTGGACACCAGACTTCAAGAAACCGTTAGCCACGCCGTGGAATTACTTCCGGCGCTATGGAAAGAATGTGGTGATTATCAAGAAGCCATATCCTCTTATAGACGAGCTCTCTTAAGCCAGTGGAATCTCAATAATGACTCTTGTGCAAGGGTTCAGAAAGATTTTGCCGTCTTTCTTCTACACTCTGGAGTCGAAGCGAGTCCACCGAGTTTAGGTTCTCAGATCGAAGGCTCGTACATACCTAGAAACAACTTAGAAGAAGCCATTCTTCTTCTGATGATACTTGTCAAGAAATTCAACCTCGGGAAAGCGAAATGGGATCCGTCTGTGATCGAACACCTTACCTTTGCGTTATCTTTATGTAGTCAGACTTCGGTTCTCGGTAAGCAGCTCGAAGAAGTAATGCCTGGTGTGTTTAGCCGTGTTGAGCGTTGGAACAACTTGGCACTTTCTTATAGTGCAGCGGGTCAAACCAGTGCTGCGGTTAACCTTCTGAGAAAGTCTCTGCATAAACACGAACAACCTGATGATCTCGTGGCGCTTTTGTTGGCTGCTAAGCTTTGCAGCGAAGAGCCTTCTTTAGCTGCAGAAGGTGCGGGTTATGCTCAGAGAGCTATAAACAATGCTCATGGAATGGATGAGCATCTCAAAGGCGTTGGTTTGAGGATGTTAGGACTTTGTTTAGGGAAACAAGCGAAAGTTCCCACGTCGGATTTCGAAAGATCTCGGCTTCAGTCGGAATCATTGAAAGCACTAGATGGAGCTATAGCTTTTGAGCACAACAATCCTGATTTGATCTTTGAGTTAGGTGTTCAATACGCTGAGCAAAGGAACTTAAAGGCTGCGTCACGATACGCCAAAGAGTTCATCGATGCAACGGGAGGGTCGGTGTTAAAAGGATGGAGATTTCTCGCGCTTGTTTTGTCGGCTCAACAACGGTTTGCAGAAGCTGAGGTTGTGACCGATGCTGCTTTAGATGAAACTGCAAAGTGGGATCAAGGACCTCTCTTGAGACTTAAAGCAAAGCTGAAAATCTCTCAGTCAAATCCAACAGAAGCCGTTGAGACTTACCGTTACCTTCTCGCCTTGGTTCAAGCGCAAAGGAAATCTTTCGGACCTCTCAGAACTCTTTCTCAGGTTTCCAAATCTCCTTTGTTTCTTATTCTATTGAGACCACCAAAACCTTTTACATAACACCTTTGACAAATAACAGATGGAAGAAGACAAAGTGAATGAGTTTGAAGTGTGGCATGGCTTAGCTTATCTTTACTCAAGCCTTTCACATTGGAACGACGTCGAAGTCTGTCTGAAGAAAGCCGGCGAGCTGAAACAATACTCTGCTTCAATGCTGCATACAGAAGGCAAGAACTATAGAACACACTTTTAACTAATCTTTGAAAAGTCCATTTCCTAACTAGTACATTTTTTGGGTTTGATTCGTGGTATGATCAGGTCGAATGTGGGAAGGGCGAAAGGAGTTTAAACCCGCGTTAGCAGCTTTCTTGGACGGTTTATTACTAGACGAATCATCGGTTCCTTGCAAAGTAGCTGTTGGAGCGTTGTTGTCTGAAAGAGGGAAAGATCATCAACCAACACTTCCTGTGGCTAGAAGCTTGCTTTCTGATGCGTTGAGGATTGATCCGACAAACCGAAAAGCTTGGTATTACTTAGGAATGGTTCATAAGTACGATGGACGTATAGCTGATGCTACCGATTGCTTCCAAGCTGCTTCCATGCTTGAAGAATCTGATCCTGTTGAAAGCTTCTCAACCATTCTTTAAAAAACCATTGTTACGAAGATTTTATATTTATATGTTCATTTTTTTTTTCTTTCATCATCATCCAATGTAAAAATTTTACCTTTTCAAACTAATAGTTTCTATGTAACGATGCTGAATTTTGGATACAGTCGAGTTTTGCAAAAAAAGATGAATTTGACGAAGTCAAAAAGAAATGCATACAACACAAGTAAAGTGAGTCTTCACCACTAGTTCTTGGGGATATTAACTCCGACGATTTTGGCCGGAGTTATACGGAGGAGATTCCCAGGCTTACCAGGCAAGGCTCCTTTGATCATGACAACATTCAACTCTTTATCAACTTTAACAATCTTGAGCTTCCTGATCTTCGTTCTTGTTCCTCCCATTCTCCCAGGCATCTTCTTCCCTTTGTAAACCCTTCCCGGCGTCGTTCCGGCACCGATGGATCCCAAAGCCCGATGGCTCTTGGAACCGTGAGTCATCTGACCTCTCTTGAAGTGATGCCTTTTGATCCCTCCTTGAAACCCTTTCCCTATCGTCGTCCCAGCGACATCAACGAGGTCTCCTTCTTTGAAAATCTCGTCGAAGACCAGCTTCTGGTTCGGCTCGAACCCTTCCACGCTCGTCAGTTTGAATTCCTGGAGATGCCTCATCGGGATTACCCCGGCTTTCTCGAGATGACCCATCTCCGGTTTCGTCAGCTTCTTGTCGCGGACGCGGCGGTATCCGACCTGAACGGCGTCGTATCCGTCGGTGGCTAGGGTTTTGATTTGGGTGACGATGTTACCTTCGCGGAATCCGACCACGGTTACTGGAACCACGGTTCCGTCTGCTTCGAAGAAAGTCATCATCCCGAGCTTTGAGCCCATCACCCCGATTCCAGCTTCCATTGACATGGAGACCACGAATGGTCGTTTGGCTCTGGGAGATGATTTGGTGAGAAGGGAAGTGGGTGATTTCGATGGGAGGAAGGTGGGAGTGAGTAGTGAAGAGGATAAGGTAGCTTTGTTGTGTAAGGACGGGAAAGAAACAACCGCCATTGCCATCGCCATTGTCGGAGATATTCAGAGAAGAAGAAACTCTGAGAGGATAAAAACACTCCCACTCTCTCTTATCTTCTTCTTCTTCTTCTTTCTCCGAGCCAACACCTCGTATGTCCCTATATGATGCAGACAAATCTCTCATGTCCCCGTTCTAAAATTTATTTTTGTTAACATTATTTTTAATACGAAACTAAAGCAAAAGACAGAAAAGCCAAGACAAATTAAAAGAATCACAATTTTACCAAACATAAACCAAGATTAAACCGAGTCATCGTTTCTAAATCCCTAATTTGTCAATTTGGGGGAAAAACTCAACTTTCTCTCCTTTCTTTCTCACGCGACTCACGCGACTCTTCACTCTCTTATCTCTAAATCATAATCGATTCCTCTCAATTCCTTCTCTAAGTGGAAACAAGAAGAAATTGCCGACCTCGCCGTCTCAACAATGGTGGAAACAAAAAGAGGAGCTAAACGGAATGAGATTCCGAAGGAATCGCCGACCTCGCCGAGCAGTAGGAAGAAATCGTAGGTGAGTAGGAAGCCATTGGTTGATTGGTGCCATTTCCATTGTTTTGTGCGAAGGAAAACTATATAGAATTGGAGAATATTAGGTAAAAATTTGAATTATTTGTTGAGTAACACTAGGAATATTTGGTAAAACTAGTCGCGATAGTCTTTTGTAAAACTAGAAAAAGTTGGGAAAACTGGGTAGTACTGGGGAAAACTATTGGGAATTGTGATGTACTACTGGTATAACTGATGTAGAACTCAATGTTTCTTGCAGGATAATGAGGGAACCATGGCAGCTGGAATGTACTTCTTACCAACGGAGTACAAAAAGCAAATCAAGCTGGGGACAAGGTGTTTCATATATGAAGTTCTTAAGGGAGTGAAGACAAACTTTTTTTGTGGTTGAAGTTTGAAACTTTATGGAAAACTCTGAACTTTGGCCGTTTTTGGGAACTTGTTTATTTGTTCTTTTTTGATGTTTTCACATTTTGGTTTAGAACTGGTTGAACTTGTTGTGGTAATTCTTCTTATTCTAGTTTGAACTATGTTGTGCAATGCTAGAATAGAAAAGACAAAGACAATTAAACACAACATAAATCTTACCAAACACAAGTATAAACAATAACATAAAATAGATAAGTCTTAAGAAACACATAAACTGATACAACTCTTGACAAACAATTATTTATATCATCCGAGAACAAGTTTTAGGAAAGGAAGATTGCGAAGAGAATTTAATTTAGTTAATCATATCCACATGTGGCTTCATCTTCTTCGTCTCCCTCTTGTTCATTTTCTCCTCATATGGATCCATGATGGAAGGGATAGTAGAGATCGTGAAGAAAGAAAAAAGTGAGAGAGAAATGGGAGAAACAGCAAGAGAGTAATGAGGAAATGAGAGAAATGAGAGAATTGAGAGAGATAAATGAGAAAATGAGAGAAAATGTAAGAAATTGAGAGAGAGAATGAGAAAATAAGAGAAAATGAGAGAGGAAAATGGAGAGAGAAATGGAGAATGAGAAATGACAAAATGATTTCGAGAGAGAAAAGAAGAGAGTAAATTTTCTCCAAAAAAATTATGTGAAAATTCCCTCCAAAATTTCCCTCCAAAAATCCTTCTTAGTAATACTTAAGATAGTAGTAGTACGAAACTTCTTCACAGTTCTACTTTTGGTGTTTTTCAATTTATTTAGTATTACTTAACCTTCAAATATGTTTTAGTAGTTTTACAGTTACGTTTAGTGATTTAACATGTAAGACTGATTGTTTTATGGAAAAATATGTTTGAAATCATAATTTCGTTAACTTTTCCTTACTAAGTTGGTTGTCACCAACAAAGTGTTCATGAAAGTATAAGGAAGTATATTGGAGAAATGTTGGGCTTGTGTAACAAAAATCAAATGTAAAAATCAAAAATCATATATTTGTTATAATTATATGTAAATACAATAAAATCGAATTTGTTTTTTTAGTTTTACCGTTGATTTTTTTTTTTTAGAAGGAATACTAATTTAATTTGAAAATCACCCAAAATTAGCTTTTCCTAGTGTTACCTTAATGAAAACTTTGTTATTTTTGTTTTACTGATGATATAATTGTTTAGGCAGATAATTTGGATTGTTCAACGTAGTAACATGTTCGCACTCAAGATGGGGATAAATCAAATATATTACACATAGTTATACTTAGTTTTACACAGTAGTCCAAATCATACAAGTTTTACAACACAAAAGATGGCAATAAATCAAATACGTTCGCACTCAAACATGGCGACAAATCAAATATATTTGACACATTTATACTTAGTTTTACGCAGGAGTCCTAATCATACAAGTTTTACAACACAAAAGATGGCAATAAATTCATTCACCGCTACTCCCTCTCCCAAATAACAACCAATAAAACCTTTATAGGCTTGCCTTTTATGCAGTGTTCTGATGTAATCCGGTACATTCCATTCAGACCTATCCGGCACTACATAAATCATCTTGTAGTAAGCCAATGCCCATAGCTCCGTCAAGTAATATTTTGTGCACAGGTCATGTAGTTTTAACTGGATATCACGACCACGACCCTGACCGGCTCCAGTTTAACCTTACTTTCATCTAACCCAAGCTTCTTATACATCATAGCTTCTATCACTGATAAAGTTATCTCCTCCACTGATGTCTTCAAAATTACACTACACATACGACATTGACATTTAAAATATATGGTCATGTGCGTAGTCATTGTATCCTGCCAAAACAATGCAAAAAACTCAATAAATTATCCATAGTTATCCATAGTTATCCACAGTTATACCGTTACACATTTTCAGTAATACCAGTGTTACTAGTTATACTACATTTATCAGTTCTACTAGTTCTACCTAGTTATACCCAAAATCAATGGTTTCCACTGCAAATGTACTGCCAATTCGATCCATTCAACTACTGAAATTCATTTTTTTACCAATTAAGATTACTAATTGACCCAGAAACATGGGTAATACAACAATGTGCGTACCAAATTCATCAAATCTCAATTGAATCTGAATTTGAAAGCCATAAACCTAATTGAGAACCTAATTTCTACTAAATACAGCTGGAGGAAACAGAAGAATGCAGCACCTGTTTTCAACTATCTGCGATGGAATGCGGCAGCGGAGGTGACTGGAAGTGAATGCGACGGCGAGTGAGTGAGTCGGGGAGAACGAGTGCGAGGGGAGGACGGCGAGCTCGAGATTTTCAGATTTTTTTTTTCATTTTCTGTTTTTTCCAATTAAACCAATAAAACAAATCTGGGTATTTTCGGAATTTCCAATCTGTTTAATGAAATAGGGATATAGGAGATAAAATGGGGATATAAGAGATTTTAATTTGGTTTTTGAGGATATACGAGACGTTGGCTCTTCTTTCTCCTCCAACCTAAAAAATTAAAAAATCGAAATTTTAATCTGGGAACTGACAAACATTTATCATTATACCCCTCAATATACTCATTATTACAATACACAGCGCTTCTGTTTTACATTTGCAGCATCGGACCCCAAAACTAATAACGATGATCAACCCAGATTTTTAAGTGGGTTGTTAAGATTTAAAAAAAAAATAAAAAATATAAAAGAGAATGAAATAAATTTCTTAAATAAGAACTGTAAGAGCATGTACAACCATAATTTTTCAGAGGTTCTTATTTAGTATTTTAATATAAATATAATGTGGTGGAGAGAGAAACACAAGAGAATCATTGAAAAATGTTTCTTAAAATGTTTATATAAGGATCAATTCTTATTCTCAAGATCCTTTTCATTTAATTTAATCATTTTATTTTATTAAGAAACCAATCTCAAAATCTGGACTGCACATGGTCTAATAAGCTTCCTAAGAAACTCATTAGAGACGTGTTGAATTGTTATTGGTTTAATTTTTGTTTTATTAATAAGATTCATTTTTTTTAGCTAAATATAATTAAAATATTAGTATCTTCACTTTTAAAAAACTAAAGTGGAAGTTTCTGTGTTGATCATGCTCTAAGCTTTTGGATTCAGTTTGTTCTTTTTTTTTTTTTTCATTGCATGACTTAGCACAAATGAGAAAAGAAAATACTTTATTTCACAAAGATGATTGTCATTTGAATAATAATATCACAAGAATACAATGTTCAAATTATTGAATAAACGACCGAAGAAGTTTAAGACTAACCAACAACACTAGTATAGTTACTGTTTCTCCCAACAAGACAAAGCAAATCCCTTCAGTTTTTTTTCTACCCAAACAAGACAAAGCAAATCACTTTCAGGTTTTTTTCTAGTATTGCAGAGACTGATGATAATGGTGGACTTAGAGACGAGATATAAGAAGCGGAACAGAGGCAGATCCTTCTTCACCCATCACAGGCTGAAACAGATCCAGTTCACCATACCGCTCCAACACACGCATCCTGCAATCTTCAGCAGCCAACAATCCAGTTGAATAAGCGCCGTGAACCGAGCCCGGGAAGCTCGAGCTAGTCGCTTCACCGGCAAAGAATAAGTTATCCACCGGAACCCTAAGCCTCTCGTAGAGATCATGAGGTTTGCCCACGATGTCATAGCTGTAAGATCCCAGTGAATTCACATCCGATCCCCACCTCGACACGAGATACTGTACCGGAGGCAGAGCATCGGGAAGAATCCTCTGGAGTTGCAAGACGGCGAAATTGGCAGCTGCTTCATCAGACATTTTCTCAATGTCTTTGGCGAGCTGACCAGCCGGCATGTAAACCAGAACCGGATGACCCGTGGCCTTGTGCAGGTTCAAAAAATAACTGCAGCCGTAGGAGGTTTCCGCAACCACTCCTAGAAACTCTACTTTTGGCCAGAAGACTTTTTCAAAATGCAGTAAGATCTTGTTCTCGATTCCTACTCCCAGGTCGTTGATCGCTTCTTGTTTCCACTCTGGTAGCTTCGGTTCGAACTTTATCGTCCCGGATTTTAAGACACCGAGAGGAACAGCGATCACCGCAGCATCCGCAACGAATGTTTCCCCGTTTTCTGTCGTTACCTTCACTCCATTGTACCGCCTTACGATCTTAGTAACCCTGAAGAAGCAAAAAAACTGAGATCATGACAACGAAAAAACCCTTAGAAAATGCCAAAACACGTGAAAAGAAACACCAAAGCTTACCTATGGCCTAGTCGAATATCAATCCCTTTGGCCAAAGTATTGATGACAGGACGATACCCTCTAACCATAAGCCCGTGTCCACCAGGCAACAATTCCTCCTGCAAATATTTGGGACTGTTAAACCAAAAATTATGAAACGGTGTGTACTTGCAATCGTCAAGTCCAAGAACAAGGATGTAACAAACCTGGTCCCAACACTTTGCGGAGATGGTTTCAGCATCGGCAGCAAACCATCCTTCCATGCGGCACACGTACCACTGAAGTACATTGTGTGCAAGCCCCTCTAACCTATAGATAAAAAAAACGAAATCCGATCATGAAACCAAGCTTTTAAAGGTGCAACGAGTGATAGAAATTAAGAAAGTGGGACATTTTCTAAGTAGACAAACCTCAACTCGGGTTTCCTTGCAAATACAATTGAGAAAGCCTGAGATATCGACATGTCGGCATCCTGCTCATCCCTGACTTTATTGATCTGCATTTGCGAAACAAGATTCTAATTAAGACGAGCGTGCATAGAAAAACACTAAGAAAGCAATCAGAATATGAAAGAATAAAAGAAAAAGGCACGAAAGACACAAACCTCTTCCAAAATCTGCTCAAAAGTGACGCCAACATCTGTTACCAACTCTTGAGGAACTTGATTGCTATCCATGTCAAACAGAGCATAGCTACAGAAACGAAGAGCGCCATTTATGAGTTTCAATCCGTTAAAACAGAAGAAAAAGAAATTCAACATCACACTGGAGTCAAGGAGCAAAACACAAACCTCTCGAGATCATGATCATACAAGACCGAATTGTCACCACTAGTACGATACAAGGGCAATCCCAGTCTCCCAATTACTGGTGCCAGAGGATTCTCTTTGCACACACCGTGAAGCCTGCGACAACATGATGATGCAGCGTTAGCAAAGGTAACCCAAAATTCCAAAACATTAACCAACGACAAGATCAAAGACCTGTGACATTACCATGATGCACCAAGATCAACAGGAAAACCGAATGAGTAATCAGTGTGAACTCGTCCACCAATCCTATCACGGGACTCCAGTACCAGAACCTAAAGAAACAAAGAAACCACACAACCATGAGAAAGTGATGATGATGATCATTCGACAACTTCTGCAAGCTTGAAAATTGTAATAGAAACCTGAAAGGAAGCGTCTTGAAGAGTACGAGCAGCTGAGATTCCACCAAAACCACCTCCAATCACTATCACAGAAGGTGACCTAGTCTTCATCCTCTCACTAGCTGAAAAGCAATTAGCTGTGACACCGATAATACATCAAAGCAAAACAAGGACGAATCAACGACTCCGATAAATTAACAATTTTTAACAAAAGAAAAACTTGTGGCAGTTCCTAATTACGTCTCTTCTTTTCAAGTTTTCATGAGAACGTATACCTATTGAGCTAACTAACACCTAACTACCGTCAAAAGATGCTCAGAGAATAAACTCATTTAGCCGACACACCAAAAAAAAAAAAAACTTGTGGCAATCGGCAAATACAGCCAAAGAAGAAGACGCCACAAGGGAATCGAATCACCGACAGAGATATTAGCACGAGGGAAAAATTGAGTACATAATAATTTTTTTTTTAAAAAAATAGAATTTTATTACAGAAACCAAATTACCCAGTTCAGACATAATCCAGATGAAAAAAAAAAGAGACAGAACAAAATACCTCTACGCATTTGACGATCAGAGTTTTTCCTCGACTCCATGATTTTTTTCAATTGATGAAACGATTGCTCACGAGATTATTGGAATTACGATTACTATTACTATTACTATTGGAAGGAAGCTGAGGAGAAAAATGAAGGATGAAGATAAGAAGACAAGTAGTAAAGTGGCTCGAGATCAAAGATGAAAAAATCAGGCTTCCAAACAAATTCATGCGATTTCTCTTTTCTTCCGATTTTTCTCTCCCCCCTTTGTTTAACTTTTCTCTCTTTTTTTCACTCTGCCTACTCAACCCTACAAGTATCAACGTAGATCTACGACGATCGGCGAGATCGGATGCGTAATTCAAGCGAAACAATGGAGGAATTCTCTTTTTTTTTTTAATCAAATCCCAGAAACTTGAAAAAGAGAGAGAGATAGAGCCCAGGGAAGGTAATTGGTAAGAGAGAGAAAGTTGGAAGGAGGAAGAAAACGTTTTTCGGCTTCGAGTCCTGAAGTCGGTAAAAAGTAGGTTGGGTGCTTTATATAATAATTTTTTAAAAAATACACCTATGCTTTTAATTTATTATCTATAGAAAATTAATATTTATCAGTGAAAATCTAATATTTATCCAAAAAAGATATATTAACTAAGAAAATTTGAATGAAAAATATGCTCCTTAATTTACTGATTGTTATCTATAAATTGTCAAATTTATTTAGCAAAACTTTAATGCTAACTAATAATATATCATGTAGTCTTAACTTAGAATATATGCATTTTATCTAGTTTTTAATGAAAAGAGTGTGTCAATGCTTCTTCTGATTCATTAGCAAAACTAGCTAGATTTTTTCCAATTTTTCTATCTTTTGTGGTTTTTTCTGTTTCAGAGTGGATAACCACACCAACTCAAGTCTGAATAATAGAATAATCTGTTTGCTGTTAAAAAAAAAAAATATGAAGAGTGTGTATAAATAATTTGGTTACACCAAGCGAGGCGGTTGGTTGGAGTTTTATCGTTCGCGTTTTCCTTATTCTCGCGACTGCGTTGTAGTTAATGTGATGTTGTTTGAACGATGACGTGATGTTCCATTGAAGTAGTCAAGTTGTCTACATAAAATCTAGTGTTTACGAATAGTTAGGTCATGGCTTTTACCAACAAAAAAGTTCATTAACATTTTATCGTGTTTTGAATATTTGGGTCTTATATTGAATATTTGAGTTCGAAGTGCTCGTGTGTATCTGAATAGCATATACTTTGCGTATTAAAGTCAGATATAAAAAAAAGTAGTTTTATCGTTCTGGCATTACAGTATTTTGAATATGGCATTTCAAGGTTTATGTAGATAATAAGACACGTATATGAATTTTATATTATATATTAAGTAGCTTTCTTTTTTGGGGTGAAAGGTGTGATATAGATGTTTCGGTCTTACTGGCAGGAGCACAGAGAGGTGGAGATGGACGATTGAGTCATGCAAGCTTAATTAGAAGAGTTTATTGAGTAGTTTTATGTGGATTTAATTAAAAAGGTAAGGAGATAACCATTAGCCACATATGTAATTAATCTCCAGATGTCAATTATCTGTTTCATTTTCAAGATTACTAAAGTATACACCGACCAATATCACATAATTACTTACAGCCGTTAACAATCAATTTTAAAAAGAAAAAGTTAGGAAGTTGAAAATAGAATATTGCGTATTTGCACGTTTTATAAGTTACATAGCTTATCAATCAGAGTGGTCCAGAAGGGAGCACGTGTCGTGCAACCATACGTTCAAATCGTAAGTGAGGACACGTCAGTTTCTTTGTCTGAATCTGACAAATAATAAACCTTTTGTACTGTTGGAATATTTTAATCTGAAAGGAAAAATATACGAAGGAAATTCTCTAGATGTTTCGAAATGGTTTAATATGATGTTGGTAGCTATGAGTTTGGTTAAAAATTCAAACATTACAATCATTTAAATACAAAATGTATCAAAACAGTGTGTGCCATATTGATAAGTATGTGACTATTTGATTTCTCGAAGGTCATTCATATGAAAGGGTGGAAAAACCATTTAATTGACGTGTCTTACTAATACCACCGGAGGGAGCCATATTGAATGGTTTGAAACTTTGAATAAACGAAAGTCATAAACAAAACTGACGTAGGAAAAGTTGATTTCCAATGCAGAATTCGTACTTAATATCTATGCTTGTTATGGCTCCTATACAACGCATCGGTGCGGTGGTACATTACTTGTTCTCTCTATAAGATGTCAATGGAAGAAGCATGTTTCTATAACTCCCCCAAGCCCAAAGGGGTAAACAAGTCGCCGTTACAGTGTGACAGATACAAAGTCACCGTTATGAAACTATTCAATCATCTCCAATTTGTATAAATCTCATGTGCACCATGAGAAGCTCATATTTGAAGCAGATCATTTTCTTGTTTTTTTTTTTTTTTTTTTTGGCAAACTAAGCAGATCATTTTCTTTGTTCCATAAAAGTCAACAAACTCGCAAAGTGAAATTAACTTACGGACGTCCGGGTTATTGTGGATGTGTTTAAAGATTTAGGATGTATTGTTTCGAAAATTGATGAAACTGGATACAAGTTTGGCTTGTGGGACAAACGAGTTAAGAAATCGTTAGACATATCAAACTATGTGATTTATTCAGCTAACATTCAAAAACTGATAGAAGAATAGTATAGAAAGTTGTGGAAGTTCCACAAATTTTTGACCCAATTTCATTTTTGTTGAGATTATATATTTTTGTTTGTGTAACAGTTCGATTAATTCGATTGGCAACTAAGAGATGTTATTCTTGGATAAATTCGTAGAAATTGTAGAGAACTTGTTGGCAAAAAAATTACAAAACTTCACAAGAAAAGAGAAAATGAAAGAACTTTGAAGAAGAAGATTAATTCTCTGTGTGTGTGGACGTTTCTGTTTTGATAAAATGTAAAATTGAATGTTTATCAAAGTGATATTATCAAGAGTTCTCTGATCCGGATCCGGATCTTCTTAAAATATTATATTTTTTTATTTTATTAGTAAAATTTTAAATATATTAACATTTATACACAAAAAATAAATTTAAAATTACTTTTCTAATATTCTATTTTATTTTTAATATTATATTATATTTTCTTATATTATATATTTATTTTAAATGTATATAAATAATTAATTTAATATTATTTTTAAATTTAATATACTTTTTAACGGATCCGGATCCGGATCCGGATATCCGCGGATATCTTGATTTTTAGGCGGATATCCGAAATCCGGATATCCGGGAACCCCAAATCCGGATCCGGATAATGAAAATATGGATCCGGCCGGATCCGGATCCGGATCCGGATACCTAAGAAAAACCCGGATATCCGGATCCGTCCCAGGCCTAGTTCTCTGTGTATCAACACTTCACCTGTACAAATTTTTACTTTGATTTAACTGTTGTTAACGTCCATGTTTTTTTTTTCCACTCAGGTCAACTATTTTAAAATTGAAGTAATTAAATGATAAACAACGCGCAAAAAATATCTAAGATATTTTACTCAATTATTGCTAAAATGGATTCTGGCCAGTGGAGCACATGACTAAAAACTTAAAATGTCGATGTTTGACAAATATTGACAGATGACTTTCATTGAAATCTGCTCCTTCA
Organism: Isatis tinctoria; assembly: GCA_010577795.1. Lineage (NCBI taxonomy): Eukaryota > Viridiplantae > Streptophyta > Magnoliopsida > Brassicales > Brassicaceae > Isatis > Isatis tinctoria. Next base: position 2,559,468 of record CM021247.1, read on the forward strand.
CATGTGACTTGCCTTTTCCATCTCTATATAATTAAACAATCGAGGAATATGACGTCGTAGAATAATTTATCAAACTCCGGCCAGATCTCTATTAAGATGTACAATGTTCTTCGAGCTAGTCCGCGAGATAATGTTTTTGCGTTTCTTAGGGGAACACAATACAAAATTAATGGAATTCTAGATATAGTTCCTTAATTTGACCGAAATCGAAATGATGATATGGAGTTCTCAAGAAAACAGTCATACGAGAGTGATACGATGTAATTCAATTTTCTAAAACAATTTCAACTACTTCGACAAATGCATCGTTACGAGTTATCTTTTAATTTTACGTTTTACGGTTCTACATGTAACATGATCACAGCAAGCTCATGTCATTTTGACATAAAAGTTATCATACATAAAGTCGCATATACAGAAAATAACGTTTTAATTATGTTCAGAAGGTTATAATAATATAGAGAAGACGAACTTCCCCAAACAAACCGAAAAATAGAAAGAAAACGTGCCACGTTAACTTAGTGGCCCTGACGAGGACCGTCGGTGGTCTTCGTCGGCGCAGACGGTTGTTGACTTTGCTGTCCCGCCTGAGAACCAAATCTCAACATTTCCAACGGCTGCGTTTAAACCACAACGTGTCAAACAAAAACTACGTCGTTTTTCGTAGTCTTTCACTAGGGCGTCGTATATTAGTACTATAAACTCTTATCCGACTGAACTATGTGCATCGTTTAACACTCAACTAAACGGTTTACGCCGTATGAGCCTTACCTGAGACGCGCCCTGCATCTGTGGGAATACGCCAATGCATCTATCAAACCGATCGGAGAAAACTTGGTTTTGTACCGTGTTCTGACATACTAAACCGGGATTGTTCTGAATCGCAGACCGGTCCATGACCGGAAACCGAGGCAGCTGTACCGGGCTCTGCATCTGACATATGAACGGCGGAGGATGTACCCTAGGGAACACCATCGGAGCCACCGCAGTAGCCATTCCACTCCCCATCCACATAACTTGAAGCTGTAACTGAAGTGACTTCAAGTAATCTATGGCCTCGTCCAAAATCGAAGCTTTATCAGTCTGCAAAAAAGAAAAACAATCCGACTAAGACCAAATTTTATTGTTTAATCAATCAGTCTCCGTATTAGATTCGATTTTGTAACTTACTTTACTGCAGTGAGGTATTAGTTCTTGCAAAGCCTTCATTCTCTCATTGATCCTATCTCTCCTCCTCTATTTTAATTAACAAAAAACAGAGTTTCTGTATCTGTTTCTCTTTGTCTGAATACAGAATCTACTAACATTAAGCTATATTTATATTAATATATATAATTATATATCGACGAACCGATGAAGTACCCTTTCGGAGAGATTATGAACCTCAGCTGCTCGACTCCTTCGTGCTGATCCTGATCGTTGGTTCGACTTGTTACCGATAGCCTGTAAAACGTTTCAAGAACTATGAGCAATGGACCAAAGAAACCTTTCAAGAACTTTATCATCACGAGTTAAAAATTAAAGCATACATCTGATTGAGACACAGATTCAACAGTGTCCACTATATGTTTTCTCTTACGGTCTGTTGTGTTGCTTCTTCCACTAGCCATTTCTTTGATGCTCTTGCCAAAGCTGCAACCAGAGGAGCCACCTGATGATGAACTTGCGTTCGGGAAAAGCCTTTCATCGACAGTTTTGCTTCGATCATGACTCACTGAGACATCAAGATCGTTCTGAGATTGGTCGCTCTCGCAATGGCTCGGTCCAACTGTCACCACCGAGTACTGTTCCTTTCCTAGTTCCCTGACTCCTGATGATGATTCCGTTAGCCTAAACTTAGGAGGAGGCATGACCTGAGGAGGGTCAGGACCGGCCTCGTGCTTAACCGTCTCCGTAGCCGGTCTCTGGAGGGGATCTACGGTTGAGAAGAAATCGGAGGAGAAGTCTTCTGTTTCGAATGGGTCTTCATCTGGAGGGTATTGGATCCAAGAGACAGTTTCTTGATCTTCAAGAAAGGTGTTGGAACTTAGGGTTTCTTGATGATGATCCTGCTTCTGAGTTTGGGCTTGGGTTTGCTCTCTATGAGTTTGGCTCTGCATAACCACTTGCCCATCTCGCCATAACAACTCTACTAGTTCATCTTGTGGCCTACACATATACACACTCAGAGACTGTTATATAGTTCCTTTTTTCTTTTCCAAGAAGGAAATGCTAAATTAATACATTAGACTAAACATTATGTACCTTATAGATTTTGTATTGGAGGACAAACTGTAGTTCTCCTCAAAATTCCAACCTTGGTGTTCCATGTCAGATCTATGGAGACATCAAAAGAATTTCTTATCAACCTAGTATATTAGTATAAGATATAGAGCAATTTTTTTTTTTTCGGACGAAGAGGCATGTAAAAACAATTTCTCAGTGTTTTACCAAAAAAAAAAAACAATTTCTAAGTGATGGGCAATATAACTAATATTCATATAAAAAAAAAAGATATAGAAGTGAACAGAGCTAATCATAACAACTGATTAATAGATAGAGCGGAGCATAAAGTAGGATTTTTTAATTCCAACCCCAATAGTTTAATCACACTAATCATTACAAAAAGTTTTATAAATAATTAAACTGAAAACAAGAACATGAGTTCGCTCTCCTGTGACACATTTTTTTAATATATTCCAGAAATATAGGAAGGATCAAAGAAATAGTTTATTGATAGAGAGAAGTAAAAGAAAGAAACAACAGATTCCAAATATAGCAACATCTTTTAAAGCCAAAAGACCGTATAATTACTGACCAGATTTGGAAAGCTTCTGGGCGAATCAGAAGTTGAAGAAGAAGAAGCTCAAAAACTGATTTGTGGAAGTCGAAGTTCCACGCCCAACAATTTTTTTTTAAAAGGGAACAGAACTTTCTCTTTCCTCTCACTCGCTCTACATAAACCCAAAGAACAAAAAATTCTTAAGAAACTCTCATAAAACATTAAACATGAAAGAAACAGAGAAGGAGAGAGAGAGAAAGGTTCTTTACTTCTTTTGGTACAGACAGAAAGCGACAGGAGCATAAAGACTTTAGCCAGAGAGAGATATTACAGCGAGGGAGATAATGATTCTGTAAGGACAACAGTACTGCAACCTACGCCACGTGGCAAGTTCCGGGACATTATGTTGGAATCAATGGGACCCACCGATGGAGATCTTCTTCTTTAGCGATGAGATCTATTGCTAGATTTCTAGAGGTGGTTTCTGATCTGTACCTTATCTAAAGGAACTCTGCAAACAATGATTTGAGGGTGTTTTTGTAATCACAACTTCCTGTGACCTCTTTCTGTGATTATGATTTATATAAGATGACGTTTTATTCTTCGCAATCCGCCAAATTATATTACGTTTTTATTTTGTTATCTAGGATGTAAATTAAGGTCGAATTATTATCCAAGTTCAATGCATGGTTTCATTGAATTTGAGGCAGACAAGTCTCTAGGAATTTGTAAATGATCATAGTTTTCAGCGTTTATCAAATCGCATTTAACGGAACTCTCGGATAAGACAAAACAAATCGTTCGCTACTTGATAGATTTGCACACGGTAAATTTTTTAAAGTTTGATAACCTTTAGTAATATTTTTGTCATTCACCTAAGATATCGTTTCATCTTCTTTGTCATTTTAGAAAAGATCTAGTGTTTCGCCGTTGATTCATAACTTCATATCGTTTTGCAATTAATTATGTTGTCGTAATAGCAATTATTCGTGGACCGTCGTGCCTACTGGTTATGGACCACATCCCACACTACATCGATAGATCGAGATCTCGATCTCGGCTTACATTTCTAACATCATCACATTAATTAAACTCCATGATTTTTTTTTCTTTTGGTAAATGCATATCATTTTCCCTTAATTGTACCGTGAAGATAAAATCTTGATCAATTTTTAGGAATTAGGAACATGATTCCAAAAACTTTATATGAAGTTCAAGCTTTCTTAGAGCAAGTACATCAGAGTATTAAACAGAGTTCATGGCACAGGTTCATATGCATAAAGAAATAAAAAACAATAAAAAAATTGAGCTGGTCCTACAAAAAATATGAACTCGGTTTGCGGATGTTTGATTTTAAGATAACCTCTCTTCTCAGTCTCGCCATGTGTCATCATTCTATTGGCATTCTATTGGCAGAAATTTGTTTCTCCATATAAAAATAAAATAAAAATATTGTCTTTTAGTAACCCCAATGAGATTTACTGATGTAAATGCTCTCGTGGATCTAAAGTGTAACAATGATAAATCATGGGAAAAAGATGCACGTGTCAGTGGATTGGGCTAGGTTTCGAGACTTGCTCAGAGGGCTATGAAAATCTGGTTTGGAACTAGATTAAGCTATACCAACGCAGCCCAGTCCTCATCAAATCTTCATACAGAAAGTTATACTAACGAATGGGCAATGGAGATCTAGTGTGAAGAAACTGGGATTCCCTCATGCTATATCAACAATCAAGTCACCGGAACTAGCCTTCTACGAAGGTTATTGTCCAAGATCTTGCCAATATATATAAGGAGTAGCTTTGATCGGGAGGATATTCAGTTCAACAAAAGATCATCTTATCTAGTAGCCGACAAACCTTGCAAAACATGCTTGGAATATAAATTGTTATAATTTCTCGACCAAGTCTACTTTCCATAATAGCTTAATTTGCAGTTATCATGATCATTTAACAAAGAAGAAATGTTGAGTTTTCTTGTTTATTTATAAAAAACATCGAATGGCTTCTTATATTTTTGTAAGATAACAATTAAACCTCAACGGTACCAAAAGAAACATTTCCTGACGATTGTTTTCAATTATTTGTGTCGTGTTGTTCGGGTGGGGTACGTCTTGCCATGCTTCATTTCAAATGCATCTGCCCCAAGCAGTCCTAGCCCCAAGTGTGTTAAAAAAAAAAATACATTCACACGAATGTGTGTTTTAACTTTTAAGTAGTTGTTGTACACTTGTACTATTATTGGCTATTTGGCTTATACAATATTTTTGCGAATGGAAAGAAAGATATATCATCTGTTACGCTGTGTTATTCTAGTTTTATCTACTGGTGATCTCTCTGCAGTTTTTCTATAAATGATGTATTTGTAGTAAAATATATTTGAAAACACTTGGCATTAGTTGTGGATGACAGTTAATCAATTAGAGATAATTAGGGATGTTAGTTTATCAATTGTCAACGTTCTTTGTCATCAATATGAATAACAATTCGATTTGACAGACTTTAATTCAACGGCAAAAAATTGAAACTTACAGCCCCTTCTTATCAGGCCATTAGCCGTATTAATATTGGTCAGTCGTACTTGCTTTGTCGGAGCATACAACTATAGTTTCGCCGTAAATAGTAACAAAAGTACATTGACGTTAGCAGTAATGGGCCTGCAGGTAAAGCCTAAATAAACCCAATTTTAATTATACAAAAGGCCCAATATCTTCGGGAGGAAAGCAAAAGAAACAACGGTAAATACCAATTGCCAACGTTTGTTACATTAGTTGCTGCCGCCTTTCAAGTTTCGATTGTTTTTTTTTTAATTTTTCTTTCAACGAGTATGAACATACCCGTTATAGAAACCTGATAACTGACAGATCCCATTCAAAGTTTCTCTCTTTTTCATGTGGAAGAAATTCAAAAAAGTTATGCAGTTGAAATTTTGGATATTATGTTCCTTTGACTCTCTTTTCCAATTGAAAAGATTTAATTTATTTTATTTTCATCTTCCCGAGAAGATTGGATTCGAAGTAAGATTGTTGCAGGCAACTTTTAGTACTTGTTTTTTTTTTAATTGAATTTTTATGATAATATTCAACAGTCAAATTCTGGACTTTGAATGTTATATCAAATGTTGTCACCTTCCTATTTGGCACAAGAGCTAAGTTATCGCCTATCCTTTACTTTCATAGTTTATTATTCCTCCATGCTGTCCTTTTAAACTTTTTTTCTATTTTTTAACTGAGTCCTTTTAAACTTCATCTCCAGATCTCAATCAAACCTTTTAGTATTTGTTTTGTTTTGTTAATTAAGCTTCTTCTTTGGTTTGTTTGTTTTTATTCATATACTTGGGAATTAGAACGAACGAAACGATCTGTACAACGCATCACTACAATACAAACCGATCCAGTAGTACTGGCAATTTTATGTCCTTCTGACTTGTGGATAGAATCATTAAATAAGGCATCATTATTATAGATTGACATCAATTTTTGTTTCTTCTTTAATACCCAATACGCAAATGCTATATCCTATATGTATATATTTTTTTATGTGATATTTTGTTAAAGCGGTTTGCCAAATTGGCCATGGAAAATATTTAAACCTCGAAATAACACGATTGCTTTCGCTCAATTAACTACTGATATTGATTCTAAAAAGCGTATATTAGCTTTTTCATGGACTATTTTACGTACTCGTAAGATTTATGGCTAATGACAAATGAGATCATGTAGACGTCACTTTTATCTCATGCATGCTTTACTAATTACTACATATATACGTTCTACCTGCAGTATCCCCATAGGAAACTATATAAGAGTAATTTGACTAATAAATGGTGTGGTTAGAAAATAAAAAAGTATTAGTCATTAAAAAACATGGGGTGTGGCAAAGAAATATGTGATAAACTAGTTTACTAGTATATGTTACATTTGTTCAGCATATTGCAGAAAGGCCAGGGGACGGGGGAAAAAGTTCCAATAAAGCGTTTATGAGTTTTGGTGAAGGACAATTCGATGATGACAAAAGGTTCAGTAAAACTATTTGCTATATTTGTTGCACACTTGCACTAGATCAACGATAAACGTAACACTTGCTCACCATTTTGTTTTTATCACCGCTTGCTCAAGCTCAACCATTCCAAAATATTGCGTGTCCTTGTTTTGGGACGGTAATATTTATATATTTTTTTTTGAAGGAAATTAAATTGGCCGGTTAATCGTATATATTGTTTATTGTGCGCTGTTACTTATTTTTTTGTCGTCTTGCTTAGTTGGGAAAAAATATATATACAAAAATCGTATGGTTATATTGGTCCACAAAATAGTTATTAAATATTTTGAGTCATAACAAAAAGTGGTAACTAAGTGTAATTTGGAATGCAGCTGAAGGTGATGATGATGATTTGACAACGGTTATTATTAATAGATTTGGTCTACCATAGACATTTGTGTTTGGCTCCTCGGCTATGAAAATAGCTGAGTCCAAAGTGGAGGCATATTTAAAAGTTATCTTTTGGTCCGTATGAGAATCTTATTTTACTATATTTTACAACTTTTCAACATTTTAGAAATCTATTATACGGTCAAACCACGTGAATTCACCTATACGTATGTATTGAACTTAATTACAGTTTATTGATAATTTCATATAATTAATTACTGTATTATATATACCTAACAACTACGGAAAACGACATGTTTGAATTTCGTTAATATTACATCATCCATATATTTTCTTTTTCGCTGGCAATATTACATCACATATATACTAGTTGCAATCAACGATCTAATTATCTCCATTTCCTCGGACTTTTCTGTAGACTAATAGATAGGACATCGATATCTAAGTTATAAGAAATATGTTTCGTTACTAAATTAAAATATCATATACTTGAGAGACATTTCTTTACTACAACAGATTTTTTTTTTTTTCTGAATATGCCTCAATCTTTTATTTCTCTAGATTTTTTTCTCAAACTTTAATTAAATCTTAAAATAGAATAGATGAATTTTCAAACATTAGGTAAAATAGTTTGAGTTTCGTAGTTTAGGGTTTTCTGGTTATAATATAAGAAACCAATTTTTTTTCGGGATCTTTATTATAAAATAAATTTTATTGTATTTTTTAAAATTAAATATATTGTTATTAAATCACAAACCCATAAAATAAATGAATGAATAAATTGATATTCTGTTAGAAAAGAAGTTAAATCTTTTTCAAACGGTGATTAAGATTATACCCGTATAAAATCTTATATATACTATTGATATGAAAAGATCAAAAGATCCTATATATTTGGTTGAATTCTATAATAGTAAATATTAAACTAGCATTGGCTTTCATTAAGATGGTGTGTGTGTATATAATAATAGTCAAAGTCATTCGTCATTGACCCAGCACCAATTAAACGGCATAACAATAATCGCGAAATTGATAAACATTTAACTATATATACATATGTATAGAGATGTTTTTATTCAGAGAGGTTTGATTGGTGGTATAAAGAGATCGATGTAGTGAAGATGAGTGGTGAAGGTAAGGATCATGAAGACGATGAAACAACACTTCCTGGATTCAGATTCCATCCTACGGACGAAGAGCTTTTAGGGTTTTATCTTCGAAGAAAAGTAGAGAACAAACCCATCAAACTCGAGCTTATTAAACAGATCAATATCTATCAGTACGATCCTTGGGATCTTCCGAGTAAGTCTTTATATTGGATCACCCTTGCTTTTCTTTTTCTACTCGTGTCTGTCCAATATGATCCAGAAGGATCAAAGCGCTACAAAAAAAAACCCCAAATAATCTATAGCTAAAAACAAAAACAGTTTCTTTGTCTATATCTAAACAAAACTAAACGAGATAGATATCTGATCAAGATAAATTCTCTTATAGAATCAATTTTTTTGTTCATAATCGAATTGAGCACCCTTGCTAATTGATTGAAACTTCATAAACCGAATATTAAAAACCCAAATATGAATTAAACACCTTGGTAATCAGTTGAAACTTCGTAATTGTGACACTATAGATATATTTTAAAAAAAAAGAATCAATCTGGCGGTCAATTTTCTTTTTAATAGGAGAAATTATGCTTTCATAAATTAAAAGATGTGGATGGGACCATTCATATGAATATAACACGTAAACGTCTTTATATATATATATATGCATATATACGCTATTACGTGCATAATATCTAGAATCAATGTGTTTACGTTGTCAAGAGGTGTTTTAATTTCCTTTTCGCATATTAGTACATAATTAATATTTTCATAAAAGAAGACAAATTAATGAACATTTACGGTAAACTTCATTAGGAGTAAGCAGCGTCGGGGAAAAGGAGTGGTACTTCTTCTGCATGAGAGGCAGGAAATACAGAAATAGCGTTAGACCAAACCGAGTCACTGGTTCAGGTTTCTGGAAAGCCACCGGTATTGATAAACCGGTTTACTCCAATTTGGATTGCGTCGGTCTGAAGAAATCTCTGGTTTACTATCTTGGTTCAGCCGGTAAGGGCTCGAAAACCGATTGGATGATGCATGAATTCCGCCTCCCCTCCACAACAAAAACCGACTCGCCAGCTCAACAAGCAGTGAGTTTTCTTATTTGTGTAATCTGTCTTTTTTTTCTTCTTTCTTTTACTCCACAATTAATCCAAATTACTTTCTGAACACATAAACCGGTTTATTTAACCAAGAAAGGTATGCATCAAGCTAAACAATCTTGTCCATCTTCAGTGAGACAATTTTCTTGTATTCGTGGTGTTAGATGCTTTAAAAAGTCAGTCACGAATGCACATTTCCATACAAGCTATTGAGAAAGCCACATCACACATTCACATATATTTATTCCTCGAAATGGACCCAACTTATGTTAAAAGTTAAAATAGACCGGGCCTAATACATAATCTGACCCAAAAAAATGGGTTAATTTCCAAGGTATGTGATAATGTCCTCAATAGACTAAGTTTTGTTTTTTTTTTTACATCCGTTTCGTGGAATTTGCAGCGGGTAAAATGCGTTTAATCAGTAAAAACTAATATTATGTGGTTTCAATGAACAAAACTAGAATCATCCATTTAGTTTTTCATTTACTTTCTTTGAACCAAAAGGGATTCAAGTAGCTATTCTCGTTATAGAATCAGATTCTCTTAACATATCGATTGAATTATAATGACACTTGACAATGATGTTTTTATTTTATTTTTGAATTTTCTTTATAACACAAAGTAATCATAATGCAAAAAAAAATGCTTCACGTCAACCATATATTGCTTTCAGATATTACAGTTGGAAAAATAATTAATGGGTCCGTCTTGATTTCCGCAGGAAGTATGGACACTATGCAGAATCTTCAAACGAGTCACACAGCATCGAAACCCAACCATCATGCAACCAAACCGTAAACCGGTTATCACCTTAACCGACTCGTGTTCAAAGACAAGCAGCTTAGATTCCGATCACACCAGTCACCACGTTGTAGATACCTTGTCCCACAAGGTACGGGAGCCGCCGCTTCAGCCACAGACGCATAATCCTTATTGGAACCAACATACGGTTGGTTTCAATCAACCGACATATACTTGTTATGATAACAACCTCTTGAGTTTCTGCAACATTAACGGTGGAGATTACATCGGAGACGCAGCAAGTTGGGATGAACTTAGATCTGTTATAGATGGGAATACTAAACACTTGTAATAACTTTTTGTCTCCTTTTTGAGCTTTGTATAAAAGGATAAAACAAAACCACTGTATTTTGTTTTATAAGATAATATACGTATGACACTACTCACCATTTTATGTTCCCTTAAAACTATACATTTAGCGTCATATATATAGTTTGCATGATTGCACCATGAGGGCTACGCGTTGCTCATTTAGTCAATGGCCAAAACTTGTTAAATTAGTTCTGCAATTGAGTTAGTTCATATCGGACTTCTTCTTTTCAGGTCATTTTCCTCTAGTTACGTTTTTCTTGATTCGGTAAAGCTTTTACATAGGAAAAAACCTGATTTTATGACGTGAAAAATGGCAAGATAGTCATGTCGTAATGTTATTTGATACGTTTGGTGGTTGATCGAATGCAAAATTATATACTTAAAATCAAGGAAAAGTAAACCCCATTTCTAATTTTTTCGCAGGCATGCTCTTCGAAGAGAAAACCTTATTGTATACCGCTACTCGGCGGCTCTGCCCCATCTTTGAGCCGTCGCAGCTGCTGCTATGCCAGTGTCTCCTCTCCGGCGTGCATCCTCGGTGTCATCTCTTTCAGCTCCTTATTGTGTCCCTCCCTTCTCTCTTCTATGAAAACAACAAACTCTGAGAAGATCCACCATTGTTTTCATCCTCTTCTGAAGGTATAGATGTGGTGACTGATTATGTGGGACATCATTAGCCTTCCATCGTTCCTTCTATAGAGCGTGGGCAGAACCATTAAAGATTAACCCGGAAGTCGACTTGAACCTCCAAGCTCCTTCAGAAAGCGAGGTTTCTACAAAAAAAAGAAGGGAAAAAATCAGAAATAGCTCCTCCTGCAGTCAAAGCGGATGGCCAATTGCATTTGCCATTGGCTGCATTAATGGACATCGGACTATTGTAAACAAAGGAAATATTTGGGAAAACTTAATGATTGTATTCGAAATGGAGAATGCCCTTCTATACATATACTATACATAGCACGTCAATCTCCTGATATACACTTCATCATTTTCCAATTGCCAAACTTGGACAAATTACGATAATCAAAATAAGCAGATATGATTTCAAGCCGCATCTCATATACTGAGGCAATTAGTTTTTATGTTCTTTTTCCTTTCATATATAAAAAACAGGACTGGCAGCAATGTATACGATTGATTGACTATCACAAAACATCCATAGACGATTCAATGGAAATCATAGATCAGCAAGCAATATTTTTAACCATTTAAGTTCATACAAAGTCTCTGCCATAGCCGATGAATGAAATACAATATCTTGTTTCTTTTCCTACTCCAATCTCAACGGATAAAGTTCTGCGAAGTACAGTCATGTCTTTTAACTACAAAATACGGCATAAGTTTGAAGGTCTTTTAAGCCTTGGTGTCCTTGCTTTGAAGTCTCCAGTTCCTAATCTTTTTTATCAATAATTTGATTATTGGTAATGGATTAATAGAAAGTGTTATTTTATAATCCTTTGTTTGAAGATGTATTAGCGATTCGTTTTCTTAATTTGTAATTGTATGGTTCACAACTTAACATGTTATGAAACTTATGCTGATTAATTTCATATTGAAGAGAAATCTCAATAGATGGCAGATCCATGCAAATCCGCTAGATTTATTTGCTTCTTTGACCTCCAAGGCTCCAATATACAATTCCTTGCTACAAACTCTCGATCCTGGTTTACCGGAGGGTGTGCGTCGTCTACATTCCTGTTTCCGATATGCAGTGCCGGCCCTGGGCTAAAGCCCATAAAGCAAGGACTTTAGGCGCCAGATGTTATAAACGTTTTAGGGGCAGCATGTGGTCGTAGGTTCCTTTGGCGCAATGGTTTAGAGCGTGAGTATAAATTATATAGGTCGTGGGTTCGATACCTATTACCGTTTTTTTTTGTTTTTTTTTGTACTATTAGGACAGTACCGTTTTTTTTTGTACTATTAGGACAGTACCGTTTTTTTGTACTATTAGGACAGTACCGTTTTTTTTTTTTGCTATTAGGACAGTACCGTTTTTTTTTTGCTATTACCTTTTTCCTAACTATTCTTAATTTCTTATTATCTTTTTTTTTATTTTAACACTTAAGAAATCCATTCTTATTATCTTATATAACGATCTCTTTTTCCTATCAGCTGAACACATCTTTGTTGCTTCTCTCCACCAGGCCACCACGTATGCAAGTCTTCTTCTCCATCTTTTCTATTTTGTTTGTAAGCTTTCATAATTGTTTAAATTTCTTTGAAATCTGAGTAAACATGAATATGGATTTATTATAAATTGGGTTTTAATGCTTTCTAAAACTCTTTAAACAATCCATAAAAATTACTAGATAAAGTTAATGTTAACGTGATTGGATTAAGTTATAATTATTATATTTTTTATCATATAAATTGTTCTATTTTTAACTAATGTTATTTTTTTGAATTTGTAAAAAATGCTACCAACAAATAGAATCAGAAATCAACCAAGTGGAACTGCAAATAGGAAAGGAAAGAACAGATAATTTTTCTTTATATTTTTGTTTTGAAAACAAATTAAAATTTAATTATATTTTATATTATTTTGATCAAATTCTTACAAAAATACAGTAATTATTTTTATATATTAAGGGGCAGAATTTTTTTGTCCGTTTTAGGCGTCATAAAAGTCAGGGCCGGCACTGCCGATATGTCACAAGGAACTTCTGAGGTAAAAGTTCAGTATCTAAAACCATAAACAAAAACTCGGGGTTCTTGCGAGAATATTAATAATCACATATAAGACGAAATTACATATATAAAGAAAAAACAATAACACTTTGTCTTATTCTTGTTGCTCAAGCAACCAGTCATTTTTCATTTTCTTGCTTTGATCAATCCTCTGCAGTCTTCACTTCCATTCCAAGAAAAACATTCTCTAATCTTCGAAAACGAATCTGGCTACATTTAAATGAATATACTCATAGAGAAGTGAACTAGGATCAACGAAAGAGATTCTTGAGATGTTTAAAGAAGTAAGCAGACACAATCTGGTTAGTCTTCTCGGTCGGGTGAAAAGCGTCCCAGAAAACGAACTTATTTGCATCAGTGCAAGTTAACGGATTGTCCTGGCCGCAAAGAAATCCCATCTCGAACAATCCAGTGCCGCAACACGCAGAACTAGATACTTCCAGACCGTAAAGTGATGGTTTGGTAACGATATCCCAAATGATATCGTAAGGATTAGCAAAGTATATCTTCATTCCAATAAGCTCTTGATTCAACTTTCTCACTAATCTCCTCAACCTCCCATTGAAATCGATCGCCAAGTCATTGAAACTCCGAGCACAGCTGAATGGGTCGTCAAGATTCGTCACTCTTTCCAGTGGCAGACATCCCATTGGAGAGATTCCGGTGAAAGACATTTTCCGAGCCCCCAGTTTGTAAAGATCCTTTAAGAACACCTCGGCGATCCCGATGAGGAAGTCTTGGTACTCAGTGATGCTGAATTGAGATCTCCTGTCCGGTAATGTGTAATAGTTCTCTAGGAAATCGTTGGTTCCTATGCTGACTAAGTACAGCGACTCTCTGATGATATTTGCGGCTTTTTTGGAGCCGAGATAGGCGGAGAGTTTGTGTTGGTATTCCTTATAGTACTCAACTTCTTTCCATAAAGGAATCACGCCCTAAAAGATAAAGCGAGTTAATAATCTCCGCGTAGCTTGTAACGCAAGAATCAGAGCGATATTACGTTTTTTGAAGTGAAATGTGGACTTACTAGCACACCGGCGGTGGAGTTGTCATAACCGGTTCCGGCGGAGGCGAAGCAAACTCCGGTGGCGAAATCAGAGATATTGTAGGACGGATCAAGATAGGCCGGCACTGTCGGCTTAAGACCGTAAGCCTCGGAAGTGAAATCAGAGGGGAGACGGCCGTTGCAAAAGCGGCCGGTGGGGCGGCCGCCGGGGAAGTCGCGACCATAAGGTTCGAAATTGGCTCTGGCCATGGTTTGTATGAAGTTGTTATTGCCGGAGTCGACGGAAGAGTCTCCGAAGACAATGATCGCGGGGACTTTTGCTCCGGCGATGGAGACAAGAGTAGTCAACATAATGCATAATATTGATGGTGACAAATAATGTTCTGCCATGCCAACAACTTGCTTAGCTACACGGCGATGCTATACCTAGGAATTCCATTCAATGTATATTATATACCTATTGTAAGCTACGTACGAATTCTTTGTATATATACATTGGGTTAATTTCAGTGTGCTATAAGTTGTTCGAATTCGGTGGTATATATAGAATCATATGGGTTTTTTTTATGAGCGTAAGATTTAAGATATTGTCGTTATTTTATTATTTTTATAGGAAAAAGTTATCATAGTTGAGTATCTTTTATTTAAATAAATATATATAAATTTGATTGAAGAACCAAAAAGGGGACAGAGTTGAAAGTATTTATTAAATTAGAAGTTTGGTAGGTGTATATGATATAATGCGTTCATGCTCACTGCGCTCATAAACAGATATCTACCTAAAATCAGCCATGCATATGTAAAAAATAGATATACATTTATATTGGTAAAAACGCTACTATTTTTTTTTTACAATCCTACAATACATCAGTATACTCCAGACTTAGTTGAGTTCTAGTAGTGAGCTAGACGGTAACATATTAGGATGCAATAACTCTTTTATCTTACTATGTATCTATTTCGAGTATCGTAAAATGCAGTAATGTATTTGTGAAGGTGAGAGATCTGTTCTGTTATAAAAATAGAGGGTCAATTTCATAATTTGTGAAAGTTATAAAAATAGAGAGTCAATTTGTAAATTTTATAAATAAAATGTATTGAAAAGAAAATAAAAATAGTATCTATATAGAATATTCTTTTTTGTAGTGAAAAATGGAGTAAACAATTGGAGAAAAACACAACTCCATTTTGATGTGAAAAATGGAGTAGAGATGTCTGTACCTTCTCAAGACAGAGATAAGGGAATATGGAGAAGGTACAGAGAGTAAAAAGAGAGTAGAAATAGCGTGGAAGTGGTCGGCCCAAAAAGGGACATTCAATTTTTTGGATGAGAAAAGTGGGTGGTGAGGCAATAAATGAAACGGCACATGTAGAAGAGATGTCCTCTAATAATTATTACAATTACAAATATATGTAGTTTTGGTGGTTGCACCTCCACAATTGTAGTTTCGTCCGACCCCGTGACCCGCATGATTCGTAACAATCATAACATATAGCTTCATGTTTTTATCACTTTCAGTTATAATTTTTTTTTTTTGTAGCTGTATACACTTTTGATGGTCCATAATCCCATTACGTGAAATCTTACGAAAGTAGGGTTTTTAATTTTTTTGTCAACCTTACAGAAATATATCTTTCTAAATTTCTGAACCAAGTATCAAACACTCCTAGTAAGATGGAGTCTCTACTCTGATCTTTACTATATCTTCGTTGAAGGCTAAGCCATGTGTCTTGTCTTGTGAAGACTGTTTTTTTATTCTGTTTGACCGGTTTGTTCCCAATATGCAGTTATCATTCATTACCAGAAGGCCATAATCCATTTCATGATGATGCATTCACATTAGAAAGAGATAAAAAAGATGGCTACAACTTTGCCATTTTCTTAACGTCAAACAAATCGGCTATGATATTTAGTATCACCGGTAAAACTGTTTTTGAGATGAATACACTTATCAAACAAATGTAACATTTGTTTTCAGAATACGAAAGGTAGAATTGAATAATAAGCATGGAAATATATTGAACTTACGTGCACACTAGAAATGAATGTTTGGTACGGATCATGACTAATTGAATGTTGATCTGTTTCTTCATCACAGTCCTGGTTAGGGACACGTTACACTTGCACACAACTATCAAAGTCAAATTCGGATCTTTTGCTTTATTTCTTTATATACTTATGTGTCAGATTTATATGAAAATATTATTTTACATCAATATGTACGTGCAAGTAAAAACTAACTGGATTTCCTAAACCATTTTTTTCTATCAAATATAATAATAAGAAAGATAGCAGTAATATTGACTAGTATATAGTGAATAAAGCTAGTAAATTTTGGTCTGGCGCAGTTTTATTTGATAATTTTCACTTCATACATTTTTTTCACTAAAATTAATTTTATATAGAGACTATAGTTAGTGTATACAGTACACGAACAGTGTTGCAACGGAAAAGTAAACTTTTTATTTTCAAGTTTTCCAAAGATTTGGTGCATTGCCAACATAAGTTCAATCTTTTAATTTATTTAATAAAAGAATCTGAATGTCAGTTTACGTTTCGTTAGTCACGGTCAAAGACACTTAGAAAGACTCTTCTACAGTCAATTAAAGTATGATACTCTATTTGATCTTTAAAGTGATATACTCTATTAAATTTCTCTGCTTAACAAGTCGCATTGTGGATGTGATTTTGATCTAATTTTGTGGCTATGATTTTATCTTATAAACCAGAGTCGAGACAAATCTAAAACTATACAGCTTAACTAAATTTTTGTCCCTACGGCATTTAAAATTCAAAAGCGCCATCACTCTTTAAAACCATTGTATATTTCGTTCTTTATTTTACATCTTATAATGTGCTATGTAGATTAGTAAACAAGTTTTAAACCAGAAAAATAACTTTATATAAAAAAATAGAAGTATTCCAAATTAAACTAATATTATTAGAGTCTCACTATTTAAACAATAAAACCATCTTCGAAATAATTTCTCATATAAATATATCAGTTCATTAGATAGGAGATGTATAAATCACCATTTGATAGATCATATTATAATAGTATGATGCATGTTGATCACATCAACAAGAACAACATTGCGCGATTCCTCGCAACATAATATTTTGTGATGAAAAATTGATCTCATAATATAAATGTTAAACAAAGAATATCGCAATTCAACGAAAACGTACGAATTTGAAAAAGCAGATGTTTAAGAATTCCATTTATTTGAACCAGTCTTACTGAAGACCACCAACAATATTATTCTCTTAACTCGATTTCTAAAATAATTTCTGCAATTGTATTCCCCACTTTTTGGTAGGATATATCATATTGAATATCTTCTATTCCATTGACCTTCCCCAAAATTTTTACTTCCTTTGCTCTTTTAATGTAAGCTCCTCTTTTGTTCTTCGCTCAGCTCTCCTGTAGGCCTCCCCTAGATAACTAAGCTTTTCCGTATCATTCCGTGCTCCATAGTCCCTGGAGATCTCTCTCTCTCTCTCTCTCTCTCTCACTTTTTCTATTTCTTATATCTTTAATGAGTTTATTAGTAATCTCAGCAGCTTAATGTCGACCAAACTAAGTATAATTCTTGGCTTGATCTTCTTTACCGTCCCCCTATTTTTTGGCGACTGTAGAACTCTTCCCGGGAAACACGAGCATAACTCTTCATCCCTTCACGGCTTTCGTTCCCAAGATTCGATTCGCTTCAGTTCAGTTTCTTCTTCCGCAAGCAATGATTGCGGCTTCTCCTCCGCAGAACATGATCCTGCCAAGGATCATACCAAAGAATCGGTGAAGCTTCCTTTACGGCGCCGAGAGATTAAACAAGAATCAAAGAGGACTACACATCCAGTTGTCGATCTTAAAATTCAAGACCTCACAAGAATCCAGACGCTTCATGCACGAGTTAAGAAAACGCAGAACCAGAAAAACGACAAGGTCAAGAAGAAGATTACCTCGGTTATTTCTCCGGTTCCAGAGGCTTCACCAGGGCAGCAGCTGGTAGCAACACTTGAGTCTGGCATGACGCTTGGTTCAGGTGAATACTTCATGGACGTGCTTGTGGGCACACCACCACAACACTTCTCATTGATTCTTGACACAGGAAGTGACCTAAACTGGCTTCAATGCCTTCCTTGCTATGACTGTTTCCACCAACACGGTGAGTTTTATGACCCGAAAACATCCGCTTCATTCAAGAACATAACATGCAATGACCCTCGATGCAGCCTCATCTCATCACCTGATCCTTCGGTACCGTGTGAATCGTATAACCAATCGTGCCCTTATTTCTACTGGTACGGAGACAGATCAAACACTACCGGAGACTTCGCCGCTGAGACCTTCACCGTTAATCTCACGGCCACCGAGGGAGGAAACTCAGAGTACAAGGTGGAGAACTTGATGTTTGGGTGTGGCCACTGGAACAGAGGTCTCTTCAGCGGCGCCTCAGGTCTGCTTGGATTAGGAAGAGGACCTCTTTCGTTCTCTTCTCAGCTTCAGTCTCTCTACGGTCATTCCTTTTCTTATTGCCTTGTCGACAGAAACAGCGACACCAACATAAGCAGCAAGTTGATCTTTGGGGAAGACAAGGATATGCTAAACCACCCAAATCTGAACTTCACATCTTTTGTGGACGGAAAGGAGACTTCCGTGGAGACATTTTACTATCTACAGATCAAATCCATTTTAGTTGGCGGCGAAGCTCTGGACATACCTGAAGAAACATGGAACATCTCACCAGACGGTGCTGGTGGAACCATCATTGACTCGGGTACAACCTTAAGCTACTTCGCGGAACCAGCATACGAGATCATCAAAAACAAGTTCGCAGAGAAAGTGAAGGAGAAGTACCAGGTGCTTAGAGATTTCCCGATCCTAGATCCTTGCTTCAACGTGTCAGGCGTAGAGGAGAACAAGCTCCAGCTGCCTGAGCTTGGGATTGCTTTCGCAGACGGCGCAGTTTGGAACTTCCCCGCAGAGAACTCCTTCGTATGGTTGAGCGAGGAACTGGTTTGCTTGGCGGTTCTAGGAACTCCTAAAGCCGCCTTGTCGATCATCGGAAACTACCAGCAACAGAACTTCCACATACTCTACGATACAAAGAGGTCTAGGCTAGGGTTTGCACGCAAGAAATGTGCAGATACATAAATTTGATGGTTATACACATAAAGCAAGTGTACACACATGAAGATCCTACATTTTTTAGGATACTTCCTATTGAAATAACAAGTAACACATATAGAACCAAGTGTTCATTTTTCATTTGTGAAATACAAGCAAACCCTGCTGCTATATGCATTTACAAAAAAGGTAAAGAAAAAATTTATATACTTTTAAGGGAAGAGTTGAACATGGCCAGTTAAAATAGCAATCCCAAGGATAAGCAAAGGGGGAAGGATAACAAAGGCGCCGATGGTAGCAAAGAAAACGGAATCATTCCTCCGAGAGACCTCGTTGAGGTAGGTTTGCCTCTTAATGTTCCTTTTCTGAGAAGTGGTTAAGAATTTAGGGCTCACTTTCTTTAGGTTTTTCCCCAAGGGGATGGTGAAGTCGTCGTCTCTGTCACCAACAAGCCCAGCCAGCTGGTCACGGACCGTGAGTCCCCTCGAGCCATCACTCAAGTACCCTGATGATTCATATAATTACCCAAACTGACTCTACTAAAAAAAGAAGAAGAAGTCGTAAACTTTGAAGCTCAAGAGTAAATATCAGTCATGTACCGTCGTCGCTAGTGGAAGTTAGCTGTTCGAGGAGATCTAATTGTGTGCGTGCTGATGATGATGAAGAAGAAGAAGAAGAAGAAGCTTCAATGAAACGAACCGAACGGTTATCAGAGCTCAATTGTTTCTGAGTTCACGATTTCACCGAAGAACCAATTTGGGAAAAATAACAAATTGAAATCAGAGATACGTAACTCATAGACAGCAGAAGTCGGATGATTTACCAGAGAAATAAGAGGAAGAAGGGTCGTTTCCGTTCTCGGTGACGCCGCTTTGGCTCCGCTCACAACGGACGCGTGTTGATTGAGGAGGAGAGAGATGCAGAAGGAGGTGTCTCTGTTTGGACGGAGACGAAGAAGAAGAAGGGTTCGGGATTGGGTGAAGAGAAGCGGAGAAGAAATTCAAGGCCATCATCTGAGAAAAGGCTGACACTTTCCACTGCAAATTTCGATTTTTTTTTGTGTTTTCGTCTGAGTCGATTCCAATTTCCCAAATTTCAATTTTGTTTGAGAGGCCACGAAATTTTCCAAATATTATTTGGGGAAACAAAAGTTATAATAATCTAACAAACTAACCGCTTCAATATGATTATTTTTAAATGCTCAATTAACACGTGTCGAGTACAAACCCTCTGTCTTAACTCTATACCACTGCTGTACTTTTCTTTTTTTTTTATATTAAAGAACACAAAATGAAAAAACGACTCCACTGGGGATCGAACCCAGAGTCTCTGGTTTCGTAGACCAGCGCCTTATCCATTGGGCCATGGAGTCCTGTTTGTTAAGCAATCTCGTTAGATAGTATTATTATAAAGTAACATCAACAAAACAAGTAAATAGTGCAGAGCAAACAAAGAATAAATAAATAACTAGATAGATGTTAAAAAACTAGAAAACAAAAAAAAATTAATTTGTTTTTGGACAAGCATTTTCAATTTTCTTGTTTATGAGAATGTATGTTTTTTCAATAGGCAACATATATGCTTTGCAATCAAAAGGCTATGGGCACAGCCATGATAAGGGGGTCATCTGACCCAATAAATTTCAGTTATCTATAATTTTTTTTATCATTTTTAATATTGACTCCAATCAAAAAAAATTACTGATCCCAATATATTCAAAGCCCAGCTTCAAGTTTAGCTAAAAATATGTAATTTATCATATAGATAGACATATTGGATTAGACATGTGAAAAGATTTCAATTGTTTTTAATTTTTTTAACTGGATTTGATATATGTATATATTTAAAAAAAATCTCACTACTCTGTACAACTCCACTTTATTGAAAATTAGAAATTTCATCAATAAAATCTGTCAAATAGGATTTAAAGGGATTTGAGAGACAATTTATAATTAAACTTATCATTATGATATACTTTTGTTTTATTCTTGTTAATGAAGCAACCAGTCATTTTTCTCTCCTCATTTTTCATTTTCTTTCTTTTGATCAAGCAACCAATACTTTTGTATTATTCCTCTGCGCGACTTTACTTGCATTAAGAGAAGAAAAAAAATCTCTAATCTTCGAAAATGAATGTCACTACATATAAATGAATATACCTCAACTGCAAAAAAAAAAAAAATCAATATACCTCTACTAGAGAAGTGAATTAGGATCGCTGAAACAGATTCTTGAAATGTTTCATATAGAAAAATACTCAAGAGTATCGGTCACGAAAAGCGTCCTAGAAAAAACACGAACTCATTATTTGCAACAGTGCAAAGTTAAATCTTCATTCCGATTAGCTCTCTTTTTTTTTCATTCTTCATCAAACTGGAACACTTTATTCTCCCTTGTGTCGGTGTCCGATTTGCCAAAACTCAATACCAAACTTTCGTACGTTAGATTTGAAGTATTTTGATTTTGTGATCAAATTCAAATGATACTTGTCAACTTGCATCAACCCATATTAATTCAGTATATATATATATACCAGTAGATATTTTTTGTAGAAACAAATGGACGCCAATGATAGCATTATTTACACACATGGAAAAAATAACAGAATGTATTTTTAATTGATCAAGAGTAATCATTGTTTTTTCACTTTCTATCACATTTCCCCCTAAAAAAATCTCATTATGTCATAGATTATGATGAATCACAAAACTTGGGAGAATAATACTGAGGAAGAATCTTAACATTCTAACTCAAAGGAGGTGTAAGACACGTGAGGAGCACGTGATCACATGGCGGCAACAACAATATTCAGGAAATTGGCCATTCTTCCTCTGCAAAAGAACTGGCCATTGCCTGTAAACCCACCCACCATCGACCAATGAGACCACGACCAAAATGCAAGTTCAACTTTTTAAATAATAGTTACGGACTTGCTATATCCTAACCATCCTCTTAAAATTAAGATGGATATAATTATGTAAAAAAGGTAATAAGATTTATTTTATTTTGGCAAAAAAAAAGGATAAAACTTTATCCAAAAGTTATGCTTCAAATAAAGCCTCCATCACAGGCTTTTTTTAAATCATAGATTCATTATCTCCAAGAAAGGCACATTGGTTTCTTTACCTATGAGTTGTAACATTCCCCAAAATAAAAACATATAATTTTTCTCGATCCACAAATCGCACTATAAATTCTTAAATACATGTCTATACTTTACATCATAATTAAATAAACTAGCTAAAGATTATTGAACTATACAAAATAATAATAATTAAATCGAACATAGATAGAATCCAAGCTTAACATGTGAAAGGAAGAAAAAAGGGTGAAGAGCGAGAATAACATTTGACCTAAAATTCCAAAGTCTGTCTTTGGGAATTCCCTCTTCTGTGCTTTGCCCCCTATATCTATGATGTATCTACTTCATTTGTATTATAATAATACTTTGATAATTGTTAAAATTGTTATGAAAGTCAAAATAAGGAGGAAGAAAAAGTGATTGTGGAGCCCAATTTTCTTCTATATAAACAACCAAACCCCCTCATTCCAAAACACAACTTCTTCTTATTACAATCATAATTTCTCACATTCTCTCTAATTTCTCTCCTTGTATCAAGACTTTGTGGGTAATAAATTTTTGTTTTTATTTATTATTTCCGATATAATAAATTATCATTATTATTATAAAACGTTATCAGCACGATCGTTCTACGATATGGGCTATATATATGTGTAATATTTACTCTGTTATAATGGCCGGGATACCCGCCTATATAATAATTTATTATTATTGTAATGGTTGTTTAACGCACCATTATTTTCTTAATATTACTGTGGGCGGTTTGTCGCCTCGTTATTTAATTTACCTGCACTATATAATGGCTGCTAAAAGCACCATAATTATTTATTTACTGTTAATGTTATGATGGATGGCTGAGCCACCTGTATAATTTTATTGTTAATGTTATAATGGATGGCTGAGCCACCTATATAATTTTATTGTTAATGTCATAATGGATGGCTGAGCCACCGCATATTTATTTATTGTTTCAATGTGGATGATTAAATCACCATAATTTTCTGATTATATATCTGTTTATATTATAATCATTATAAATTAAATATGCATATTTTTGTGTTCAAAATAAGATTGCGGTCTCATTTATTCCTCAGGCGAATAAATCTAGACTCATATCAACGTACATCTCCAGGAACCCCTGTTCCGTTAAAGAGCACCTTCTTGTCCAACTGGGAAGAAGTAGTACGGATTTAATTAAAAACTCAGTTTTTCCGGTAGCCTTTTTCATAACGGTCACAAAGATTTTTTCACAAATTTTTACTCTCCAACGGCTACATCTAACGGCTATGAACAGTGATTTTCAACGGCTATGAACAGTGTTTTTCGATCTATAAATAAACTCATCCCTCACTCATTTCATTTCACTCATCGATTTCATATCTTCTCTCTTCTTCTCTCAAATATTTCACAAATATTTTTCATCTAATTTTTGTAAGAATGATGAGAATGATGCCGTTTGCTTTTAATTTTCTGTGCGATTGTAACTTTTACATCGATTTATGGTCTTTGCATGGGAGATTTTACTCCGGCAGAATTTTCCTTAATCGTTGTTTTATTTTTGTGCATTGTTTTTTCCTTGTAATTGCTTGGATTATTCATGTAAACGGCTCATTTTAAATGAGTGATTATTACCGCACTAATAAAGTTTTATGATTTTGTTTTGGAAAATCAAAATGGCAAAAGTTGAGAAGCTACAATTTCCAGCTCTAAAGATTACCGGAGCAAATTACATCGCATGGACGACTGATGTCGAACTCCATTTAGAGATGAAAAAAATTCCAAACTCTATAAAAGAAAACATCGAATCGCCTGCCCATGAAAAGGCACAAGCGATAGTTTTCCTCAGAAAACATGTCGATGAAAATATTAAGCATGATTATGCTAATATAAAAGACCCAGCACAGCTGTGGAAAGCTCTGAAAGAGCGGTTTGATAACCAAAAAGATATAACTCTCCCTCATGCACTCGACGAGTGGAAACCTGAGATTTCAGGATTTTGAGAAAGTGGAAGATTATAATTCCGCTATTCTAAGAATTGTGACACAATTAAAATATTGTGATAAACCTGTCACTGAGGCAGAAATGCTAGAAAAAACCTATACGACATTCCATAAAGAACACCGTGTTCTTGCAGAACTCTACAGGAGTCGCGGATACACTAGGTTTTCTGAGCTAATGGTAACGCTCCTACTAGCTGAGAAGAACTGTGAACTTCTCATAAAGAATCACAATTCTAGGCCAACAGGAAGCAAGGCATTTCCTGAAGTAAATACCACGGATGTAAAATTTCCGGAGAGAAAGGATCAAACCTATCATGGTCGTGGTCGTGGCAGTGGTCGTGGCCGAGGCCGTGGCCGTGGTCGACGATTTAATCGAGGACGTGGGAGAAATTATAACCCACAAGAGAGGAATTCATACAGATGGGTCCGATCCGAACAATTCCCAAAGGGAAAAGAACTCCAAGGGAGTTCCACCCAGAAACAAGAAAATGTATGTTTCAGGTGCGGATCGAAAGGGCATTGGTCCCATGTATGTCGAACTCCCCCACATCTTTGCAAATTGTACCAAGAGTCAATTAAGGCAAAGGGAAAGAAGTGAACCTTACAGAACACTTCGAGGGTACAACTTACCTCGATTCCTCCGAATTTGGGGACGACTTCGATGAGACCATGATAATGGAACATTGATATGCTTGTAATATCTCAAAATAAGCCATGTATAATTATTACTCATCTTTGCTTTGTTTTAAGAATAATGTTGTTTATACAACAAAAATTAATGTATAATTATTGTGTGATTTTATGAATTAAATTTACTATCTCTTTTTCTTGATGTTTATGTTACCTGCAGAAAATGGATCACAACACAAATAGGACAATATCCAAAAAGATGGTTAGAGAGATTTGTATACTAGATTGTGGAACAACCCACACTATTCTGAGAAACAACAATATTTCTCTAACCTAAAACTGACAAATGTTATTGTCAGTACAATATCAGGTCCTACAGACCTGGTTGAAGGAATTGGAAAAGCCAGCTTTATGCTGCCAAATGGAACAAATTTTTCCATAAAAAATGCTTTATATTCTCCAAATTCAAAGAGGAATTTGTTGAGTTTCCAAGATATATACCTTCATGGGTATGACACTCAGTCAGCAACTGAGAATGGAAAGAAGTATATGTATATAACTTCTGAGAAATCTGGAAAAAGGCTTATACTTGAAAAAATTCCAAAGTTTCCTTCTGGCTTGCATCATACTTATATAGATGCAATTGAATCAAACCTTGTGATCAAAAGAAATCATGAGGATTTCACATTGTGGCATGATCGCCTTGGCCATCCAGGCACCACAATGATGCGCAAGATCATAGAAAGCTCACATGGTCATCCACTGAAAATCCAAGAGATATATCAGGGAAATAAAATGACATGTGCTGCATGTTCTCTTGGCAAATTGATCATAAGGCCATCGCCAACCAAAATCGATAAAGAATCACCAAAATTCCTTGAACGAATTCAAGGTGATATTTGTGGACCAATACATCCACCTTGTGGACCATTCCACTATTTTATGGTATTAATTGACGCATCCAGTAGATGGTCACACGTTTGTCTATTATCATCTCGAAATATGGCATTTGCGAGATTTCTAACTCAGATAATCAAACTGCGAACTCAGTTTTCTGATTATCCTATTAAAAGAGTTAGATTAGACAACGCTGGTGAATTCACATCCCAAGCATTCAAAGATTATTGTATGGTAACGGGAATTGAAGTTGAACATTCTGTAGCTCATCTTGTTCATACTCAAACGCTGCATCTCTGCATTGTAAGACCGTTGATCATGAGATCTAAACTTCCAACCTCTGTATGGGGACATGCTATTTTG
This sequence comes from Isatis tinctoria, assembly GCA_010577795.1. Taxonomy (NCBI): domain Eukaryota; kingdom Viridiplantae; phylum Streptophyta; class Magnoliopsida; order Brassicales; family Brassicaceae; genus Isatis; species Isatis tinctoria. The sequence goes on from CM021247.1 coordinate 2,585,737, forward strand.
CATGCTGAAGCACTGATTCGGATAAGACCAAGTGCATACCATAAATATTCTCCACTTCAGTTGGCATTTGGTCGAGAACCAAATATTTTCCATCTCAGAATCTTTGGTTGTGCGGTATATGTGCCTATAGCACCACCACAACGCACAAAGATGGGACCACAAAGAAGGTTGGGAATATATGTTGGTTGTGATTCTCCAATAATTATACGATACCTAGAACCACAGACAGGTGATGTCTTTACGGCACGTTTTGCCGATTGTCACTTTGATGAAAAAGTGTTCCCGGTTCTAGGGGGAGAAAATAAGCAAGTAGGAAAGGAAATCAAGTGGAGTGTACCATCCTTGTTACCCCTTGATCCTCCTACTAAAGAGTCAGAACTAGAAGTTCGACGAATTGTGCATTTGCAAAGTATAGCAAATCAGCTACCAGATGCATTTGCGGATACCAAAACGGTAACTAAATCTCATATACCGGCTGCAAATGCTCCTGCTCATATTGAAATACCACAAGAACGTGGGAAAGCAGATGATACACGTGAGCCTGAAACACGCCGGAAGCGTGGCAGGCCCGTTGGTTCTAAAACTAAGAATCATAAGAAACAAAAGAAAGTTGAAACTCATGAAACACCCAAAGTAGCAGAAAGTACTTTGGAGGAAACAAATCATGAGACTCATGATAATGTAGAGCATCAAAATCCAGAAGAAAATCATGAGATTTCTATCAATTATATCCATAATCAAAAGATATGGAAAAGAAAAGAAATAGATGATCTCGATGATGTTTTCTCATATCTTGTGTCACAAGAAATAAATGAGGAAAAGGAAGATCCAGAGCCAAAGTCTGTATATGAATGTCAAAAAAGACATGACTGGATAAAATGGAAAGATGCAATACAAGTCGAACTTGATTCGCTTAATAAAAGAGGTTTTTGGACCCATTATGCTCACACCCGAAGATGTGAGACCAGTTGGATCTAAGTGGGTTTTCGTTCGTAAACGAAATGAGAAAATGAGATCACGAGATATAAAGCTCGTCTCGTAGCCCAAGGTTTTTCACAAAGACCTGGAATAGACTACGAGGAAACGTATTCTCCTGTTATGGATGCAATCACGTTCAGATTCTTGATGAGTCTGGCGGCTGATGAAAATCTAGAAATGCGTCTTATGGATGTCGTTACGGCATACCTATATGGATCATTAGATACTGATATCTACATGAGAATTCCTGATGGTTTTAAAATGCCTGTAGCATTAAGTTCTAAACCAAAAGAGTTATGTGCAATAAAATTGCAAAGATCATTATATGGGTTAAAGCAGTCTGGACGTATGTGGTATAATCGTCTCAGTGAGCATTTAACGAAAGAAGGATATGTAAACGATCCTATATGCCCATGTGTTTTCATTAAGAAAACAGAAACTGGATTTGTAATAATCGCAGTATATGTTGATGATCTAAACATAATCGGAACTCATGATGAGATACAGAAAGCATCAGATTATTTAAAGGAGAATTTGAGATGAAAGATCTCGGGCAGACAAAGTATTGTCTTGGCCTTCAGATTGAGCATTCTGAAAAAGGTATATTTGTGCACCAATCCACATATACCAAAAGAGTGTTAAAAAGATTTAACATGGATAAGGCAACTCCACTCAGTACTCCCATGGTCGTAAGGTCACTTAATATTGAAAATGATCCATTCCGACCACATGAGGAAAACGAAGAGATACTTGGTCCTGAAGTACCATATTTAAGTGCAATTGGAGCTCTGATGTACCTTGCAAATTGCACACGGCCTGATATATCATTTGCTGTTAATCTTTTGGCAAGATTCAGTTCGTCCCCTACGCGAAGACATTGGAATGGAATTAAACATGTTTTCCGTTACTTCAAGGGACCACTGACTTAGGATTATTTTATCCTAAAAACTCAAAAGGTAAAATGGTCGGTTTTGCAGATGCAGGATACCTATCGGATCCACACAAAGCCCGATCACAAACGGGATACGTTTTCACGATCGGAGGCACTGCTATATCTTGGCGTTCTCAGAAACAGACACTGGTGGCTACTTCCTCGAATCATGCAGAACTCATTGCACTCCATGAAGCAAGTAGAGAATGTGTCTCACTGAGATCAATAAGCCGACACATCCTATCAAGCAGTGGGATTCTCCGAGATACGGAGCCAACTATCTTATACGAAGATAATGCTGCATGCGTTGCTCAAACGAAGGAAGGATATATCAAAAGTGATAGAACGAAACATATACCTCCGAAGTTGTTCATGTACATCCAAGAACTCGAGAAGAATAAGGAGATTGAAGTGAGATATGTCCGTTCATGCGACAACGCAGCTGATCTTTTCACGAAATCACTACCCACCACTATGTTCAGGAAGCATGTACATAGTATTGGAATGCGTCGTCGACAAGATCTCTAAGACAACCTTAATCAAGGGGGAGCTTGCGCAGTTGTACTCTTTTTACCTTACTATGGTTTTTCCCATTGGTTTTTTCAAGGTTTTTAACGAGGCAACAAAGGCGTTGAGGAGAGTATGAATATGACATGGTCTCCAAGGGGAGTGTTATGAAAGTCAAAATAAGGAGGAAAAAAGTGATTGTGGAGCCCAATTTTCTTCTATATAAACAACCAAACCCCCTCATTCCAAAACACACCTTCTTATTACAATCATAATTTCTCACATTCTCTCTATTTCTCTCCTTTATCAAGACTTTGTGGGTAATAAATTTTGTTTTATTTATTATTTCCGATATAATAAATTATCATTATTATTATAACAAAAATATCTTTATTTTTAATTTTCAAGCAGCTATAAATGTTACAGTTGACAAATCCACTGTCTTTGCTTTACCTTCACTGCTCACTACTCTCTCTATCTCTCTCTTGTTTCCTCCACTGCAAACAAAGCTTTCTTTCCAGCTTTAGTACAGACCCACCAACCATTTTCACCAAAAGAATTTTTTCTTTCCCCATTAACCCATTACTCTGTATTTCATATATACACTTCTTTGAGGTATTATGTTTCTTTTTTGTTTTTGCTCTGATTCTTAATTGGAATACCACAATCCTAAATCGATTTCCTGTGGATGGTCTCAAAGCTAAAGCTCAATAGCAACTTCATCTCGAATTCATCATTGGTATATATATTGATTTCTGTTTTGCTTCAAAAAGGGAAATAAAAATGGAGCCTTTTTCTGTTGCCATTGTTTCTTCTGTTCTAAGATGAAGATTAACGAAAAGGGCAACCCCACATTCTAAGGTAAAACTTATGCTCTCTTATTTGTTTTATGAGAAAAAAGACGTTTTTTTTAACCTGAATGTTTTCTTTCGATAGCATTATCTGTTTGATTCTCTGCAAATTTGTCTCTTGCTTGAAACTTAAGTGATGCTTTTTCGCTGGTTTAAAAGCCGGATTCTCTTGTTTCTCTTAGGCTCCCATCTTTTGTGGGGACACGTAATGCCCATAACATGTTTGTTGATATGCCGCATTTAAATTACTAAAATACAGATGAAAGTGTGGGGATTTTTTATTCCTTTTTTTTTACTTACGCTCACTAGATTCTTCCATTTGAACTATCAGATTGAGCTATAGAGAAACTGAACAAAAGGAGCTTCCTTTGCGTTTCAGATTTATGTTTCCGTGTACAACATAAGTTATGATTTATGTTAATAGAGAAGCGTGAAAGTCTGATAGTCCTTATACGATGTATGCAAGTGTTTGAATCTGAGACGCTTTGTTGTTGTCTAGGTGGTTATTATAGTGAAGTTTAAGAGAAGCAAAAAGACGGTTTTGGCAACAGGACCAGAGATGCCACCTGAGAGTTCTTTAAACGCTGAAATGTCGAAGAAGATATCATTTTTTGGTTTGAAGGGATTGAAATTGTGGGTATGGGTTTGTTTGGTTGTTGGAGTATTCATTGTTATGATTCTCTGCATCTTGTCTCTATGGATTACATTCCGCCGGAAATCTAGAAGATCTTCAAGCAAGTTTCCTTTCAACCAAATACCACATGTGTCCAAAGATATCAGAGTCGACAGGGCTGGGCTTCAGAGTCACAATCCTCAACCTGAAAGTTTATATATCGCAATGAACGACAAATCCACTGACAGGATTTCAGGGAAAACGATGATGTCTCACTTGGGAAGAACCAAGTCTAGTGATAATGATACTCTGAGTCAATGTAGCTCTGTGAATCACCATGAGAGAGCTTGCAGTTCTCACTCGGGTGATGAAGGAGGCTTTGGAAGTTGTGGGAGACAGTATGGAGGACTTGTAACAGCATCCCCTTTGGTTGGTTTACCAGAAATATCACATCTTGGTTGGGGACACTGGTTTACTCTTAGGGATCTTGAGCTAGCCACGAACCGTTTTTCTGCACAGAATGTGATCGGAGAGGGTGGTTACGGAGTAGTTTATAGGGGTAAACTCGTCAATGGTACCGAGGTTGCTGTGAAGAAGCTTCTGAACAATCTGTAAGTTTTCAGTTTAAAATACCAAATGTTTGCTAGTCCTATGCTTCGGTTCCTTAATAATCTCAATTTTGGTCTGTAGAGGGCAAGCTGAGAAGGAATTCCGGGTAGAAGTTGAGGCTATTGGACATGTGCGACACAAGAATCTCGTTAGGCTTTTAGGATATTGCATAGAGGGAGTTCATCGGTAAGTCTCACTTGTCTTTTACCATTATGAACATACTTCTATTGCCGGAGGAGAATAATCTTACTGTATTATAATAATGATGATGAACGCAGGATGCTTGTTTATGAGTATGTGAATAGTGGTAACTTAGAACAATGGTTACATGGAGCTATGAGGCAACATGGAACTCTCACTTGGGAGGCACGGATGAAGATTCTTGTCTGTACTGCACAAGCGTAAGTGGTTTGAAGCAGTTTAAGCTTTTATTGGATACACTGAATTACTTGAATGTTAAAGCTGTCTGCAATTTGTACAACTTTACAGGCTTGCTTATTTACATGAAGCAATAGAACCAAAAGTGGTCCACAGAGATATAAAAGCAAGCAATATATTAATTGATGATGAGTTTAATGCAAAACTCTCTGACTTTGGCTTAGCCAAGCTCTTGGACTCGGGTGAGAGTCACATCACAACCAGAGTCATGGGAACCTTTGGGTAAAGTCCAAAACTTTGTACCCTCTTGAGGCAATCATGGTTAATTATTGTCTTCTTCAGACGATGTCCTTACCAAAGAAATCATTGCTATATTGTTTCAGATACGTAGCCCCGGAATATGCTAATACAGGCCTGTTAAACGAAAAGAGTGATATATATAGCTTTGGTGTTTTGCTTCTTGAAGCTGTAACTGGACGAGATCCGGTTGATTATGAACGTCCTGCTAGTGAGGTGAGGCTTAATTAATTGGTTTTGCTTTTGTTACTGTGTCGAAAGAAGTTATGAATATGTTCATTTCTTGAATGGGTTTTGCGTACTGGCAGGTGAATCTTGTTGAATGGCTAAAGATGATGGTTGGAACAAGAAGAGCTGAAGAAGTTGTGGATCCAAGACTTGAACCTAGACCGAGTAAAAGTGCTCTGAAACGTGCACTTTTGGTTTCGCTTAGATGTGTTGATCCTGAAGCAGAGAAACGTCCTAGAATGAGTCAGGTTGCGCGTATGCTTGAATCCGATGAACACCCTTTTCGTGAGGTATAAATATTTTATTTTTTACTTAGAGTGATGATGGTCCGAAGCTACAACAAACAGTTTATATGTTTTCGTATTTATAATAAATCAAAAATATCTTCATGTATTGGCAGGAAAGGAGGAAGAGAAAGAGTAGAACCGCAAGCATAGAGATTGTTGAGACTAAAGACGACTCTCTTTCTCCTAGTGGCACAGAGACTCACACTACAAAGCCTGAGAAGACCTGTGAATAAGAAATAGATGAAACGCAAAGACTATTACAGCCAGCTCTGAAGAAGCTTCTTCTTCAAGTCTTTAAAAATGCTCTGTTTCTCCTTAGCATATTGATTGAATCATCGACAGACGTTTGGTGGCTTGTGGAGAGATGGCAAAGACGAAACCTCTCTGATGATGATGATCAAAAAGAGCCTGTAGAGAGTGTGGAGTGATGCAATGTTTGGAGGCATTTTGTTGTTTTGATAAAGTATTCCTGTCTTTGTTTGTACGGATCTTTTTGTCAATCAAAGACATGTGTTCAAGGTTTCTGTGATGGGAGCCGTGACGTAAGAGAGAAAGAGAGAGATAATAAAACACTCAATTCATAGATTTGTATGAGCTGATGAGGTAAGCCGAGACCAGAGCACAAGGACAGAGGAAAGTGACAAAACTAAGTTCAATATTAGTGGGCTAGCTAACTTTAAGCCATCCGTATAGGAATCATTTAATACAGTAATATCAGATTATTCAGTATTGGAACGAGGACAAAAGAAAGTACGAAACTGAATAATCTATACAGTAATACTTTAGTCTAACGTCTTTTAAAACCACTCGATTTTCTTGCATTATTGATTATTCTGTCAAATGTTGCGTCGTATCTGTCGTATTGTTTTTTTTTTGTGATTCTCATCAGTTTCTCATAATCATTATAAAAAGTTGAATTGGATTCTTTGACACGTACCTGTCACGTGGCCAGTTGAAGCTACAGAAGAAACTCTGCATACCTATCAAATACGTTAAGAGAACCAAAATTTATGAAACCGATGCTCCTTAATTTTGCTGCCAAGCAAATTATTTGTTAAATTATGCCTACTTTTTCTATGAAACGTTTAGGTTGACTCTTCTTGGTTGTGATTAGATTTTATGATGTTTCAATGGGACTTTATCAGAATTCGTAAGAAGGAAACAGAGGGGTCTCAGTATTTGGACTTTACTGAGCCGGAAAAAATATCATTCCAACTTAAAAAATATAACAGAAAAAAGTTCATTCATAATTTCCTAAAATTTAAATGGTTGAACAGTTGCAATCTACAAACATAGACCGGGTTTATTTGGTCTCTCTGTTTCAACATACGAGACTCGTTCTTTTTCGTTTTTTGGATTGATTTCATTCAATAAGAACGTAACCATTGGGATCACGGACTATCATTCTACTACTACTAGACGTGCGTTCTATGTTCTGAGGAACTTTTTTGCAGACCTGAGCATGAGATTCAGCTTCTCGTTGAAACTTCTTGACCATTTCGTCAAGCTCTAATTTTCTAATCTCCACATTCTCTTCTACCTTTGGCTCCTTGAGTCCAAGGTAGAGCAAAGCCCCTACCACTAGCACCAAACCTGAGAAGAAAAGAATTGCTGAGAAAAGCGCAAAGGCTTGTGGAGAATCTCCAGCTCCTGGTATGCCATCTACGTTTATCCCAAATAGGCCAGTCACTATTGTGAGCAAAAGACCGACTCCTCCAAAGATTCCTAGGTTGTGCGTAACCGTGAGGCTTCGATCCTAATCAAAACCAATAATGTTCAGACCAAAAAAAAAAAAAAAGAAGAAGACTTCGAGAGTTATGTACTTATGTCATCATCATGTGATTGTGAAATATGGTCTACCTGTAACCATGCTCGAACGGTGTTTTGCATGACGTCTTGGATAGTGAATAAGCGACCACGGACGGCTTCTTGTTCATTAATCATATCGCGAGTGCTCTTTCTTATTCCTTCAAGCAAGTCTTTTGTTGTATTACCTTTTAACTGCTGAAGCAGCTCGAACACAATCTCTTCTCTAGCATGAAGCGACCACTTCACACGTATAACCTGATACAAAGATATCAAAGACAAATGATGAACAGAGCGAGTCGAGAAACTAGTTATTTTGAAAAGACTGTGTAGTGGTTCTACAGAGTACTATCAGCACTTATATGAAGAAACTGAAATGCGTGACATCAACCAGATTATCTGATCTCGTGCATTACCTGGGTCGAAAGCCTTCTGATTTCCTGATTCAAGATTATAGTAAACAGATTTAGATCCTCGTACATTCTCCTGATTTCAAGCCAAAACAAAATTTCCATGCTCCATCAGAGTTAAGGAGGAGTGGTTAAGCAATAGAAGACGTAAGATACGAATAGGTTCAGGTTGAAGTACTTGTTCATAAACATCAACTCAACTTCATCGGCTGCACCAAATACATACTTCCGAAATAGCCTACATCAAAGCATATGGATATCACCAACCATCACAGGGTGAAGAATAATTGAAAGGTTCAAATAGCTTGATAAAGAGATAGCTAAGCATCCAAAAGAATTGTTCTCTGAAACCTGAGATACTCCAGATCAAGGGAAGACACATACCTATCATCCCAACGCGCAAGGCGGCATGCAAGATGTGCTATTAGTTCATGAATGGTTTTTGGAATGCAGGCTCCACCAGCAATAAGCATTTCCTGGCAAGACAAAATGTATCAGCTCAGACCCAAAAAAAGACCTAGAAGAAGCCTTAGAAGACTGAAAAACCTGTTTTGATTTAATTGATATACGAGTGAAGGGATAGGAATGATGAGAAGAACAAACCTGGACTTCTGTAATTCCTAACACGGTAATGTTCGAGGCAAAGCCTTTGACGTGCAATGCAGTCACTACAAAATTCTGTGCTTGCCATGACCTCAAGACAATGGGTATGTCATCTTCTTCGGTAAAAGGATCACCAGGTGATTGTCCCAACAGCTCAAACAACAGTCCACCAGCAACTCTGACAGGAACCTATCAACCGTACAACACAAGTTTTTTCTATTTCAGCTTGCACAATCCACATTACAAAGCAACATATATTCAGATACTTACCTCATAGAAAATATGTTTCATCCGTTCACTTATCAACTTGCTTTCATCCCGCAGAGCAACGCTTACAGCCGGATGTAGCCACAGGGCATTACGCAACCACGAGGCGATACCTTGATGGCTAGCATCCACGTGGCACCACCACGTTGGACCCGCGAGTGGTCGTTCCCAGTAAGGAGCAGCGAGCTCAGCAACCGTGGCTTCATCCTCATGATCTATGGCAATGTTTTGCAGTGACCAGTCATCATCAACTTTCACAGTCTCTAAAAGCCAGAGAGCCTATCCCAACCAATCGGTCGCCAGTAACTCCTCGAGGGCTCTTCTTCCTCTTCTCCGGCAACCCCAAGTTCCTGTTTCTTGCTATCACAACAAGAACAACACTGTTCACAGTTGGTTAAGGGAACTCTACAAGAAAGCAAAAAAAAATGATGAGTCAGTAAGTAGCATACACTTGGAGAAACGTTTCTGGCGAATCACCTCGCTGAAGAACACTAGTGTTGTACTTGGTTATCTTACGACGACCTTGACGAAACTCGAAAGCGCATATAAGACCATCCCTCCACAGATTGTGATAAACATTGTGATTCGCATTCATACTTCAATCAAAAGCAGCAGAATTCTCAGAATCAGGCAGCGATTGTGAACTTAAAGACCATCATGAATGTAGCCGCGAGATTCCAAGAATTGAAAACGGCAGAGAAAGGGAAGCAAAACTTAACAAGCATACTCGCACCACCAATTCTCCAACAACTTCCCACCGATTCGAACGAAGAAAGAGACAACCTTTAGAGAAACAGAGAAGAGCACTCGAGTCGAGAAGAGAAAGGCGAGAGCCAACAAACACGTGTGTACACATCAACACACGTCTGCTACCAAATTTGGGCCTTAATGGGCCTCCTCTCTGTCATTGGCCCAAAATAAGATTATTATGAAATATCTCTATTAAAGAAGTCATTTGTCATGAATCATCTGTTGAGAAGTAGGCTGCCAGAAACTTTTTTTTTTTTTTTGGCAAATTAAATTTGTTAATTATTAATCACAATTTTGATGACAACTTAACCATCTCCTACTCTCCACAATCATTCTTTTGGCGTCTCTAACATATAATAATTCACCATAATCTCCTTACTTAAACTCAATAACGCCTACAAATTTCTGAAGCCTTCCAGCTGAAGTATAACATTTCATAACAATGGCAGGAGGAACAGCTCTAACTCCAACCTGTGTAGGATCTAAGTCGGTTCCAATGAGAAACCATGACGCAGCAGAGAGAGGCAACAACAACAACAACCTGAAAGCATTACCCAAAGCGGTCCAACCCGTTTCATCAATCGAAGGAGAGATGGCTAAGAGGCCACGAGGCAGACCCGCTGGCTCCAAGAACAAACCCAAACCACCAATCATTGTGACTCACGACAGTCCAAATTCCCTCAGAGCTCACGCCGTTGAGATCAGCTCCGGTAATGACATCTGTGAGACTTTATCGGATTTCGCAAGAAGGAAACAGAGAGGACTCTGCATACTCAGTGCCAATGGTTGCGTTACCAATGTGACATTAAGGCAGCCAGCTTCATCAGGAGCTATTGTGACATTACACGGACGTTTCGAGATCCTCTCATTGCTCGGATCAATCTTGCCTCCACCTGCACCGCTTGGTATAACCGGTCTCACCATTTACTTAGCCGGGCCTCAAGGACAGGTTGTTGGTGGTGGAGTGGTTGGTGGGCTAATCGCGTCTGGTCCTGTTGTTCTCATGGCTGCATCTTTCATGAATGCTGTGTTTGATCGTCTTCCTCTCGATGATGATGAAGCTGCTTCTATGCAGAACCAGCAATACTACCAGAATGGAAGATCCCGTCCTATAGATGACTTCCATGGATTGCCTCAAAACCTGCTCACTAATGGAAACTCGGGTTCTGATATTTACACTTGGGGGCCTTCGCAGCGTGGCATGTCCAAACCTTAATATTGCCCATCTACTCTCCATGGTTCATCATATCGAAGTACCTAGTTTTATTATCTAAATTACCTTGGAATCAAAGATTAATGCTCCTGTAGGTAGAGAGAGAACCATAAGTTTGGTAAAAGAACTGAAGCTAATCTTTCTCTGTAGTTTGTACCTGCAACAGTAAAAAGAAGAAACTTAAAAGAAGAAAAAACATAAGTTTTAATGAACTTAAGCAGAATACTCAAATTTAATAGAAAAAATTACAGTGTTTTTATCCTTGATCCCAAGTGAATGTTCTCCACAAGACACAAAGATGACTACTATTTTACATGTGAAGAGTCGTACAAACTGGTGATTTCTCATTTTATGATTGTGTACTTTCATGAGCAAATGCAAACACTCCATGAACAATTGAACATCATAACCTATTTCCCTATTTCATTATCTAACTACCTTTGAATTGAAATCAATACTTCTGTAGATTGAATAACATGTTTGGTGAGGCTGAAGCTTATCTGCCATGTACTTATACCAAGCAATGAAGAGAGGAAAATGTGTGACACTTGCTACTTCCACCTCATTGAAAATTTAGTAGATAAACCACAAAGGCACAAACCCATTAAAAAATCCGAGTCATAAAACTAACCTTCAAGCACATATAGACAGAACTCCAAACACTTCAGATTCGGAAATATAAAACCAATGTCTGATTAATACCATTAGAGTTCCACTATGTTTATTGTTTTTCTCCTTCTTATATCATTGAACTTTGGTTGCATGCACTCCGACTTGTAAGTTCCTATCTAACAGGTGAGCACAAGACTCGTTTCTTTTCATTTTTCCTTAGCCTTTTAAAAGAGAAACACAGTAGATAATCTGATAAATCAATTTCAGCACTAGCCCATTCTCGTTGACTTCCTCAGTAACAAGAACGGCAGCTCCAAACCTAGGAAGCTTCTTGTGGGGTCTTGGGTTCACATACCTGGCTTACGTTGCAGCTCAGATAGCATGAACCAGAAAAACGGAAAGCTGATAGAGAGGGCCTAGAAGAAACCTGCAGAATATGGCAATCAGTTGTGGTTTTTTTCTAAGAAGAAATATTTTCTATAAGAAGAAATCACCCTAAATCTTTTAAGAAGAATCAGTTGTGCTATGACTGATTGGCATTATGATAAATCCGTATAATAATTACCTAAATGATAATCTTCAGCTAAGACTGCTAGATGCTCTGTTAAATAAGTGCAACCCCTTTCTAGTTGTAGCATCAAACAGTTTCGTATAGTCTCTTAACTGACAAAGTTGTTCAGCAAACTGAGAGATAGCCAACTTCTGATTCTAGTGCAGAGACATCCCAGTTCAAAAAACCTAGTAAACTGTAAATCTCAGAGGATTTAGGGTGTCTTTTCCCGCAAGAAACAAACTCATGAACTTCGAAATCTACTTCAATCGAACTGCATCCTATTTGCTTCTCCATTTTTCTTTCCTTCATCAAAACCCTCTGCTCAACCGCCTCCTCGAACAACCCATAAGAAGCATAAGCATTAGACATGAGCACGTAACCACAAGTTTCATCTGGATCCAGCTTCTTCAAACATGTTGCTGCTCGTTCAGCCATCTCAACATTACCATTTATCCTGCAATCAGAAAGCAGAGAACTCCATATAATAGCGTCTTCTTCCACCGGCATGTTCTTTATCACTGCTTCTGCGTCTTCCAGAAGCCCTACTCCACCCAGCACATTAACCATGCAAGTGTAGTGTTTTATTGATGGTTCAATCAAATATTTTTCTCTCATCAATCTGAAAAATTCGCCGGCTTTATGTACTTTCCCGGAGTGAGCACAAGCTGTTAAAACACCAATGAAACTGACTGAATCTGGCTCCAAGCCATAACGCTCTAACTCCAAGAACATATCCATGGCTCTTTCCTCGTATCCATTATTAGCTAGACCAAGAATCATCGAGTTCCAACACGATAATTGCTTCTTAGGAGCACTCTCAAACACCGTTAAACCTTCCTCGATGCACCCGCACTTACAGTACATATCAATAAGTGCTGTAATAACTATACTATTCAATCCAAATCTATTCTTTACTATATAGTCATGTATCCATCTCCCTTGCTCGCTTGCTCCAAGGTAAGCACAAGCATTCAACAGACTCACCATTGTAAATCCATCAGGTTTCACATCTGTCTCCTGCATCTCTCGAAACATCTCCAGTGCATCCTGAAATCTATCGTTCCTCACAAACCCACTGATCATCGTATTCCAAGAAACTTCATTCTTCTGCGGCATTTCATCAAACAGTTTCTGAGCATGTTCGATCAACCCGCATCTGGCAAGACCCATGATCATTGAATTCCAAGCAACAACATCGAAATCCGTCATCCCCGTAAAGATTCTCCAAGCTTCGACAAAACAGCCACAAGTCGCGTACATATGAAGCATCGTGTTTCGTATAAAAGAGTCGTCTTCAAGTCCCTCTTTGATAACCCTCCCGTGCAATTGCCTCCCATCACGAGCTTGCCCAAGACTAGCGTAAGCCTTGAACACCGAAGGGTAAGTCAATCTCTGCGGCTTCACAGACGGAGAACAGAGCATATCGATGAAAATCGAAATCGCCATCTCCGGGAACGAACTACGTGAGAAACCACGGATTATAGTGTTCCACACAAAAGGGTTCTTGTGATTGATCCTTGTGAAGACCAAATAAGCGTAACTCATGTCAGACGGAGACGTGCAGCAGAAGGCGAGGACGCGGCTCGCGGCCACAGTATCGGAAATTAAACCGGTTTTTATGAGATTGGCGTGGATTTGCTTGAGTTCTCTCAACGTCCTACATTGTGTGTCTATCAATCGGAGATTGTAGTTTCCGGAGACGGAAGCCGCTGACGGAATCGCCGGCACCGTCAAGCCGGAGTAGCATAAGATGGTCGGAATCATTTTTTACCCGCCGAATCAAATTTAAAGGTGTGACATTTATGGGGAAAAAACTTATCCCTTTTAAAAGAGATTACACACGTGCGCAAACAAGACATTCACTGACACGTGTGCTTCTTTCTCATTCTCTCTCGTGTTTAGTATTTTTAAGGTGCTTTTTCTGAACATTACGATTCATTTCTTTGCAAAACAAGATCAATCAACAATAAGTCAAGAACAGAGTACGAGGTTCAACAATCTGTCTTAGCGGAAGTGATTTAATTATTTCATAAATGGATCATCTAGAAACATCTCTTAAGAGTACAATACCAAGGGGAAACCGCCAAGACCAGCAAAGATTATCATATTTATTTGCTTCAAATCTGCAGAGCATCTGCAATGGATCCCGCGAGGCTCAAAACTTCGAAAGGAGCCTTGTTTCCTATGGCCTTGACCGTTTGTGGACAAGAATCCGTGATCCAGAAGTAAGCAAACGCTTCTTCCAATCCTAATTTGAAGACAACAAATACAGTATAGACTTTAGTTTAAGGTTACAAGAAGATATATGAACAATTGACAAAGTCGGTTATTTTTACAGGTAATTACCGTTGTTCTTGTGGGTGAAACGCTCCCAGGAGCTCTTTGGGAACACACCGTGAGTTACATAAGCACTCACCTTCGCAGCTCCATGTGCTGCCAATACTTTCTGTGTGAAACAAAGAAAGTGAAATAGTACAGAGTTGAGACTAATGAAACCGCCATTTCCTTGACAATTTCACACTAGATAACTCAACAAATCTCATTAAACAGCATCTGCATATTGTAAGAACTGGCAAAGAATTTCGATCAAAACTGGTCTGGACATGGAATTTTAACACAATTCAGCGTGAACGGTTTAAATGAGTTGACTTAAAGCCTCTCCTGAATTTTACAATCACACTTCTGATTAAGTAATAATCATTGAAGATTGCTATAGGTAGATGCAAAATGCAGGGAGCCTGAAGTTCATGATACCTGGCATTCAATGAGTGTACCCCCAGACTGCACAAGATCATCAACGATAACAACGTGGCAACCAGCGGGGTTTCCTTCCTTCAGCCTGACTATTCTCTTATCGCCTTCACGAACCTTTGTGCACACCACCTATATTACGATTCAACATTAGGTTTCATTAAGGTTTTGTGAGGCTCATACAGTTTTTTCAAGCGAAAATTGATAAAACATCACTTTAGATCGCTACAAACCGTGGGATACTGATCCAACAGCTTGTGGAAACGCTTCCAGGCTCCATCATCTGGAAATGCAACTATGATCTGCAAACCAAAAAAAAGAACGGAATCAGATTTTTGACAAGGGAAAGAACACAAAGAAGTAATTTTATAATTTGCATGCATCATTTATCATTCCGGCTAATAAACTAACTTTTTCATTTTCAGGAAGCTGTCGAAGACGTTTCGTCAACAAGGGGATTCCAGTCTCAAACAAAGGAAGAACCTGATCAGCAAAGTAAAACCTTTCCTGCATTGCAAACACAAGAACAAATATAGATAGCGATGATTATAAGGAATGACACTTAGAGGTCACTAAATATTAGGAATAGCTCAACATACCTGCAGAGCGTGAATGTCATAGATGACTACACTAGTCGGACCTCCGCGTGAAATGGGGATGTTAGACACAATCCTTGCCATGGTGAAAGCAGTTGCTACATCTCCTTCCTCTTCCATTCTCTCAAAGGAGCCAGTGGGGAAGAAAGGCAACACCAAAGTGAAGGACGCGACAAACAAGCGCGGGAGCAAGTAAATGACAGAGATCTGCTCAAAGATGACCGCAGGAGAGCTGAATGAAGCAAGGAAGGCGACGTGCTGTCCTCGGATTTCGTGTGCGTTGTTAATAAACAGATTGGGGAATCCATCAGCAAAGCTCCTGAAAGCAAATACAAACCAATGAATAAATCAATTCACATATCCTCTATATCATCTATAGGATGAGAGGATCAACAAATACGATTCACAGTAAGAGAGAAAGATGAAGACATAAGCCCTCAAAATCAAACAGCCTCACAAGCAGAACACAGATTCTGGAGCAGACCAACAAAAGGGACATTTTCTTTGGCAGAGTGAATCTAAATTTCACAATAAAGGCATGATTTTTCCTTAACCAAAACTCACAGAAACCCCATGAACTTTATTGAACATCACCCAGAAAATGGGGGAAAGAGTAAAATTTTTACCTCCAGTTGATGGACTGAAGAGTGATGTGATCAGATTCAGCGGCGATATTGCGAGCAAGTTCTTCGCACTCTAAGCAGTAAAAGAGATGAACTTTCTTCTTCTGTAGTTCAGACACGATGGCGTCTTTACAAATCTGGTTCTCCATGATGTTCTTGGCTGCGTTCTCAGACATTGACGCCGAGTGAATGACTTTTGCTACGGAATCGGATACACCAAAAAAGGGTTTAAAGGTTTTTCTCCAAAAGCCCTTCTTTTTGTTCGGCTGACAATTTTTATTCTTTTTTTTTTTGGGGGGGCTAAACTGACAATTTTTATTCCTTTACCTCCATTTACATGTATTTCAATCCTATCCAGGCAGGTAAATACGCCACTTGAATTACCAAATTATCTTATCTGAAAATAATCATTGAAAAAAAACATTTACCTTTGAAAAGGGTAGTTAGCATCCAAATTTTTAGTTTTCATAATTTCATTATTTTTGTTTGTTGCTTCTTTTTCATAATTTTGTAAGTATCAATAAGATACCGTAGAACTTGTTAGACGGCATGAACCACCGCACTTAGCCGAAAATGTTTTCACTTACATTTTTGAAAAAGAAAGTTGACTACATAATACATTTCTAACATGACTTTCTATAAATTAATGTAGAAAGAATAATTATTTGAACCGACGAAATTGGTTAACGTAAGTAACAAAAAGAAATCCAATCCAAGTTTTTTGGGGGTTGCTGTCAGCTTGAAGAGACATATTTTACACTGCTTAAAATTTGCAACTAAAATTAAACCTTGATTAGTGTGAATGTGACAGTAATTTATACTGCAACTTAAAATTAAAAGTGTGACTGTTACAGTGATTTTTTTTAATGATTTCGAAAGTATTGTTGTGTTGGACAAGGCCTTGGCCCATTTTAGAAAACTGTAAAATTAAAAGTATTCGCTCACCAAATATGATAATTAACAAACCAAACATATCAATCCGTTATTTATCCTTTTCAAAAAAGAAATCCGTTGTTTATCCGAGAAAACAAATCATTTCCACAAGAAATGGTTGAATTATATATGTACTGAATAATGAATAATTACGTGGAGCCATGTGTGCTCCAGTACGACAGCAAGAGAACCAATCATGTTCGTCTATCAAGTATCAAATCCACTGTCGTCATATTTTGGCTCACGCAACAATTCCTTACGTGAATCACACGCACCATTTGAAGCGAGATCCACCGTCTGATCTTCCCAACTAAGTCTCATCCCATGGTTCAACCGTCTGATGAAACCCTCGCTACGTCTTTCACAGTAATTCAACCACCTAGCCACAGACACAGAGTCCTTATCCCTTGAATACCCACCTAACTCATCAAGACGACGGCGCTCTCGACCCTCAACGGCCAAATACTCCACTATGCCGGCGACAAGCTCCGGCGAAGCTCCTGACTCGTCTCCCCATAGCCAAATCCTAACCATAGAACGTCGCAATGCAGATTTCACGGCGTTACGAAATTCACTTCCCTCCATAAGAGATGAGCTTAATCCGATCACGTACTCACCATGACTTGCACCGGAAGTTACCGAGAACCTCTCCACTTCATCACTGCTGTTTCCATAGAATCGGACGGTCACGTGGTTTACAGGCTTCCGGAGACGACGAGGAACACTCTCGTAGAGAAATCTCTCCACAAAGAAGCTCGTGTCGAGCAAGACCCGCACTGCGGTATCGTCTGCTTCCAAGAAAAGGGAGAACCTTCCCCCGGAAGGACAATCTTTAGCTTCATTGATGATAGTTATGGAGAAACCTTTTGATGCCTCGTGGTTTGCCCACAAGGAGATTGCTCCGAGGAGGATTACAGAGAAAATCCGTAGAAGAATACCCGAATCTGATTCCGGCGCCGAGCCTTTGGTGGTTGGTTTGGCTAGGAAAGGTTGAAGAAGAGTCTGATCCGCCATTGAAGCCATGGAGACATAGAGAGAGAGAGAGAGAGAGACGTGAAACGGTCTTGTAATGGTAACTAATTGAGACAGAGACTTATAACGAGTCTGTTGTGATGAAACAACTAAACACTGATCATGTCTTTCACATGGACAGGGGGATGTACACGCAAGAGGATGATATATATACATTACTGACAAAGAGAAGTTTCAAATTAAAGTACATAAATAACGTAATGTACTAATAGGGATGTTTTTAGATGGTTTTTTTCTTTCCGTGTGAAGTAATCCCTATATACCGGTTACTCTGTTGCGAGGAAAAACAGGCATTTGAAACTGTACATCTGTTTCTTCCATATCAGCGCCCGATCTGTACACTTACCTTTGATGGTGGGTTAGAGCTTCCAGCTACTGGCTGGTTTTAGTTTAGGTTTAAGAAGACTCTTCTGCAATGTTCTTGGAGTTAACGTTCTCCCTCGGATTCTCGATGACATCCATTGTGTAAGACCAATCTGAATCAGGCGCGGTTATGTTCCAAATGCTTGAAAAAAGTTGCTCCTGTATGATCCGTAGATACAAGGTGAAATCGGTTGGCACAATATTTGAAGAGACTGCATATGCATTTGGAATGCAACAAAGATTTTAGATTTAATAGACTACCTGATCGTTAGAATCTTGAGCCTCATTATTGTGGTGGGAGACTTCTGGAAACAATTGCTTTTCTTCCTTCATAGGACTTGCATTCTGCATGTATGAAGCAAGCGCAGACTTTCCTTGGATCTCTGCATATGCCAATGAAGCAACTTTCCCACTGTTGAATTTCTCCCATATTTTACCATTGAAGGTCTGCAGAAACAGGCATGATAGGCAGGCAGAAACACATTACTAGTCTCGACTAACATTCAGGCAAGAGCTGTTTCCTAATACAATAGCAAAAGGTAAAAACCTGCTGGAAGGGAACAATGTGCAATGGAGAGACCATGTTGACAAAAGCGTGACCCATGTTGCACTTATTCTGTATCCAGCAGAAACTTAGATCGTCAGTAAGTTCTCAGGTCATACAGGAGCATCATGAGTTCACTTTTATAAACTACCTTAAAGTCTATAGGTAAGCACAGAAAGTCATAGTCTCCCTTGTGCTTTTCGTCAATTTCAGTCACCAGCATCTTGTAAGTATACCTTACAGAACAAAGCGTCTGAGAGTTAAAACATTGCCCAAAGATCTTTATATTGAGATCAGCAAAACGCTTACTTGTTTGGGATGTTTTTGATGATTAATGTAGTGCGGATGTCATCTCCAGTAGCAATTCTATCCAAGTCAATATGATACCGCCCACCATCGATGAGTTGATTCCGATTCTGAGTCTCCAAGTGCGGGATCCTACCTTGCTCAGCAAAAGGTTCATGTCTTACTGATTGTAATCCTCTACTCCCACCGAATGGAACTGTAGGCAACGAGGCCATGCCAAAGCCAGTGAAGTCCCGTTCATTATGGCTTCCCGGTAGATTCATTCCAAAGTTCGCTTTTCCATGAGCATTGATATAGCTTTTGTTGACTCCCATATCACCAAATCCAAGGGGTATCAGAGATGATGTCTCTGGTGATCCCGTGTAGCAGTTCAGATGGGTATTAAAATGAGTGCTTGACGGAGCAGAGCCAACATGATGCTGGTATTTTCCAAGCAGTGAACCTTGCCTCTCAGCAAATGGAAAACCATGCCTGACAGCTAAAGGACGTTCATTAGATGATGATGACGACAATGACGCACCAGTGTAACCAGGATAATTCATATGCTGAGGAGGGCTTCCCCAGCGATAGCGGTTATCAGATGAAGTCCCGAACCCTGAGGAGTGTGGAGCTACAAACCTCATGGAATTGGAAATACCCCCTCCTATATGCTCTGGCAACGAATGAGGTTGCCCATAGGCAACGTTGTGCATCAACCCCTTATTCAGAATAGTTTGGTTTTGATGATTTAATAGCCCTTGGTCATTACTGACTGGAGAAAACCCATGGAAGCTGGAAGGCTGACCAGGGAGAATCGAAGCCAATCCAGGCATATTATCCGGGTTAAATGGCCTGACGATTCCTAGACCGTGTGGCCTCGGGAAGGCATGAGAAGGAGAGCCCTTCACGGGGCTACCAATTGGCCAGTTACCTGTTAAGTAGATCGATTGATTTCCTCACTAACCAGTGGAGAGATAAAAAAGGTGTAAGAAATTATCAATATGAGATTACCTGGTGGAGAATTGGCAACCTGTGAAGCTACTTGATTGAAGAAATTTGTAACTTCGTTTCTGTCCAAATCTTGACTTCCTGACGGGACCGAGCTGCATGCAAATAGTTTCAGTTCACTGTGTATGCGCGAGATAACTCAATTCTTTGAAATATACAAAGTGCCAGGGAACTCACACTCGACGGACCCCTCCAGGACGGCTAAGTTCAAGCTTTATACATTTTCCACCTATCTCGCTTCTGTTCAGTGCTTTCAGGGCTGTCTCTGCATCTCGAACATCATAGTACTCGATGAATCTGTGGAATCGCCTGTTTGGGGTTTCTCTAATCTGTTTTTAAGTAAAAAATTAATAAGTGGATGATTTGATACATCGAATACAACCAAAGTGAAGGATATCTTAGACGTAAAGACAAACCTTGCATAGCATATGCACAAGTTAACCTAGCAAACAAAAATTACCTCTCTTATTTCACCATAGGCACCGAACAGCTTAAGGAGCTCATCATTTGATACTGTTGTGTCCACATTAAAAATCACAAGAGTTCCTTGATTCATATCCTTCTCTGACGGATTTTCCTATCATGTGGCAGTAAGCTGATAATTACAAAAGTACTAAAGAAAGCTGAAAAATTTAAACGAATAATGTTTCTTTGAGTTCATACTTTAGGAATGGAAAAGTGAATGTCCAATGTTCTTTTTCTTAAGAGCGTGTTCTGTAGTGCACGCATTGCGGCATGAGCAGCTCGGATATCATAGTAGGATATCATTACAAAACCCCTGCTTTTGCATGCAGTGTACAAGCTCCTGATCTCCCCAAAAGGCTGGTGACAAATAGAAATCACGTCAGAAGGAGCAAGCATGCCTCGATATAATAGATGCAACGTGGGCCTCAAGCAGATAAGTTCAATTCTTTGGTTGCAAAAGAAAGTATCAGCAAGAGATCTGGAAATGGGTCAAGGCTAACAGACAGAGTGCATACCTCAAAGAGAGCGCTTAACTCAGAATCCTCGACACTGCTGTTGATATTCCTCACAAATAATGTCCTTGAAGGATGCTCACCATTTGGATGTTCTACTGAAACTCTGCCAGATGTATTGGGACGTTTACGAGAACCAAATGCATTTGCAGCACCGCGGTCAGATATCTGCATCCCTGACGCATCAACAGCATGACTATCTTGGGATTCAACATCCAGCTCCATACCCCCTCCAGTGCAAAACACATCACACTCTTCGAGATCTTCAAGTTCATCAGGCAAACCGTTGAAATTAAGCTCATCAATGAGGCCAGGAAGGAGATCATTTTCATCCTCAGGGAGCAAGATTTCTAAAGAATCGGGCTCAACATCTTCCAAAGAATCCTGCTCAGAGTTGCCTATGCCAAGTTTGTTCAGATTGGGTGAGCTATCATCAAGTGAGAGCCAGCTATCTGAATCAGTCATATTCACTGCGAGTTTGTCAAAACAAAAGAAAACAATAGAAATATATTAGCAAATGTCTTCGAGTAAGTCAAGAGATCGCTAAAAGAAGCGAGGACATACGCTTTTCATGAAAAAGTGTGGGCAATGAGCTTGAGAACATGCTCAGATCACTTGAAGAACGATATCCACTGCCTCCATTAAAAGCTTCAGATGATCTATTCACCAAAGATGGCATGTCTAGATTTGACATAGCCAAAAGATTAGAAATCAAAAATTCGTAAAAAACAAAAGAATAAAATATTCATTTACGTCAAAACAAGAAAGTATCTTTTGATACCAGTAGATAGTGATTCCTTGGGTTCTAACTCCAGCTTTTTGGAGTCTGCAACTGCAACAGAAGAAGAAAAAGCTTTACATTGAAATCTGAGTTTTTTCATCATAAAGCAGAAAAAGTACTTCCTAAGATCATTAGCTCTCGATCACACACACATCAACTAAATTTAAACAGACAAAAAAACAATCAAAGAAAACCATGAAAACTCTCAGTTGGTCAACTCGATGAACTAAAATTGTACTTGAGAAACTTCTGCTGCTTGTGGCGACAAAACATGATTAGAGACAGGAATCATCTGTGCAATAAACTCAAATTCCAAGCTTAAAAAATGGCAAATACCCCAGAAACAAATTATAACATCTGAAACATGTCAAAACACAGACTAAAATCATAATCAGTTGTGCATACGCAGGTGAGTTAAGAAAAAACCCCAGAACAATCACAATCAAACTACATGAACCATAAAGCAATCAAACAACAAAGAAGAAAGGGAATACAAAAATCACATGAATAATAAAAGAAATCAACCACCGATTGAATAATCTCAGCGAAGAAAAAGCAGTAAGTAGTACCTGCGATGGAGGAAACCATGAACAAAAAGAAGTTTTTTTTTTTTTAGTAGTCGATCAAACTAAACAGGAAGAGAATCGGAGAAGCAAAGAGGAGAAGAGAGAGAGAGAGAGCTATGTTTCGTAGAAGAAGAGGAATTTCTTGCTTACACTCTTCCTCCTCCTCCTTCCGTTGCCGGGAAATTACACAAACGAGCGAGAAAAAAAAATATTGAAGGAAACCGAATTTTTTTTTTTTTTTTTAATTTCTCAGGGTGAAGCAGAGAGACGAAAAAAGGGTCTTTATGAAGTAACAACAATTAAGAGTACTAATTAGTAATTACTTTAGTCTATTATATCGTTTTATCCTTTGTTTTTCGGCGTCAGGCCAAGTGTGCCCAACCGTTGACACGAACATAAACCAGCTTGATGACATTGATAATTTACTTTGTTTAAAACAAAACCTGAATTTCTATGGAAAAAAATATCTATAAGCTCTTGGCGTTCCTTTAGATATGTTGACACCTGATATGTTAATATTTGTTACACGAGTATATATGTGTCTTGTCCTCATATGCTCTCACACGATTTTTTTTCCATCGATACATCACATTTTTTACAAAACTTAAGAACAAATCATCTATACATTAAATATTTGGTATTACCTCTGCCATGAATAAATTAATATTTTTTAACATTTTTGAAATATCAGATAAACATCACTACTATGTAGTAACATCCTTTTGCACAGTGTCATATATTTTATTAATTATATTATAATATCTAATATTAAAATTATCTCATAAATTATAGAAACTTAAGATTTTGATTTTTTAATATTTAAAATTCTATAATAATATTTTAAAAACAACTATGCAGAATGCATTATTTAAATTTACATGTTTATAAGTCAAATTAGTAAAAATATTTAATACAATGTAATATAGAAAATTAAAAGTATGAAATGATATAAAATTTGTAGGATTTACATATATGATCACATATTGGGACTGAAATATTATTGGTAGTCTTAGAGCATGATTATTGTTGGTTTCTTAAAACAGTTCTTGAAAATAATATAATATGAGTATTAATTAAATATTAGGTGGATCTCTTAAATTTGGAGGGACTCGGCCCAAATGACAATTTGTTATTGAAATATAAATTTTTGGATTTTTTCCTCCATATATTTTTTTGGAAAATCTATCTTTGACTAAAGTTCTTGTTTTTAAAAATAAATACAGCATGACCAAAAAAAATTGAGACTTTTATAGGCAAATTCATATAAATTACGCATTTCAGATTATGTTTTCTCACACCAAAATTAACAGAAAAAAAAATAATAATGAATATGAGAAAAAACTTTGTGAATTTTTTTCTCGTGGTGGTGGTACTAGCAACGCCAATGTCGTCCAACACCAATGTTTTCGCTTCACCAAGTATGTTTTTATTCATTTATCTTTGATCATTGAAGAATAATTTTTGAATAGTTCGTTCAAAACAAATATTATTCAAAACCAGTTTATATGTATATGTGTGTGTATATATTTATTTTTCTATAACTTGATTGTATTTATGCAGAGGTCAAGAGTTTCGGATATGATTACTGCATTGGAATACAATGTACATCTTTTTATTTAGATAATGAATGCAGGAGAGATTGTATGAGAAGGCAGTACCGGGGTGGATCGTGTCTTGGTCCTGCTCCGGATCTTCAATGTTGTTGCGCAAAATGATAGAAACTGATCATCTTTCTATTACCATTGTTTGCTCTTGGATGAAATAAATATAATCCTATTATACTATCACTTTTATATATGTCTACATCTTATATCTTGTTTTTTCTTCATTATTTTTATTTGATTCTCGAGGCAGTAGATTCTAGTTACTTCATAAAAAGATTACACAAGAGACATGTTCAGAATTGTAAAAGGATTAATCATAAAAAATTTCTGGTAATTTTATATATGTTACAAATGGAAAATATCCATGTGGATATTAGCTTCATGTAGTGGTATGGATGATCATAACTTAGAAATTTTGAGTTTGAGCAAAATTAAACAAGAAATTATTTTTTTTCCCAATATTTCCGAATTTTGGAGCAGAATCGCAGCGGTTCCTCACTGTAGCGTTTATTTTTAGATTTTGCGTCTTCTACGACCATGTTTTCGAACAAGACACACAACAGTAATAATTTTAATATAAAAAAATAAAGAAAAAGAAAAAAAATAGCCTAATGAGCTTAATGCCCAACTAAACCTAAACCTTGTTTCAGCGAAGAAAGAAAAGAGATGGACGTTTTGGTCATCCATGGATCAAATATTTTAGCCGAGAGAGCATCAAAATTGCTAGTGAGATCTGGCTGTAGCATGCGTAAGGATGAGAATCTGCCAATTCACACTTTCTAACAATGAATTTGAAATCAGGTCAACATATCATATCTAGTTACCATTTCAATTCTTCCAACATTAACTTTTGCAATAAAATCTTGCATGAGATCTGATATATTGAATTGTAATCATTGTTATATTCTTTCTATCTTTATAAAAAAAGTAGAAATCTCTCTTTAATTATGATTTTTTATTTTCTTTATGACACATGTAGAGTTTTAAGATTTTTGTATATTTAGCTTTTTTGGAAATCTCTCTTTGACTAGAATTGATAATGTCTTAAATAAATGCAACATTTAAGAAATTTGAGATTTTTCTAGAAAAAAGTATATAAATAATGCATTTCAGCTTAATCTATTTCACACCAAAATCAACAGAAAAAAAAGAAAATAATGAATATGAGAAAAACTTTTGTGTTTTTTCTTGTAGTGGTACTAGCAACGTCGATGTTGTCCAACATCAATGTTTTGGCTTCACAGGGTATGTTGTTACTGTTCGTCGATCTATCTTTGATCATTTGGAGGATAATTGTTGAATAGTTACATTTAAAAAGAAAATAGTAAAACCGGTTTATATGTGTATATATTTATTTTTGTTTAACATGGTTGTATATTTATGCAGAGGTCAAAAGCTTCGGGTATGATTATTGCACTGGAAAATATTGTACAACATTTTTTTTAGAGAATGAATGTAGGGCAGAGTGTCTTCGAAGGAAATACCGGGATGGATCATGTGTTGGTCCTGCTCTATATATTCAATGTTGTTGCAAAAAATGATAGAAACTGATCACCTTTCTAATTATTATTGTTTGCTCTTCCATAAAATAAATATAATCTTATTAAACGATCGCTTTTATATCTACATCTTGTGTTTTTTGGTAGCCTGCTTTTCTTTAGTTTTGATTCTCGAATCGATAAATTCTAGTTATTAAATAAAAACAATTAAACCTATTATTACGCATGCAATAATAAACTCATCCGAAAAGAAAAGAAAAAAGATAGCCGAATGAGCATAATGCCCAACTAAACCTAAACATTGTTCCAACGAAGAAGGAAAAGAGATGGACGTTGGTCATCCATGGATCAATTATTTTAGCCGAGAGAGAAGCATCAAAATTACTAGTGAGATCTGGCTGTAGCATGCGTAAGGACGAGAACCTGGTTTAGTTGAGGTTTGTAAATCTTGTGATAACTCTTTGTTCTATTCTGCATGATCATATCATATCAGTTTAATGTTTCTTTATTTCAAAATTCGAACACTTTTAATAAATTGAACCAAGTCGATTAAATAAATGTTTACAATTTGCAATTCATAATAATTGCTTTGACTGAAATAATTTTTTTTCAGTTTTGAGAGAAGCTCTATTAAATGAAAATTATTGTTCTCATCATGTTTAGTCTTGTTCCATTTTTTTCTATCTCAAATTTTAAATAGTGTATAAATGAGATAAGTTTTTTTTATTGAAAATTTGAACCCTATCTCGATTTGTGCATATCATCTTTGCGCAGAGGTCATGCTAATCTTTTCTGTATCATTCCAATTTTATCGGATGTCCCCGAAGGGACTAAATGAGATAAATTTTGTATTCTCAAAATCTTCATTCATATCCCTCTCTGGTAAGAATCCACCTCAATTTTTATTTATCTACCTTTACACGTCGTTATGTTTTTGTTTTTAATTTCTAGTTTTATCTTATGAATAAACACGTGATAATTGTTTTTTATGAATAAATTTAGCATAAATAAACACTTAAACAAGAAGAGGAGCTGTATAGTTTATTATTTATTACCTCATGGCTCTTACCCGAGGGTATAAATAGTTGGTTCCGGTTTTGTACGATCATTCACAATGCCATTGCCAGACCGTATTAGAACAGTGCCTTCAGGGCACACAGCAGTGCTAACAATCGCTGGCCTGCCTTTTTAACTTGTGTCGTTATGATCACTCTACTTATTTCTAGAGTATGCATCACCAAGCCTGTTAAATATAATTGGAATTTGGATGAGCAAACCTTAATAATGAGAGCGAATTGTGATGATCGTTATAAAAAGTATGATCTGTAGAATTGGACCTTAGAAATGTTTAATTATCAAGAAAATGATTCCATATCTTGAAGAGAAAAAAAAAATGATTAACCATAAATAATAATTGGAGACGAATGAAAAAGTGTTACTAAGATTTGATCCCTCGACCGCAAAAAAGAAAGAATTGTCTTTATTCAACTCTCTCCATTGATCTATCTAACCTTCTCATTCTCTCGCTATATATATATTAACAATTCATGCACATATATGATATACTGTAATATCACAGTTCTAAGATAATGAATTCTATTATTTAATTTTGATTTTTCTTTATTGTTATATTATTAACTTAATTATTTGTAACTGGACTATAAAATGCAAATAAATTCCAGGAAACATCCACTGAATTACTGAAGATAGCCAAGAAAATGAAAGGAAAAAGAGTATGGCAGGTATGGAACGAAAGCAGCACAAGATGTCACGACCAAAGCGTTCCCATAAAACGTAACACAGTCGAGACAAATGCATCCGCAAGAAAAGGCATCTGCGACAGGTCTATTCATATTTTCTCTTATACTACCATAATTCGGACTTTCGGCTTTTTCATACATCAATAGTACAAATATGGTCGAATCATACGTCAATTCAAGTACTGTGCTTAAACATACACCAAAGCAGATTTTCGATATTTTCATACATCAAGAATACGAATAAGGCCGAATCATACATCAATTCGACTACCGTGCTTAAACATACCTCAAAGTTTATATTCGTCAAATTCATACAAGAACTCAAAATATTTTGTCATTTTATACAGGTCAATAATATTTTTTATATCAAAGTTTGATATGTCATATACAATGTAAGAGATGACATCATTACGTTTTTTGTATAGATATAAAAAAACAAAATTACAAAAAATGAGAAGTTTTTTAAAAATCATATTAAAAAAGGAAATAATTTTGAAATATGCAAATATTTTTACTAGATATAAAACCGCTAATTTCAAAAAAGAAAAGTCTTTTTAAAAATCCTATTAAAAAGGAAATAACTTTAAAACTATTATCATTACTATAACTTAATAATTTATTTTTTTGATTAATGATTTTTTTTTCAAAATCACATTAATAAAGAGAAATAATTTTAAAACATAAAATAATTTATAAATCGTTGCATATGACACATCAAACTTTGATATAAACAATATTTTGACATGTATAGAATGACAAAATATTTTGAGTTCTTGTATGAATTTGACTAATATAAATTTTGAGGTATGTTTAAGCACGCTTGTCGAATTAATGTATGATTTGGCTTTTTTCATACTCTTGATGTATGGAAAGGCTGAAAATTTGCTTTGATGTATGTTTAAGCACAGTAGTTGAATTGACGTATGATTCGGCCTTATTCGTATGAAAAAGTCGAAAGTCCACCATAATTCATTGCCATTACTTATTTTTAATTAAGCTTAGTTTTATGTCGATATCAAATGTTTTTAGTTTTTATTTGCCCGTCTGTATTAAAACCTGGAAGCCAAGTTCGTTCGAGAATCAAAAGAGAGTGCAAAAGGTATAATTTAATCTAATCAACTTTAAAAAAAAAATCTAATCAACTATTTGCTTGCTTTCTTTTAATTAACATCAAAACATCATACGTTCATAACTTTTTTTGGTTATGAGTAAAATTAATTTGTTTATCTTTAATGTTTAGGTTTTCTCGGAGCATTATCATGACAAGCAGAAGCAGCCACGACTTTTCGTATATTGGATGGTATTAGTTAGTTTTATATAGCTTGAAAGTTATCTCATTGATTTAATATCATCAAATTTAAAAAATTTGTCTAGAAAAATCAATCCACATGCATGGTTGTAATGTTACACAACGTAGTGTAGTTTTAATTACCAGAGAATATAATCGCTTTGACCACTTCAAGATAATCTAAACAGAATATTTGTTTTCCAAATTTCCAATTAATTAATCTATCTAACCTTCCCAATCTCTCGTCATATATATTTTAAACAATTCGTGCACATATATGATGTACTGTAATATCACAGTTCTAAGATAATGAATTCTATATTTAATTTTGATTTTTCTTTATTGTTATATTATTCACTTGTTCGTAACTGGGACTAGAAAATGCAAATTTCAAAACAACTTGAACAATTATTTTTATGTTTTTCTTAATTTTTGCTTATTTTCTGCTTATTTTTATTTTTTTTGTGTTCATATGTTATGTTTATTTTTATTTAGTTGATGAGTTAATTGGCTCAGCAATACTTTAGTAAGATATAATGTACAAAGCAATATATGCAACATCAAATTTTGTGTTTTGTTCTGAAATGCAAATGATGATACTCACAAATTTAATATGCAATAATTACACATTCATCGTATACTAATTGTAAAATATGAGGATGGAAACCTCATATTGGCTATTCCAATGGAAGTAGAGTGACTGAACCTCCAACGACAATCATGCTACTGGTTTGTATAAAACCAGGGCACTGGAGGTTATAGCATCCGTGTTTGTATGTAGCACGTTGGAAATATTTGAACTGTTGTTATTAACATGCATAAATTAAGTGAAAAACTATGTTATTGTAACAGAAAAAATAACCTAAAACATGTTGGGTACTGTAGAGATATTTATTTTATATATATGGAATTCAAAATGGTAGACAAATTTGGGTCTTAAGGTTATATTTCAGGTTCAATTATATCTGGATCCTAAGGTTAAATTTGGGATGATTTTGACCTTTTATGTTATTTATGATCTTTTAAAATATAACTGATTATATTTTTCAGCAGAAATAAACAAAATAAAATGGATTACGGATTCGCTAATTTTTTGAATTTTTTTATTATTTCAAAGTGATCTTTTTTTAACACTTTTTATTATTTCAAAGTGATCTGAAATAGTTTTTTTAATTAAAATCTTTTATCTTTACTGATTTTACGGCAATTATAATCTTTATTCAAATGATTCATAATCTGTGAATATATTAGGTAAGAAAATTTTCGGAACATTTTGTCTCTTTTGCCTTCAAACAATCAAACTTCTTTAAAAAAAATGTTTTTTTTTAATTTCTAAATACCCGTTTCGGATCTCAAAATGCAGCGTGGTGTATGTAATTTAGAAAACAACACATTCTAGAATCAGGGATCCAATGGGCCATGCCATTTTATTACACGCACACAAACGCAGGGAGTTTGGTGTCTGATTCCGACGCCACGTCACTTCTGACACGTATGTACTTACAAAAGATTTGTTGTCAAAATGTGAAAACCAGCTACTAATAATTAGTCTGTCTGCTTCTTTTGCATCCTCTCTGGTAAATCCAAAAGTCAAACCAGCTCGAATGAGTGTAATAATTTTAAGTCGATTTATTATTATGTAAAAAAGATGACGCTTTTGATTAACCAATAATTACTGCACTCGACGATTGAGGGAATCTATAACTTGGCTTATGCCACTATATTTTAAAAGAAAAATTTCAATCAATATACTACGTAAGCATCAGTCATGTTAATGAGATCAATTGAAAAATGATAGGGAAACGCAATCTTATCACCAAGACTGGCTTCACCATTTTGAGACTATAGACAATTTAATATAAAAATTAATAAGTTTTTTTAAATAATTTAAATGCTATATAACTTTTTTTTTTTGGTGGGCTGCTAGCAGCCTGCTATATAACTTATATATATCAAACTTTAGAACGTTATATGTCAAAATGAATGTTTTAATGGATTATTTTCAAGACCCATCCTGCTTACCTACCACATCTATATTTTACAAGGATTAATACTCATATATATGTTACACAATATATAATTTAATTGTGTTTTTAAAAATATTACTTTAAGAGAATATAAATTATTAACAGAGATAGTTCAAGCTTAAAAATATTATGTAAAGATGTATTAAAACATTTAAAGTCAGATATTAAAATTTTAATTATAATTTATAAAGCGTTAACAAAATAAAAGAAATATTTATTTTCGATTGTTGTTCCATTCCAATTTGATTTTTCTGACGTTGTGGTTATCAACCATGTTTAGTTATTAAATCTTTTTTAAGAGTCTAATGAATGTTGATTAATGTGTGACTGTGATAAAATATCTAAATCATAAACCTCTGACTATGTGATAGAAAATGTTTTATCTTTTTTACATTTAAAAAAAAAATTTAGATGGGTCAAGGAATCTTCACTTCTTTGATGTCTTCAAGATACTTTTAAGTTTTAACACATGTAACTAAATACATAAAAATAATACTATATTTGCTATAAGCGGTCAAATGCTATAAGACAATTGATATTTGATAGTATGGAATTAGGTTCATCATATACTCTAAGACGGTAATTCGCAAAGCCATCAATTTATTTCATTGTGCTAATGTGAATATGATCTGAGTCACTTCCACTAGCAGATTAATTTGAGACAGAACAAAAATAAACTCATAAGTGAGAGAGAAAAACAATCAATTCACGGTTTAAAGTAGACTACCAATAACTTGATGAGGAGATTCAGATATATTAGTAGTGGTTGATCTCAATTTATCATCCCCTGTTCATCAACAACATAAACAAAACTAATTAGTGAATTGGTAAAGTTTGGTTAAGTTTTATTTAATATATGACCATTTTCAAAAATAAAGGTTTCGGCTCAGTTTATCCTTATATATAAATATTTTGTCATTTTCAAAATGTTAACCACATTAGGAGATTTTATTAAGTTTTAAACCAATTATTTAACTTCAAATTTGAAGGTTTGTAATATGAATTAAATATTCTTGACATTTTGAAGTTTACATTAGAATGTAATAGCATTAAAATTTTAATACGTCAAATATACAAATATCTTAGTTCGTTTATCGAGGCGATATATAACTGGAAAAGAGTTGATCTTGGTATGATTTAAATAAATAACTCGACGTTTGGTTAAAATGATATCTTGGTTACTACAATTTTGATGGATGGCATAAAATGGAGGTATTTGGAGACAATTGGGCATGAACCGTTTATTATGTTATCAATCAGATAGGGGATGGAGTAAACAATTCCAACAAACATTTCGAATAAGTAATTGAAATATATAATTTTATAAACGAGGTGGTTCATAAAATAGATGAGTTAGAGTTTTATTATGCATGTCAAACAATTTGTCGACATA
Source organism: Isatis tinctoria (assembly GCA_010577795.1). Classification (NCBI taxonomy): domain Eukaryota; kingdom Viridiplantae; phylum Streptophyta; class Magnoliopsida; order Brassicales; family Brassicaceae; genus Isatis; species Isatis tinctoria. The sequence goes on from CM021247.1 coordinate 2,617,660, forward strand.
TCTAGTTTTATCAACTATTTTTCTAGTAGTTATATAACATTAGTTTATATCATATTTAGCCTAATAAATATTTATTAATATAATATCATCTTTTTCTGTTAACCGTAATTTTCGTGACTATTATAGTATTTTGATTAAAATAATCATCTTTTCATATATGATCATTTGATATAGAATATTAATGAAAAAAACTTGCATAAATATAAATTTATTGTATAGATTATTTAGAAAAAAATAGAAAATAATAAATAAATGAAAAGTAGATAGAAAAAGTAAGTAAATTTTTGAAAAAAAAGTAGATGTTTAGAAATTAAAAATAATAATATTTTTTTAAAAATATGTTTTAACACTATTTTTATAGAGAAGTGAGCATTCAGATTTTTGGATAGAGACTACCTGAATGAATGGCAATAAAGATCAAATATAGCTCGTATACTAATACTAATAATGATTTGATCAACAGAACTTGCTAATTTTCTTTTCTTTTTTTCACCAAATGAGTTGTTTTTTTTTTTTTTTTTAGGATGAGAGTGGGGAAAAAGCAGCAGCTCACCAAACGCGACCATAATTAACTGGTATATATAAATAATAAAAAATCCCTCTAGATTCCTTCCTTATCTCTCTCCTTTGATTTTCACTCTTTCTCCTCCTCCTTCCCTTTGCCTATCCCTTGTGTGTCGGTGATCAGATCTCCCCTCTCCATTCCCTCCCTGCCGACGAAAACGTGCGCTTAAAGCAATGCTGTTCGCACTCAGCTTTCAGCAATTGCTCGATTTACCTTAAAAAAAAGCTGGGTTTTGTTTCGATTCTCGTTGGTTCCAGGCGGAGAGGTGAATGAGAAATTCGCCTGCGGTTCTGTCTCTGTCGGTGAAGGGTTGCCGGAGCAGAAGAACCAGGTGGGACTCTAGCCTCGCGATTTGGAGCAGTGCTCGTTGGGGCCAATGCGGCTGATCTGATCTCCTCGAATCTCCTCATCAATCTCGGTTCCCCTAGGGCTTTAATTCCGTCTTTCTATTTTTCACCCACCCGTTTGAGCCGTCGATATGAGCATGATGCAGCAGGATCATCCGCGTAAAAAGGTGATTACTTTTCTTCTCGATCCAAATTCTCTGTCTTCCGCTGAGATATTTATGTGTGTGTTTCGGTTAATCTTGTTTGTTTGTTGTTGCTGTTGTTTTGTCTTTAATGTTGCCGTTTTGGGCAATTCTGATTTTTTTTCTGAGTCGATATTTTTTGTGCGATGAACGTTACAAGTGTCTAACAACAACACCAACGCATCAAGACAACATGTGTTCTAGATCGCATTTTATTTCTTTGTTCTGCCTTTTTGCATTTTCCTTGATGCTTCATTTTCCCCTCCCTTTTAGCATCCAGCTTCCATTTGCTCTGGTTTATCTGAACCCTTCTTTATTGGAATTCTATTCTTGTGTGTGTGAGTTTTGAACGATAATTCCTTCGCAAAAGTCTCAAACTACATCTTGTCGTGACCTGTGATTTACGTTATTATGTCTGGTTACATCCTTCTGCAAGTTAATGTGTTGGTAGATGGATCAATTTCAGCTCAGCTATGAGGTTTTGATTCCCTGAAGGTTTCAGTAGCTGGTGATGTTGTGAATTCTCTCGACTACAATAGAATCGATTGATTGAAGATATATGCATTTAGTTATACCTTCATTGAGTGATAGTGAAACATTGTAGCTTATCACACAGACTTGTAATTCAGAAGGTTTTTGAAGTTTTGTAGCAATTGATGTGTTGTGTCCTACTTTCTAAATCTACAATTGGCATGAATAGTGTCGTACTCTGTCGAATGTTTTCTGACTCAAAATTGTTATCTGTAACAGAATAATCTGGAGATGGAGTTCTTTTCTGACTATGGCGATGCCAACCGATTTAAAATCCAAGAAGTAATTGGAAAAGGCAGCTATGGAGTTGTTTGCTCAGCCATAGACACCCTTACGGGTGAAAAAGTGGCGATAAAGAAAATACATGATATTTTCGAGCATATATCTGATGCTGCAAGGATTCTGCGAGAGATAAAACTTCTCAGGCTCCTAAGGCATCCTGATATAGTTGAAATTAAGCACATTATGCTTCCTCCTTCTCGAAGAGAATTCAAAGATATTTATGTTGTGTTTGAGCTCATGGAATCGGATCTTCATCAAGTTATTAAAGCCAATGATGATTTGACAAGAGAGCATTACCAGTTTTTCTTATATCAATTATTGCGTGCACTGAAGTACATTCACACAGGTAGTCCATTTCTCTTGGTTTGTGAGTATAGTTTTTTAATCTTCGAAAATCTCTCTTAATGTGTCCCTGTGTAAAAATTATGGACTTACACAAACTATAGCGTATGTCAGATTTGTCTTTTAGGACTTACAACTTTTTACTCTACTACTCCGTGCATTGATGCACTGGATTGGATTCATGTGGTTTCATAATGTCTGGCTAAATGTTTGCCTTCAGAAATTTGGTCCGGTCAGTATATCTAGAAATTTTAGTCGGTGTTATAATATCTTATGTGCCTCGGTTGTTGCAGCTAATGTCTACCACAGAGATCTGAAGCCGAAGAACATATTGGCAAATGCAAACTGTAAACTTAAGATTTGTGATTTTGGATTGGCAAGGGTTGCATTCAATGACACTCCCACGACAATCTTCTGGACAGTACGTTACACAAGATGGCTCTCTAATAGTCTTTTTCTTTTCTTAAACTAAGTTGGTCTACAGAATAATCAATACGTTGCAGGACCTGATACACGCTTCAACCTTATTTTCTATGAAATTTACAGGACTATGTTGCTACAAGATGGTATAGAGCTCCAGAGCTTTGTGGATCTTTTTACTCAAAGGTGCTTCATTTGTTTTCTATATAACACCTTTTAATTGGTGTATTACTGCGAGCTAACTTTTGGTGGATTTGGCTTTATAGTATACACCCGCAATTGACATCTGGAGTATAGGCTGCATTTTTGCGGAAGTATTGATGGGAAAACCACTTTTTCCTGGAAAGAATGTGGTTCACCAGCTGGATCTCATGACTGATCTGCTAGGGACACCTTCCCTGGACACCATCTCCCGGGTACTGATCTTCTTCATTAACAGAGTGTATTTAGTTTCTGCAGAATCTTAAAAGCAAGGACCAATGACGAGTACCCTGCTTTTATGATATTATACAGGTAAGGAATGAGAAGGCAAGGAGGTACTTAACAAGCATGAGGAAAAAGCCACCCATTCCGTTTGCTCAGAAATTTCCAAACGCAGATCCTCTGTCTTTGAAGTTGTTGGAGAGGCTTCTTGCTTTTGATCCAAAGGACCGGCCAACTGCTGAAGAGGTTCTTTTCAACTTCTAATATTGACTAATCACCTAAATTCTGCATGTTTCAGCTTCCTTTCCTTGTTTCTATTCTATTTAAGAAGAGATTATATCATGCATACTTTCTATTGGGATGACCCATTAAACTGCTTTTCCCCTAATGCTTGCATCAGGCACTTGCCGATCCATATTTCAAGGGATTGGCAAAAGTGGAGAGGGAGCCTTCATGTCAGCCCATCACGAAGATGGAATTCGAGTTCGAGAGAAGAAAAGTCACTAAAGAGGATATCAGAGAGCTAATATCTAGGGAGATACTTGAGTACCATCCTCAGCTGCTAAAGGATTACATGAACGGGGCTGATAAAACCAGTTTTCTCTATCCAAGGTCTTAATATTTGTGATTGCATTTCTGTGCGAGCATTGTGCTACACCAAATCCCTGACATTGGTGTATACTGTGCAGTGCTGTTGATCAATTTAGGAGACAGTTTGCGCATCTTGAGGAGAATAGCGGGAAAACGGGTCCTGTGGCACCTCTAGAAAGGAAACATGCCTCGCTTCCCAGGTAAATCCTCTTTTTTCTGTAATCTCTGTTGTCACTTGATCTTATTTCGGTTATCTCCTCTGTTTCTGACCTGCTGTGCATTGTTAGATTAGCTGTATATATGTATCCATTGACATGACATTATCAGAGCCTCAACTACAATTACAAGTCGGTATGGCACCAACAAGGATACATTCAATTGACTCCTGAAACCGTGGCTATCTCTTTCTTGTGTTGAACACTAATTTCTTTGAGAGTCATGTCAGCATCATTTCTTTTATGTATTTCTTTAGTTGGTAGCTGGAAAGAAATAATATATCTTTCTGACTCTAAGTTTGTATGCTTTCAGATCAACAGTTATACACTCAACCGCAGTTGCACGAGGAGGACAACCGAAATTTATGAATAACACAAACACATTGAACCCTGAAACTACTCAAAACATTCCTCTTAATCATCATGCAACATTACAAGCACCTCAAAGAAACCTCTCAGGTACTTCTAATCACTCATCCTGAATCCAGCAGCCATGTTTCCAAACCAGACTCTAAAACCGAAACCATCTCTCTCTCTCTCTCTCTCTCTCTCTCTTCAAGCAGCTGCGAAACCAAGCGCATTCATGGGCCCGGTGGCGCCTTTTGACAATGGCAGAATCAGTAGAGATGCATATGACCCGAGATCGTTCATCCGCAGCACTACTCTCCCCTTTCCACAACAGTCTGCAGCAACAGTCGCGATGGGAAAGCAACAAGAGAGGAGAACAACCATGGAGTCTGAGAAGCAGGGAAGACAAATATCTCAGTGTAATAGATACGCACCAGACGTAACCATCAACATAGACAACAACCCGTTTATCATGGCTCGAACCGGAATGCACAAGGCCGAAAACATGAGTGACCGGATCATAATCGACACAAATCTGTTACAGGCGACTGCCGGAATAGGAGTTGCAGCGGCGGCTGCAGCAGCTGCTCCCGGTGGTTCTGCCCACCGGAAAGTGGGAGCTGTTCGGTACGGTATGTCAAAGATGTACTAGTCTCCACCTAAAGCCGGCTTTGATCACACAGAACATCGTATGTTTCAACGTCTGTCATAAATGAAAATTGTCCACGACAGAAAACTATAAATATGAAAGAAAATTTGTTTTTTTTCTTATTAGTGATGATCCATCATTTGTTTTTTGTTTTTTCTATTTCCGACAGAAAAATAAATGGATGTTATATATTCTGGCATATAAAATCGACAGGAAAGGTTGTGATTGTCTCACGTTTAAAAGAACCGCCGGCTACAGAGAATGTATCAGTGTGGACTGTGGATGCGCATGATGATGATGATGATGATGATGATGATGATGATGATGATGATGATGATTGTTTCATGGCACAACCGACGCATGTGGTAGTGGGAGCCCATTTCACAGGCACCACTTTGTTCTTCCAATGTCATAGAAAGCTGCTTTATCACTTGTTCAAATCTTTAACCAAACAAATCCTGTATATATTTTTCCTTATAATAAAGTCTACGTTGGCTTATTTACTTCGAAAACATGTCTCAACTTGTATTCCATTTACCTACATGGGAGTATTAGTTAGTAGTAACAAATTAATAAATAAGCTAAAATGCGTATATGCGCTCTAATCCGTTTAGTTTGCTCCAAATTTAGATCTCTAGCCAGAAATCATATAGTAACCATCATTATTGGAGTTTGTGGTTCTACAGAATAGAAATATGTGACCTCTGAGAGCTTTTGTTTTTATTTTTCCTTACTCAGAATCTCTTATTAATTTTGTTATATAAAAATGTTAATCTTTTTACAGCAAAATAGAAGTAAGAAAAAAACATGTATGCTAGTTCAAATAATATTATCCCACTCCCGGTGCAACCAAATGAGGCTAAGAAAGGAGACAAATAAGGCTTGCGGTGGGACCACAAGTACTCTAAACGTTGTCCCAGAGATCACCCATCATGATGGGGCCACCTGTTTGGCCCATATCCCCAGCCTTATAGAAACAAAACTTCCTTTTAGATAAATTGTAGTATTAACGTTGCTAAAACAAACCGTTTCCCCAATAATCCATGCTTCCTTCTCCTCTTTTCTCAACTCTTCAAAAAAAAACATATATTGCCTTGTCTTAACCTAACCTAACCTATCACAATCTCGTTTTCACTTTGTAACAACAGAAATGGTACTAGCTAGTAATAAACATCTTTGTCTCGTAAATATGGATATTTAGCTTCGGAGACTTTTGGAAATAGGGAGAGAAGAAAAAAGAGAGATACAAAAGGACAGGGAATTGATTATTCCAAGAACGAATGTGAAAGCTGGCTGAGAAAGCAAAAAGAAGAAGCTGAAATTGAATTTGTGAGTGTGTTATTTTTGTAACATAATTAATGTAAATTGAAATACATAAATAAATAGATACTAGAATTGGGTAAGTGTCAGTTTGGTAGATGGTGAAATGCGAAAGGCACCCGATTTTTGTAAATCTCAATCCCGAGAAACCAAACCCCTCTTTCGTCCCCTCCTTGGAAACATATTATCTACATCGATTTTTTTTTCTTTTTTTTTCTACCCACATTGCATGTTTCTTTTTTATAAAACAATCCCAATACATCCCTATATAACTGATATAAGTATTTTTTTTTGCATTATAAACATTTTCTCAAGCGAAGAAATCATTGCCTCTAATTTTCATTACTAGTACTACTATTAAAAAAAACAATCAGGAACCATAGTCTCCAATTCGGTAACACTAACTTCCTTGGCTCTTTTTTTTTTGTTTTATTTTCTAAAAGAAAACATATATATATATGGGAAATTTTGATACTGTTGTGTTTGTAGTTGTATTATTTGGTGTTTATTTTCAAAGGAGTTGACAAAAATAAAAAAAAGGGAAGGGACATAGGGAGTGGGGACAGAAGGGAGTGCCACGTGGCCACCATGCCTGATAGATATGGGTGAAGAGCTACTTTGCCCCTATCGATTTAAAAATGGTCTATCTATCCCTCTCATAGTCTATTACCCCTCTTATGTTCTCCCTCTCTCTTTTACCCTTACTTAATTCAGACCAACTTAACCGAAAACCAACAATTCTCCTTCCATTCGGTTTCGACCCAAACCGCACGATCCCAATTAATTCATTCATTAATTCGCCCACAATAATTTGACCAATTAACAAACGAAGATTGGGTCCCATAATGTTGATGTCTCCCGTTCCCCCACACCCACCATATTCATTCCTTCCTCTTCAAGATTTGTTTCTTTAATTCAGACAGCCTTTCTCTCTTCTATCATCTCCAAGTTTTGAGCGAACTAAGAAAGGTGAGCATCTCTTTTCCTGTTTTGATGATTCTGCAATTTAAATCTTAGTAAAATGGTGTTTTACTTCCATGGTGGCATAATTGGATAGTTTTTTTTTTTTAGTTTATTTGAATCATTGGGTTTAGAAACATTGGGTTTTTGAGTTTCTTTGGTAGATGACTGGAAAAGAAGGTACATGTTAAAGAAGAGGGTCAAATGCGCTTCAAATAATACAGAGTAAAGCAGAGTACTTTCGTAGATTTAAAGAAAATTTTCTGGGTTCGCAGAACTTGGTATTACTTAGTGACACTAAGAGAATGAGTATCACTGAGTTCAATTATTTCTCATATTTTTTATGCATATGCTAATGGTGCTAGTCCTTCTTGTTCAGGGGATGATGAATAATGGTAGATACACTGTTATTTATTTTTATTATGGGGGATGTTATGAAAATGAGGATGAGAAGATATGATGGGGGATGATTTTTGGCTTATTTTCTTAATTGAATGATGTTTTATTATCAAAAATTTAAAAATACTCCTCATTGATTTTAGGAGAAATTAAAAAATCTGGATTTTGATTTCTCTATAAAAGCTGAAATGGTTATAAAATAGTTTAGGAGAAAAAAAAATCAAAATAATTATAGAGAAATTATAATCAAAATGGTTATAAAACAATTTTAGAGAAAGTGAAAACAAACATCATTTTCCAAAGCCATTTTAGTTAAATAAGTTCAAATATGATTATCAACTTGGTTGGAAAAAAAAATTGGAGATTATGATTCATTATTACCACAATCACTCAAACAACACCTTACACTTCTATGAACACTTTGTTAACAATAATCACTTTAGGAGTCAAAACGCAGATAAAATGAGTTTTAAAACATGTTAATGCATGGAAACCTCCGAATTGCAAACTTAGTGACTAAAATCATATGTATAACTACAAATTTAATATTTATGGTACGGTAATACTACGAAAACTTGAAAACACCGAAAAGTATAACTATTTGAAAAATGGTATTACTAGAAAACTGGGTATTACTATGTGCAATTTTGGCGGCAATAGTGCAAATTTTTTGTTCTTTACATTTTTGGTCCCTCAATTTTCTTCATATTCGGACCTTTTTTTTTTTCCTATTTTCCCTCTCTCTCTTTTCACTTTTCCCTCTCACTCTTTTCACTTTTCAATTTTTTTGGGTTTAACAACATTAGATCTTCCAATTAGATTCCATGGATTTTACTGTTTTTGTGGATTTTATTGTTTTAGTTGTAAACACAAGTAGTACTAAGTGTTATCCAGTGTCACATTCAGTGTTTCTACTTGTAAACAAAAATACAAACACAATTTAAAGCTTTAGATTGATCGTGCTCAAGATAGCCTCATATGTCTAAAATTTCAAAGTCACCAATAGTCATTACAAAAACATTTCCCATCCTTAAAATGATGAAAACGATTCAAATCTCTCAACACAATCTCTTTACCAGAGACCATCGTTATATACTTCATTGCGTTATGCAATCTCCGCATACCCGTAAGTTCCCCGTGCTTATAAGCCCAAACACAACCGCTATTTTCTCGCTGTGCTGATACAGTAATCTCTCCTTCTCTGCTTCATCACCCTCTTCCTCTAGCTTGAAACGTCGTTGACTACGAACAAGGCCTCCCTTCTCTTGTCAGTCACGGCCGTGCGATGAAACAACAGCCATATCCCGTTCAGCTTGTGGTTGTTCGCCCTAGGCATGTGGAAAAAATGACTGAATTGCGGGTGACTGAATTGTAAGTTAGTGTTTCCCAGTTCAACCGAGTATTACTTTTCTATCTTAGCTCTACCCAGTGTTACTTAGTTTTTCTCCCAAAATCACCCAAAATCCAAAGCAAAACCTAAATTTGTAAGTTCTAAAACACACAACAACTATACAAAATCGATTATACATACCGTTGTATGATCAGAATGGGCGTCTGAAACGGTTCGGCAGCTATCTCCGGTGGTCTCTTCTACTTCTTCAGCTTCTGGATTTTTGGGAGCTTCTGCATTTTCAGCCTCAGCCGCTTTTTCATCCAATAGACGTTTGGATCGCCTCAGATTCATTGTACGCGCCATTCCTCCTACATCCAAATCGACGAAATAGCATATGAGACCCAAACAAACGACAAACACACCTTGCATATGAAAAAATCGATTAGAAATTCTTACTCGAAGCAATCAGCATTTCAGATTCCCTCTGCTCTCTACTTTGGATTACGGACGAAGTGAAGGAGGGGAGGAAGACGGAAAACGGAAGAGGGATTTTAGAGGTTAAATTGTCGAAATCGGTTTGAATCTGATTTTCGATTTCGGTTAGATTTTGTGGTCTGGGTTTTAGGTCTGGATTTTGGGGATTTTTGGATTGGGATTGATTTTCGGTTAGGGTAAACGGGTAAAGGGTAAAAGGCTGGGGATTCTTGTTATTTCTTTAAGTTTTGGGGTTATAATAGGAATCAACCGGTTTTCTAGATTTAAAATAAAATCAAAAATAATGAGAAAAAAAGAAGGGGGTAAAGGAGCGCTTTTTTTAAGCGAGAAGGGCTATAGAGCCATTGATCCGATAGATATGCATGTGGAGCTTATGAGCAAGTAGAAGATTAGATCCTCATTGTACGAACCACTTCACTATCTCTTACTAGTAGAGAGTAGAGTATCTATCTATTTGATCTCCGATCTCATCCATCGATATAATAATTTACAGTCTGTCTATAGAGAGAGAGGGGGCACATGGGGATGGGGCTTTGAAAGATGGAGATTTTCATGTGAGTGCACATGCGCTCTCTCTCTCATTTTCCTTCTCTTTGGGCTTTCTCTGTGGGTCCCTTCTTCTTCACTCTCTTGTTTCCCTATGCACATGTTCATTCTCCCTACTTCTTATCTCCACGCTCTTCGCGCGTTGCCTCCTCTCTCTCTCGTCCGTACTCCCCTCCCTATAGTTTACTTACTTGCATTACTATTTGTCGTCGTCTAGCTTTACTATTTTGTGACATTTTACAGAATTTATAACCTTCCATTTTGCTTATAATTCGTAACACGTTAGAAACAAGTTCAACTTCTCACAGTTTTATCTTTCAACCATTCTATAGTACGTATCAAGAAAAGGTTAGTACGTATCAATTATTTGTTTTCTGTTTTTTACTGTATTTTACACGTCTCCTATACAATAGTACAATACTGGGTTATTGCTGACTCATTGCTAGATAATCATACATCTGCCTTTTAATTAAAGGAACTATCAAATCTCGGTTATACTAAAACAAACAAAATTCAATTTAGATGTGAGCATGATCCACTTAAGTGACTGACGTGGCCACTTATTGTCTACACTTGTCGACATGGCGCGTGAAAAACCAAGTCTCTTTTGCAAGATCCAAATCTATGTATAACCCAAGTAAGAAAAAAAAAAAAAAAAGAACCCCCACAATCCGAAACACGAGGATATAAAAACGTACAACTGGACCCAACTTTGATGGCAATATTAACCATTTCTCAATTTACTAAATATAGAATTTTTTTTTAATCGAATTTCAGTTTTACATCTTATTTATAGACAAGCAAAACCAAAATTCGTTCCTAATCGAATATTACACTAAAGTAAACAAAAAATGTAACAAGAAACCAAACCAACCCGATATATAGTATTGTCTCTAAACTCAACTCATTTATGGCTTAAAACCAGTTCATGATAAACCAAAGTAGAATGGGACTGAACCGGCCAAATTATTTAACAGTCACCATTTTGTCCACTAAACCCATCACCACACATATATATATATACACATACCACACATGCACTTTCCATACTTCTTCAAAATTCTCTCAAAACACATCATTCCTCTCTCTCTCTCTCTCTCTCTAAATGGAGAAAGCTCTAGCAACTCCCGACAACACTAGATCTCTTCCACCATCGTGCTCAGCCGCCGTGAAATCACGCGCCGCTGGTTTTGAGCGCAGAACCAAACGAAGATTGTCGCAGACTAAGGCAAGCGTGTGTGGGTCCGGTGAAGAAGACGAAGAAGAAGAGGAAGAAGAGGTGAAGGAAAAGATTGAGGCGCTGCAGAAGATTATTCCCGGAGGAACGGCGCTTGGTGTGGACGCGCTCTTCGAAGAGACAGCTGGTTACATAATGTCTCTACAATGTCAGATCAAAACCATTAAAGTACTCACTTCATTTCTCCAACGCTTAGATAAACAAGATACAAAGTTCGGAGGTTGAACATGATGATGATGACACCAAGATTGTTCTTCTTTTCTTTCGAGTTAAAAAAAAAAAAGCGGTTTTCGTTGAATTTTTGTTTTTTAACTCTCACTTCCTTTGATCTCTTTAATATGGCTTTTAGCTTTTGATACTTGGAGAAAGAGATCTCAGTACTTTTTTCTTCGAAATCTTTCTCTTTAGTAAGACTTAAAATCAAAGTTCTGATTAATTTAAGGCGGCTCGTAGTCATGAAAAGTGTTGATAATTGGTACATAGGATATAACTTAATATTTAGTTGGAGGCCATATAGAAATTAAATTGAATCACGAGGAAGCACTTGCATTTGAGATTTGGCATTAATGATATTGAGCAAGTTAATGTTACGTGGCCCATTTTTTAAAGTTTGGGTGAGCTCATTTCACATGCTATATAACCAAGATTGGATATGTCGGTCGATATTTATTTAAGCTTACGACGAACATATAGGATTTGAGATCCGTGGCCCAACTGTCCAAAAATTGAGTTCATGTTACAAGACAATCGATTCAGCCGTGTAACAAAAGCTACGTACCATCTACACACAATTCATGAAATCAACGGCGCGCTACAAAAAATTCAAGATAAATGAATGATACACCTATTAGAAAAAGAAAAACAATTTGTATTCCACAGATAGCGGAAAGATATTAGTTTCTTACCAACCTAATTTACCAAATTACGATAAACAAAAGTAGTAGGATTGTTTGATAATCATTATACTTGAAAAGAAAAACGTACTCATCTAGCTGGCATTAAATGAAGCTGATACATATATTAATGTAACGGTAATTTAAACCATGGATACTTAAAGTAAGTGGTAACCAATCGTATAAAAGCACAAAAATAAGTTGTAAATCATTAATATTAACTTTTATTGTAATCCTTTACTACAAAATCATAGCTGCATTGTTTGTTTAAGTATTAACCAGTAACAACATCATACATGAGCCTAGAAAGACTACGACTCCATCCTACTTTTGCCTTGGTTGGGCTTAGTTGGGCCTGGGCCTATAAAACACCAAATGTACCCGTTAGGAAAAAGTAGTGGAATTTCTTTAACAAACTATTAACAACGTGCGCGGCAATATTTGTCGTCTACACTCGGATCGCTCGTCAATAATCATTACCAGCCGTCCGATTCTCGATTTTATTTTGTTCCCCACTAAAATCGAATAATATTCGATTCGATTCCCCTGGAAAATCAAAATCTCATCTTTTTAGCATTTTCCCTGGAAAGTTTGAAAAGGCACATCTTTTTTCATTCCTGAGACTCACCATTGCCACTACGGTTTCTGATCCTTCTTCCTCCTTGCAGATCACTCGATTTACTTATACTCCATTGCGGGAATCAGTGTAAATGGCGGATGAGTGGGTCATTGATGATCTGGAGAAGAAGAAGCAGGAACTGACACGGGATAATCGGGAATCGAAGGAAGAGGTCGAGAGATTATCGGGAGAAATCGAGGAGCTGAAAAGCGTGGAAGCGGTGATGAAGCAGAGGTTCGAAGAGATTGGGATTGAGATGGAGCAGTTCGAAGAAGAGAAGAAGGTTTTGGAATCTATATCGGCGAGAGCGGTGGAGCTCGAGGGCGAGGTGATAAAGATTCAGGAAGATCTCGCCACCGCTTTGACCGGCGGAGACGAGACGGCGGCAGAGGTGGCGGAATTGAAGAAAGGGTTAACGGAGAAAAGTGAGAGGTTCGAGAGGTATGAGAAGGAAGCGGAGAGTTTGAGGAAAGCGAGAGCTGAGATCGAGAAGAGAGTTAGGGATTTAGAGAGGAAAATTGGGGTTTTGGAAGTGAGAATAATGGAGGAGAAGAGCAAGAAACTCAGAGTAGAGGAAGAGATGAGGGAGAAATGTAATCAGAAAGACGAAGAGATCAACGAAATGCAGAGGAAAGTCGCTGACTTGAAAACTGATTGGGTGAAGGATGTGGGAGAATTGGAGAGTTGCAAGTCTGAGAAGAAGCGGGCAGAGGAAGCTTTGAGTGAATCAGGGAAAAGGGAAATAGAGATGGAGTTGAAGAAGGACGAGTTGTTGAAGAAGGTTGAAGAAGCTAAGAAAACGCTATTTGTGTTGAACGAGAGGATCATGGAGCCAACTCATGGAGTCAGAGCCATGAAGGATGGAGACAAAAGTTGTTCCTTGGAAGGACGATTACAGTGGCCACTGATCACTGCTAGTTCAGTTGGAGCTATTGGTTTGGTGGCAGCGACAGTGTTTATATGCTATTCAAAACGGACGTGATTCGATGATATTGAGCAGATGATTAGCTGCAGATGATAAGTTTTTGCAGTTTCGCAGTAATATAGGTGCCCTAAATTTTTGTCTGGCTTTGGCCTCGAATTTGTGATCTTTTTGGTTGTTGGATATGTTTTGTTTGTTTGTTTGTGATGATTGATGAATCTTTGGATTTTAGGCTATGAATGCATTTAATGTCGGTTTGTCATCACATATATATCTGCTTTTCTTAGAACAGTTGGCAGTATTTCTGTTAACTAATTACAAAGAGAAACTTGTTGCTAAATAGATTGATTGTCAGTTCTTCATTACACAGATCCTCATCAATGCTTGTAAACTCTAGCAAATGAAGAACATGTGGAACATACTAGTGGAAACTATAATACGATGATTACTAGAATAACATGTCACATTTCTCTTTTCTATGAATATGTGGGTCTGGCCTCTGGGTGTAGTGCTTATGCTTTTATTCCTTCTTTTCTGCCAAGATACAATCAGTTTTAACAAATTATTCACATTACGATAGTGCAAGAAAATGCAGAAGCCAGAGGAGCAAATCCAGAGAAGATATACAGTAAGAGAAGTGAATTATTTTGTTAAGCATCAAGTGGTTATAATTGTGTCTCAGACCCACCTAAACCTACCACACTATTACTACATTTATTTTATCTCGTGCTACTTGTTTTTCATATTCTTAATCTCTAATCAAAAAAATTTCATCTCCTCTTATTTCTTCTTCGTGGGTCCTCTTCTCCCTTTGCATCTCCACGTGCTACTATGTATGTACTATTTACCACTCTTATTGTTACTGACACTTAAATGTCACTTGAATGCAAACTATATATTTAGGTGAAAACCAAATCAAAGAGCAATAAATAAACACTAGTTATGCTTATTGAAAACTTGAAAAACCACCATCTATATACATCAATGATTTATATCCAATCTTGGGTTTTGCTGTCCAAAATACGAAATGACGAAGAGACAAGTAACCTTGTTTAGGTGTAATAAATGTAGCTTGACTTCTCTTTTAACGTCAAGCGACCACTAATTTAAGTACCCCTTGAGCTAATCTCAGAGAAACACAAAAAACAAAAGGGTCTACGTTAAGTCTACCTAGATTCTTGATTTGAGGCTTGCCCTACATCTTAATCACTCATAAGAGTGGAAACTTACTTGGATTATTTAGTCTTTACATGATATCAGACTTAGCTTGCATTTTTTAGATAGAAAGGTGAAAGGTGTCCTGCAATAAAACATAAGCAACGTACTGAGTTGATGAAATAACGTAAACAGAAATACGGATAGCGAGGTAAATCACCCATATGGGAGACAGCTTCTCATACGCGTCCATGCCTTTGCATGCATGAAAAGATTAATTTAATTTTTAATATTGATTCAGAATTCAAAGTGTTATTGCAATCACCAGAGGTATTAAATGGGATAGTGCAACATATCAACTAACCTCCACCTGTTTGTATTTACTTCAAAACATTCAAAAAATCCTTTGCTTCCCGGCTCTATTTATGAATTCTAGTTTCCGGTTTCATTCTACCACCAAGGACCACACAACACCATTTGCAAAAACAAAGAAATCGTTTGCTTTCTCTCTGTTTTTGAAATGAGAGGGATGAAGAGTCTTACCATCTGGGCTCTCTTTACTGCTTTACTATCCCATCAGCTGTTTGATTCAGTTACTTCCATCAGGTTCGAGGATGAGAAAACATACTACTCTCCTCCTGCACTACAAGAAAACGTTGAAATTCCGAGGGAAATTCTGAGGGAAAATGATTTCCTCGGAACATTCCGACGAAAAACCGAGGAAACTCCGAGAAGAGGCATTTCCTCGGAATGTCGTCGGAAATTTCCGACGACATCATGTTTCCTCGGAATTTTCCGAGGAATTTCCGAGGAAACAACGTCCGTGGGAAATTTCCGACGGAAAATTGTAAGATACCGAGGAAAGTTTGGAGCCGTTAGAGACCCGTTTGGAGAGCCGTTGGGTGATTTCAAGAATTCCGAGGAAATTCCAAGGAATCGTCGGTATTTCCTCAGAATTTCCTCAGTATGTCGGAGCCGTTAGAGACCCGTTTGGAGAGCCGTTGGGTGATTTCAAGAATTCCGAGGAAATTCCGAGGAATCGTCGGTATTTCCTCAGTATGTCGGAGCCGTTAGAGACCCGTTGGGGGAGCCGTTGTGGGATTTCAATAATTCCGAGGAAATACCGAGGAACGGTGGTTTGTCCTCGGAATTTCCTTGGAATTTCGTCAGTATTGTCGGCAGGATTTCATCTACAAATACACCCACCCCTCTTCCTCTTCATTCACTCCATTTCTTCTTCTCTCCTCCCACTATCTTTACACACGATTTTCCTTTAAAAAAAACATGTCTTCTTCAAATTATTATCGTTCTTGGATGGATCGACCTCATTTGGATCCGAACACGAAATTGCTTACGAAAGAATACGAACGAGGTCTAAAGGAATTCATGGGGTTAGTCAAACGACAACCGGAAGCCGAAACAGGTAAGTTAATATGTCCTTGCTCTAATTGTAAAAATAGAAAGGTTATTAAAGAGTTGGATGTTTGGACACATATTTTTTTAAATGGGTTTACACGAAGTTACAAAATTTGGTATCATCACGGGGAAACAGGATATGAACCTGGTAGTACTAGTGAACCTCGGCCGGCGTTTAGAGTAGAAGAACCAATTAGAACGGATTTAGACTATGGTGTAGGTATTGAGCAGATGGTAAATGATCATTTTAGAGGGGAAGATTTACCCAATGCAGAAGCTAGGAGATTTTATGATATGTTGGATGCTGGAAAGCAACCTTTGTATGAAGGTTGCAGAGATGGTCATTCAGCTTTATCATATGCTACAAGACTGATGTCCATTAAAACAGATTATAACTTGGCTGAAGACTGTGTGGATGCGATAGCTGAATTTGTAAAAGGTATTCTACCTGAGGATAACGTAGCTCCAGGTTCATACTACGAGGTTCAGAAACTTGTATCTGGTGTTAGTTTACCGTATGAGGTAATAGATGTATGCAGCGATAACTGCATGATTTATTGGAGGGCGGATGACCAGAGGATTACATGCAAATTTTGTGGGAAGCCTCGTTACAAAGATACGAGTGGAAGAGTTAGAGTGCCATATAAAAGGATGTGGTATTTGCCTTTGAAGGAAAGGTTGCAGAGGTTGTATCTTTCGGAACGGACAGTGCAACGAATGAGATGGCATGCGGAGCACTCAACAGATGGTGAGATTAGACATCCTTCAGATGCAAAAGCGTGGAAGCATTTCCAATCAAAGTATCCCGACTTTGCATATGAGAGAAGAAATGTCTACCTTGGATTATGTACCGATGGTTTCAGCCCGTATGGGAAGAGTGGAAGACAATATTCTCTATGGCCAGTCATTGTTACACCATATAACTTACCCCCAAATTTGTGCTTGCGACGAGAGTTTTTGTTTCTCTCCATTCTCGTTCCCGGACCAGAGCATCCTAAGAGATCGCTTGATGTGTTTCTTCAGCCACTAATATATGAGTTGCAACAGCTATGGGGTGAAGGTGCTGAAACATACGACATTTCGTGTAAAGAAAACTTTCAAATGCGGGCAGTACTACTGTGGACAATAAGTGATTTTCCAGCATATGGTATGTTATCTGGATGGACAACGCATGGGAGGCTATCATGTCCATATTGTCAAGATGACACAGATGCTTTCCAACTAAAGAACGGAAGAAAAACGTGTTGGTTTGACTGTCACAGACGATTCCTACCACATGATCATCCATACCGTCGGAGTAAGAATTTCTTTAGGAAGAACAAACAGGTGTTTGATGGTCCACCTGAGGAAGTTAGTGGGAAAGTTTTGAAGACACAATTAAGAGATTTTGGTGCAGAAAGGACGCCAGACGTCGGTGGACATGAGCATTTTCCTGTAGATGCTGTTGGAGAACTACATAACTGGCACAAGAAAAGTATTTTCTTTGATTTGCCATACTGGGAGGATCATCTGCTAAGGCATAATTTAGATGTCATGCATATTGAGAAGAACTTTTTTGACAATCTCATGAACACGATCCTTAACGTTAAAGGTAAAACAAAGGATAATTTGAAGTCAAGACTGGATTTAGTCGATATATGTGCTCGTCCAGAACTTCATGTTGATGAGAATGGTAGGGCTCCTTTTCCCATATACCAGCTTGATACAGAGGGGAAAAATGCGTTCTTTGATTGGATTTCAAACGATGTGGAGTTTGCAGATGGTTACGCATCTAATTTGCGAAACTGTATCGACAGAAAGGAAGGAAAGTTTATTGGCTTGAAAAGTCACGATTGCCATGTGATGATGCAGCGCCTCCTTCCGTTTGCCTTCAAGGAACTATTACCACGAAAAGTTCATGAAGCTGTTGCAGGGATAAGTGCTTTTTTCCGCGATTTATGCAGCAGATCAGTGACTCTTGAAGGTATTACAAATTTGAAGACTAACATTGCCGTGATTCAGTGCAACCTTGAGAAGATATTTCCTCCATCATTTTTTGATGTTATGGAGCATCTTGCTATTCACCTTGCAAGAGAATTGGAACTTGGTGGTCCTGTGCAGTATAGATGGATGTATCTGTATGAGCGGTATATGTTCCATTTGAAGAAGAAGGTGAAAATTTTTTAAAAAAATTTCATTTCATCTTAATTATTATTTACATTTTCATTTTTTATATTTCAGTCGGTTCCAAAGAAGAAGGGCCGAATGTTGGGTTTGGCTCGTCGGTCCCGGTCGGTTACGTCTTCTTCTGCAGCCCCTCCTTTTGTTGATCCAGAAGCACTTATGGGTCAGTTGCAGGACAAGGACCAACGCATATCTGCGTTGGAGACTCAGATGGCAACTCAACAGGCGAGCTTCGAGGCACAACAGACGAGCTTCGAGGCACCGAGGAAGATGAACGAGCAGATGATGGAAATGATGAGGAGGTTGCACCCGAACGTCGATTTCCCGACCATGCAAGATCCCAACACACAAAACCCGTAGCTTTTTATTTTTCTCAAAAACATTGAATGTTTTTTTTTATTTGTACGACTTTCAATTTTAAATTTATGTTTTCGAAATTAAATTTCTAAATTTTATTTTTTAATTTTCGATTTTAATTTTAATTTTATATTTTCGATTTTAAATTTCTAATTTTTAAAAAATTTTAATTTTTTAAAAAATTATATTTCTTATAATTCCGAGGAAGCCATCCCTCGGAATATTCCGACGACCGGTTCCTCGGAAATTTTCGACGGACATGTTCCTCGGAATATTCCGAGGGATTATTTCCCTCGGAATTTTCATACAAATTCCGACAATTCGGATAGTCGGAATTTTCCTCGGTTTATTCCGACGAATCTATCCGTCGGTTTTTTCCGACGACCTCTCCGACGAATACACTTCCTCGATATGTCCTCGGAATGTGGGTTTCTCGGATATCCGTCGGAAATTTCCGAGGAAATTCCGAGGACCAACAAAATTCCGAGGAAATTTTTCCGAGGGATAAAATACTCGGTATTTCGTCGGAAAAACGTTATTCCGACGGAATTCCGAGGATTTCGTCCCTCGGTATTCACTTGTTTTCTTGTAGTGCTGACCCAAATGCAGGATCTCCTCCCTATGGTAAGCAAAAAAACATGCACTCCCAACTTTTTTCTGCGTTTTGATGTAATATTGTAGCATCTTTACTGACTGATCTTTGTTTTTGTTTGACATGCAGGAACTCCTCCATCACACGGAGGATACACTCCAACTCCTTCGACTCCATCGCATACCCCTCCTTCTAACTGTGGAAGTCCGCCTTACGACCCAACTCCTTCAACTCCATCTCACATTCCAACTCTTTCGACTCCAACTCCTCCAACTCCTCCAACTCCTCCAACTCCTCCAACTCGATCTCACACTCCAACTCCTCCACCTCCTCCAACTCCATATCACACTCCAACTCCTTCGACTCCATCTCATCACACTCCAACTCCATCACACAGTAGTCCTCCTTGTTAGTGTTGAATAACTACAAACACACATTTAGAATATTACAAACAATGCCAATTCATAAAATATATAAATAGTGTTGTATTTTAATTTATGTATTATTTATGTTTCTGTGTAATTTGTTTTTTTTGTTATTTTATTTTGTATTAATTGTGTTTAATATAACATTGTTGATGTATAATATTTATCTTATAATGTTATTTAATGTCCTTTTATATTAATAATTTCTTTTCATTTTACCAATTTCTTTATTTTATATATATGAAATAAAATTATTTGAGGGTTAAAATTAATGAATTATATAATTATAACCAAAATGTAAAGAAAATATGAAACCTCAAATTTGAGGTTTAACTGTTCAAATTTGATTCGATGATTAGCTGAAGATGATAATTTTTTGCAGTTTCGCAGTCATATAGGTGCCCCAAATTTTTGTCTGAATTTGGCTCGAATTTGTGATGTTTTTGGTTGTTGGATATGTTTTGTTTGTTTGTTTGTGATGATTGATGAATCTTTGGATTTTAGGCAATGAATGCATTTGATGTCGGTTTGTCATCACATATATCTGCTTTTATTAGAACAGTTTGCAGTATTTATGTTAACTAATTACAAAGAGAGAACTTGTTGCTAAATAGATTGATTGTCAGTTACACGGATCATCATCAATGCTTGTAAACTCAAGCAAATGAGGAACATACTAGTAGAAACTATGATACGATGGTTACTAGAATAACATGTCACGTTTCTGTTTTCTTTGAATATGTGGGTCTGGCCTCTGGTGTAGTGCTTATGCTTTAGTTCCTTATTTTCTGCCAAGATACATTCATTGCAGATTAGGATTAAGTACCAAAACACCATAATGTTTGTCGGTCAAATTTTCCTGGTACCTGAATTTTTTTATGGATCAGCAGCCCGGAGAAGCTCAAGGAGTCCACAGCAATTCCTCCACGAAGTTGGTTGCTGCACGGGTTGCTTGGGGCACAGTAGAGGCATCTGGAAAATGTAAAGGCTAGTGTCTTAAGATACAAATGAGAAAAAGCTAGACTACTACTGAAGATGTGCTTATGGAGAAAGATGTGTCATTTGCTTGTTTAGAGTGAAGTTGCGAACCTTGTTTTCATCTTTAGGTACAAGAGATTCATCTTGATGGGTTTCAGGTTCTTCGACATGAGCTGAAACCGGTAAGGACCCATCAAAGTAATACCTCGAAAGGCTGGAATCAAGGTCAGACTCACTGGATGAGTCATCGGTATCCTCTTTTAAAGCTGATGATGACCTTACTCCTTCTAGTATCTCCGGTGTATTCAGATTTACTGCACCTAGATCTGCAATCTCGCTGCTATCATTCACACCGTGGAAAACTACATTTCTTTGTTCTGTTTCTGCAGGCGTGTCTTCTTGAAACTGTAGTACAATCTCTTCAGACTTGTTCAGATATGGGAAGTTGTTGCTCTTCGCGACCTCAGCTCTCACACCGATATTACGTCTAAAAAGCTCTAGAACCTCCTCGTCTTCCATTTCATACTCAGTGACATCATGATCTTCAAAGGTGACCGCCTGTGAGTTAGATTGATCTGTGGAGCCTTCTTCTTTGTAATCCACTAGATCAAACCGTTCAGCGATTGTACCTCTGATCCTATCATCTTCCTTATCACTCCTCGTCTCATCAACTGAGTTGCTTGCTTCTCCAGTGGTCTTCTCCTCGTCTTCACCTACCTTTTCCATTCTTCTTTTGGTATGCTTACGCTTTCTCTCTCTCTCTCTCTCTCTCTCTCTCTCTCTCTCTCTCTCTTTCTCTCTCCTCCTACTTCGAGCTTCTTTCTTATGGATCTTTTGCCGGTTTAAAGAGCCAATGCATTCACAGGCTCAAGCTATCTAGAAAGTTTCTTCCTATTTTAGTTGCAATATTATCATCGTTCAAACGACTGAAAAGTACCAAACACAGACTAAAACCAACGAAGAAGATAAAGAAGTAGTAAAAAAAGTAGAAACTATGGTGGAAAGTTTGAAGGGTAGGTGAGAGGGAAAAAAGGAATGACTGATGGACCAAAGAAGAAGATGTGCACACAGTTGTTTTGACTAGTTGGTTCGCCGTGGAAAAACAAGTCGTGATAGTGTTCAAAGACGACATTTTTAGAAACAGAGCATAAAAGAGAATCACATCATAGAACAAACCTCGCACTTCTTCTCACTATGATCAAATCGTTTTAAGAATAAATTGGATCAGTAATATGCATATTGGTTTAATTTTCTGTCCATAGCGTGTGAAAGACATGATGAGTCTTCTGTCTTCTCCAAGAAATCAGAAACTTTGTGTGTTTCAAAAGAACATATATTTGTCGTTGAATTTTTACAAATTTTTTTTAGGACTCAATCCCTCTTCTTCTTCTTCTTCTTCTTCTTTCAAGATTCTCTTCCTTATTACCAACTCCGCTTTCCGATCTAAGACACATGTTAGTTTGTTCTCTCTCGTTTGATTTCTCTCGCTACATATTTACATTTTGTTTGCCATGAAGTTCTTGTACACTTTTGGAGTGCTCAACTCTAAGAATGGAACAATAAAGCTCTGTTTCTATATCCGAGAAACTTTTATAAGTTCAGATTTTGTCTGGTATCCATCAAATTTGTAAGAAGGACTATCACTTTGCAATAGCATTTATACAAGGGGTGTACTTTTGCGAGTTACACGGAGATATTATGAAAACATCAATAGTCTCATTTGTTTCTTTTCTATTCAATGCAAGTGATCTATAACTTGTGGTAGATTATCAATTCTGCATACATACAGGCTACGTCATTCTCATAGCTCTATTATATCATGACACCTTGGGAGAAATTTTGATTGGCATTCCGAGGGAGGGAACTGGGAGAGGATCCATGCTGATTGCCTCATCTGGATAGACTAAGGACCAATTGTAACGTGTCACAACGAAATGCAGGAAAACGAGGATGCTGACTTTTGCTAGTTGGTGACCTGCACAAAGCCTTGGTCCTCCTCCAAATGGAAGATATGTATATGCTTGTATTGGCTTATCAAACCTTGAAGGATCAAAACTCATTGGATCTTCAAAGATTCCAGGATTGTAATGAGTTCCATAAGTTGTCCAAAGTATCTGCACAGAACTAGAAAGTGGTTTATTAGTAACGAAACAGAGTGTTGACTTAGAGATTGAAAGGATCTAGAGAGATGATGTGCTTCACCTTCCAGCCTTTGGGGATTGTGTATCCTCCATAGTCAATATCTGCAACTGCTTTTCTGAAGGAACCGAAGATTGGAGGGGACAACCGCATTGTTTCGCGAACAACTTGCCAGCTATACTTCATCTTCTTCACATCTTCCACTGTAAGATATTCTCCTTCCCCTTTGTTTGCTTTTATTTGAACATGTTCTGAGATGAATCAAGACAAATCTGAGAGTTGTGTTTGACAGGATAAAGAATATTCCAGAGATACGTTATTGTTTTGTTTGTTACCTTGAAGGAGAATGTCGCGGCAAGTTGGGTGTTGAGCTAACATCTTGAAAGTCATGGCCATGGCGTAAGAGGTTGTGTCATGAGCTGCAAACACTAACAAAACCATATTATCTACGACTTCTTCTTCCGTTATGTCGCCTTTGATCAACCCTTCTACTAGCCTCGAGAAGAGCGTCGTGTTTGGTCTCTCGGCTTCTTCTTCCATTTCTCTTCTCTTCTTCCTAACCTTCCCAACCAGCAACGTCTCTATCTCTAGCCTAGCTTTCTTCGCTCTAGCAAACCTAGAACAAGGAAACTCAACCGGCAGAGCAAAAACTCCTTCTAAAACCCTCTCGAAGATCTCTAACATCCCAAGCTCCACTTTGATCCCATACAAACACTCAAAGACTACAGTAAAAGTGAGAGCTTTTGTCGAACGGTAGAGGCTAATCTCTTCTTTGCCTTGCCATTCGGTTTCAAGATGAAATCGAACAGTGTCACAGAGCTTAGGTACTAAGGACTCTAACCCATTGTAACTAAGGCTATTAGCTACAATCCCTCTAAGGACCCGATGCTTCTCGCCTTGCTTAGCCATGATGCAGTTCATGCCCATTAGCTGAACAGAAGACGAAGGCCATGAGCTTACCACTAAGTTAAACTCATTAGACAATATTAGCCTATTGGCTTCAGCGCCATTAACTACTATTGTTGGTGATCCCATGATTTTTGTCTTGAAGAGGTTCCCATGTTTGATGATCCTCGGATTTACGAAATCCTCGAACAGTCTGTTGCTTTTCTGAGCTTTGTAGAACTCCATTGTTTCGCCTATCCATGGAAGCCCCATTTCTCCCGGAGGAAGCTTCTTCTTCTGATGCTGGAGCTTCTTCGATGTGAACTTGTGAGGTTTCTTGCGGAAGAAGAAAAGTGTGCCGGAGAGGGTTGCAGCTATGCATAAGAAGGTCCATGAGAGAAGAACGTTTGGTTCTAGAGCCATTTTTGTTTGTTTACTTAATTAACCAGTTGTTAATAATCAAGTTTGGAGAAATCTGGATTACGAGATGAGTATTTATAAGTGGAGTTTTTTTTTTTTTGTGAATTTTAAGGTCAAAACCAAGTAAGATTATTCTAATTTTCTTTCTTTTCTTTTAGACTTTTTTTTTTCTGGGGTCTGACACATGATTGATCTTCAAGATACAGTTCCTTAAAGAGCTCAGGCTGCGATATATTTTTTCATTTTTTTATGCAGCAGACGGTGACACTAAACATGTTATGCAGATGCATACACATGTAGTATGGTGATTATAAAATTAAATATGAACATAACTCATATTTCCTCATATGGAAATCATTATTGAAGTAATAAACTAATAACATACCATATCGAAATTGGTTTGCTTCATGTTCTCTAAAGTATACATCTCCAAAGAAACTATGGCATTTCTTATATTGAACAGAAATTTTATGAATTAAAATTCCGAATACTTTTGTTTGACAAAAAAAGAGGAGAAATCTTATGTATCTAAGAACGGCTAGCTAGTTGATGGGGAAAAAAAACAGAACCAAATTATAGCTAAATATTGCTAGATTTATTGTTCTAAATATGCCACATGGCAATATTGTGTCTCAGAAAATTTAGTAATTCATGTTGTAGATCTACTATGTGCAATATCTACAAACCATTTTGATCGATATATGAATTAATTAGATGTCTAATTAGATTTTCAATATAATGAGCACAATTGTTTCTTAACAAATTAACAAAAAAATGTATAGGTTGACTTTTTATGTATTTTTCTTGTTTCTTTTGTTGAATTTGGGTGAGAGAGAGAGAGACAATTGCATGTGCTTGGACGTTGGAATATGATATAACCAAGACTGTAAATGAATGTATAACATATGAATCTGATCTCCATAATCTCCCTCTTAAATAATTTCATAATATTTTATATTCTTGTGCTCATAATAACAGTACATTATAATTTAAGAGCATCATTATTGGGGAGTTCTGAACTTGAGTCTCTAACAAAAAAAAGATATTATAAAAAAATATAAACTAATTATTTATTCTTAGAGGTTCTAATACCTTTGTAATCATTACACCAAAACCTTTTTAGTTCAGAACTCCCCAATAATCCCCAATAATGCTCTAAACACACTTGCTCACGAAATGTTCCATTAGATTTATATCATTACTGGGAAAAAGAAATTATACGCGAATCCCTAAAGATCTGCTGTGGCCGGCTGCTTCTGTTATGTCGAAGTTACGTTGCAAACTGCGCGCGTGAGAGAGAGAGAGAGATGTGTACACTTGATTTAATTATCCACACACACATACATTAAACTAATTAATCTTAAGGTTTATAGTACGTCCACAAAATAGCATAATAGATAGTTCATTGTGTATACTTTCGGGAATTTAGCACTCTCGAACGTTACATTATTCTTTTTTTTTTTTTTCAACGTTACATTATTCTCAAATTGTAGACACTTTGTTTTCCATGGTATTGTTCATGCACCTAAGATAAAATTATATAATTTTGATAGATGAAAGGATAATTTGGAATAAGTAAATAACGAATAATTGGTTAAGAAGTCGCTTTTAAAAGATTCCTTTTTAATAGTGCCTATATGATCGGCATATTGAAAGAATATAAAAACGTGTATTAACCTTGTCGCGGCACTAAGCATATATGATGCTACTTTACGTCGTCGGTTTTTGTTAAATAACCTGCAGAACAAAACAACTTCTTATAGAAATTACAAAATAAGAAAGAATCTTAGTTTAATTATTCAAATAATTATACGATTATCGTAAGATGTAGTTTATCTTGTAAACTATAATTAGACTAGATCGATTATTGGGAATTTGGGAAGGCAGAAGAGTAGCAGCCGCAAGAAATGATGATGAGGATGATGATGATTGACATTGACAACAACAATTATACAACGTTATGATGGTCATCAATCATCATCAACGGTATTGTTCTATATATGTTCGGTTAGAGTGTCCTACTAGTACATAGTAATAATTAAGAACGTTTTACTCGAAAAAATGCAATTAGAACTTTTGCATGCATGTAGGTAGGAAGACACATAATGGTATTTGTATATTTGGTAGTTAAGACTTTGATGCTTTGAATGGACGGGGATTCTAATTTAGTTCATTTGGTTGGTTAGATCGCTTTGAGCGTTTCGAATTAAACTTGTCCGTATGTTTTGTTGCTTTATTTTGGAGTAATTCAGATTGAACCGTTCTAATTGTATTAGTGGAAAAAACACCTAACTATTCCTATCAAATTAGATTTCACCGTTTACTCTTCCTGATAGATTACGCCGACATCGACAGTGCAACTATTCGCCTTTTCATTGCTTTAATTTGACTTGTCAGTCTAATAGATATACATTACAAGTCTTGCAAGCCTAATGCAACAAGAGAAGAAGATAGTGTATGAACATATTCTGTATTTATTCTAATAAAGAAACAAATCATCTATTGTAGAGTGTCAACGGATATGAAATGATATATATCATATACCAACTAACAGACTTTCTTTTTGTTTTTTTGGACAAAAAACTAACAGACTTTCAAAAGTCACGTCTCAAAACCGGAAGATTTAATTGGTATTGGAAATGGATATGATTTTAGTTTATTTTCAAGGTTACAAATTAAATGTCATACCGTAACATGGGATATTTGAATATTCACGTGGTGTCTAGTGCCTACATGGGCAAAGGACGTTAATCATGAATTTGTAACAAAATTTATCCTTATTTATTCCTATGGCCCTAATCAAAATTGCCGGAGTGTCAACGGATATGAAATGATATATATCATATTAACTAGGCCATCTTGCTTTGGGAACTAGCTCGTAAATTCAATCCAGCTGAAAAGAAGAGCATTTAGCCAATTAAAATTTGAAATAAAGATATGCATTACAGATAATTTGAAAATAAATCACAATATTAAATATCAAATGGCATTAGCGGAAACACAGTTTGTCGTTTGTTAAGTGATTAAAAAAAAAAATCAATTGATGTTGTAGCTGTGTTTGAACTGAAACGGTGGAAAAGTGGTTGAGTAGAGTTTTTTTAAGTTTACGTCCCTAACAATAAAAAAAAAATCTCAAATGAAAAAAATACTCCAAATAGCTTAAAATAAAAGATCAGTTTTAACAAATTATTCACATTATGATAGTACAAGAAAATGCAGAAGCCAGAGGAGCAAATCCAGAGAAGATATACAGTAAGAGAAGTGAATTATTTTGTGAAGCATCAACTGGTTATAATTGTGTCTCAGACCCACCTAAACCTACCACACTATTACTACATTTATTTTATCTCGTGCTACTTGTTTTTCATATTCTTAATCTCTAATCAAAAAAATTTCATCTCCTCTTATTTCTTCTTCGTGGGTCCTCTTCTCCCTTTGCATCTCCACGTGCTACTATGTATGTACTATTTACCACTCTTATTGTTACTGAAACTTAAATGTCACTTGAATGCAAACTATATATTTAGGTGAAAACCAAATCAAATAGCAATAAATAAACACTAGTTATGGTTATTGAAAACTTGAAAAACCACCATCTATACACCAATGATTTATATCCAATCTTGGGTTTTGCTGTCCAAAATACGAAATGAAGAAGAGAGAAGTAGTAACCTTGTTTAGGTGTAATAAATGTAGCTTGACTTCTCTTTTAACGTCAAGCGACCACTACCTCCTTGAGCTAATCTAATTAGAGAAGCACAAAACAAAAGGGTCTACGTTAAGTCTACCTAGATTCTTGATTTGAGGCTTGCCCTACATCTTAATCACTCATAAGAGTGGAAAGTGGAAACTTACTTTTAGTCTTTAGTCCTTTACATGATAATATGATATCAGACATCGCTTGCATTTTTTAGATAGAGAGGTGAAAGGTGTCCTGCAATAAAACATAAGCAACGTACTGAGTTAATGAAACAACGTAAACAGAAATACAGATAGCGAGATAAATCATCTATATGGGAGACAGCTTCTCGTACGCGTCCATGCCTTTGCATGAAAAGATTAATTTAATTTTTAATTTTGATTCAGAATTCCAAGTGTTATTGCAATCACCAGGGGTATTAAATGGGATAGTGTAAATGCACCTGCAACATATCAACTAACCACACACTCCTCCACCTGTTTGTATTTACTTCAAAACATTCAAAAAATCCTTTGCTTCCCTCTATTTATAAATCCTAGTTTCCGGTTTCATTCTACCACCAAAGACCACACAACACCATTTGCAAACAAACAAAAATCTTCTGCTTTCTCTCTGTTTTTGAAATGAGAGGGATGAAGAGTCTTACCATCTGGGCTCTCTTTGCTGCTTTACTCTCCCAGCAGCTGTTTGCTTCAGTTACTTCCATAAGGTTCGAGGATGAGAAAACATACTACTCTCCTCCTGACCCAAATGCAGGATCTCCTCCCTATGGTAAGCAAAAAAAAACATGCACTCCCAACTTTTTTCTGCGTTTTGATGTAATAAGAATCTTGATTTTAGCATCTTTACTTGACTGATATTTGTTTTTGTTTGACATGCAGGAACTCCTCCATCACACGGAGGATACACTCCAACTCCTTCGACTCCATCGCATACCCCTCCTTCTAACTGTGGAAGTCCACCTTACGACCCAACTCCTTCAACTCCATCTCACACTCCAACTCCTCCAACTCCATCTCACACTCCAACTCCTCCAACTCCATCTCATCACACTCCAACTCCATCTCATCACACTCCAACTCCATCACACAGTAGTCCTCCTTGTAACTGTGGAACTCCGCCCCACGACCCAGCTCCTTCCACACCTTCACACCCTTCACCGCCTTCACACCCTTCAACGCCTTCATCTCCTCCTTCTGGTGGATATTACTCATCTCCTCCACCAAGTACTCCAATCGTTGAGACTCCACCAAGTACTCCAATCGTTGAGACTCCACCAACACCAATTGTTGACCCTGGCACACCCATCATTGGAGGAACCCCACCAACTCCTTATATTGACCCTGGCACTCCTGGAACTCCTTTCGTTCCTGCTCCTTTTCCACCAATCACTGGAACATGCGAGTAAGTGGCGTATATCCCTCTCTCTGTTACATTACAGTACGACATATATATAGTACTGGTTTCTCACGTCATGAGTTTTATTGTCTTTGTGCAGTTACTGGAGAAACCACCCTACGTTGATATGGGGTCTTCTTGGCTGGTGGGGAACTGTTGGAGGAGCTTTTGGTACAGTCAGTACCCCAAGTAGCATCCCAGGGTTTGACCCTCACATGAACCTTCTTCAAGCACTTTCCAACACCCGCACCGATGCCATTGGGGCTCTCTACCGTGAAGGCACAGCGTCTTGGTTAAACTCCATGGTCAACAATAGGTTCCCTTTCACTACGCCTCAAGTCAGAGACCACTTTTTGGCAGGACTTTCTTCAACCAAGGCAGCCACAAAACAGGCCCATACCTTCAAGCTTGCCAATGAAGGTCGTCTAAAGCCCAGAGTCTGAAAAGAAGAGAGAGTTTCTCATTTCTCAGTTGTTTGTTGGTTTGCATTAAAACACTCTTAATTAAATTATCCTATGCAGTATGTGTGCTCAGTAGAGTTTTAAGTGTCCAATAGCTTCTAGTAATATTTATGATGGATACTCCTTTATATTTGATGATGTTATTTCCTTTTTTTTATTTCTTGATCTTAAATAAATATTTAGTAGTTCCCCTGTTCTGTTTCTCAACCAGTGTTCAAGAACGTCCAGAGAAATGTATCCCATGCAAATAAAAGTGAACAAAGACAGAAATAATGCACTTTGAAAGATACAAACCCGAAGGAGAAGCTATAAGTAGGATCAGAAACATTAATATCAAAAGAGAGTGGATGAAAAGAGAAATTCAACATACTTCGTAGTTCGTACATAGACCAAGGTACAAAAAAAAGTCAAAGTCTAAATACAGATTGACATGCCTACCGACCAA
The DNA here is from genome assembly GCA_010577795.1 of Isatis tinctoria. NCBI lineage: Eukaryota > Viridiplantae > Streptophyta > Magnoliopsida > Brassicales > Brassicaceae > Isatis > Isatis tinctoria. The sequence goes on from CM021247.1 coordinate 2,647,813, forward strand.
TACATTGTCATAAATTTCTCCATTAAATTGTTCATGAGCATTTTTGAAAAAATTCAGGTAAGTGATGTGTCTCACAACTGGATGAATTTCCAGAAATGACAAGTCCATTAAGATATACTAGCATTAAAGAAGGGGCAGTAGCGCATCAGAGGTGTGGTGTTGCTGTAATAAACTCGTGGAGTAAATATTGCAAGATGGTCTCCATGCATTCAAGTAACAAACCCCAAGTTCTACCAACCAATGAATAAAAATCTCTTTACGAATGTAAGAAACTGCATTAATGATATTGAGTTAGTGTTCATGGTTATGAGGAGACAGCATGTTTAGGAATATCTTTATCCCAAGTTTATCTTTGTCCAATGTTCTTTTTATTCTTATTACTGATGCTAACTTGTTAATAATTCCAACACAATCCATATGGAAACAACTGATAAAAATGGTCTCTGCATTTCTAAGGTTATAAGAAATCAGTCGCGAAGCTGCATATGAAAATAATAATTAGCAGTGTAACTAGGACCTACGTGGTTGTTTTGAAATCAATCTTCATGGCAATTATCATTTATCAGCCTTGTAAAAGAGATGCTCCCAGTCTCATGCCTTCAACGGAAATAGCGTGTTAAGTGGTAAATTCTTTGCTCGTCAAGTGTACTAATAACCTGCAAATCTGAAATATGAACTGAAAAAGAAAAAAACTTTCATATCACGAGATGTCTTGACACATGGGGATTTGCAGCCAATGCCACAAAACAGCCATCTGTCCACATAGACTATTGCTCATAAGTGCATGCAGTTGCATCGAGTATCCTTTGGATTGGGGTTCTTGTTATGATATTGGACTTGCTCCATTAACTAATTCAGCTGAAGCAATGGCATTGCTAAATTCAAACTTCTGCGGATTTTGATACATGAAACTGATAGCTACTCAACTCATATACAAACTTCATCTTGATATGTAAATGGGATGCATTTGATTTAATTTATAGATTCTTAAGCTTGATTTGATCGGCAGCATTTAGAATACTTTAGGAAGAGTGCTCACTAAGTGATTTCTGATCGTCTTGATAGAAAAGTGTCCTGCCTTTTTAACATAATTAATCACATCCTGCTGCCTTGAGAGAGCTAAAATTTCATAATTGGATACACTCCACAAATTAAGACAGGTGCCAAAACACATGTATAGCAGCAACAAACAACATTTTTAGCTATGAGGGGATTTCACTCATTTGACTGCTGATAAGACATGTAGCTCCTTTTGGTTCCTCTGCTGCAGTAAAAAAATAGGTCTTTCATGTGTTCTTGTTGCTTTGTAACATTGAATTTTGGTTTACTTTATAAACTAATGTGTGAGAAATGCATGATTGTACTAACTTCTTGCAGAGACTATACCACCAATTTATCACATCGAGCTTCTTTCCTCATCGCTGCACTTTAGTTTTCAGGTATGTATTTCGTTACTCACGAAGCGTGAGTATAAATCGCATTCCTTTCTAAGTCTCATTGCAATAACAGATCTCTCATATGCTGCAGAGTCTCAATCTGAGGACTGCCTTTGTGGCAGCCAGGAGCTTCTACCACCAGCTTTAGTAATTCTCTTGTCCCTTCATGACATGTCGCTGGATTTAAGATTCTGATCCATTGAAGTTACTTGCCAAGACTCTCAAAGCCAGAATCGTTTTGCGTTTCTGCGGCCTTGTCTAGAGATTAGTAATCATGAGGTACGGTCTATACTCTCTCTGGTGTATTTTCTTGCATTAGTATCATTAGAAAGTGGAAACTCTTGAGCTGATAAGAGCTAGGGAAAAGAGAACTTGTCCTCTGCGGTATGAGAATCCGGAGTAGAAAAAGGTTTGGCCTTTAGCGTCCCTGTTCATACTCCATGTCCATACTTAGAACTTAGAAAGATCTAGATTATGTAACCAGGATGAACCATTCGTATGCAAGCTTTTGCATCTCATTAATAATTGCATATATATTTTGGGGGAAAGTCTCTTTTTCTTGAAATTATTAGCGGTAACGTTCACATACATAATCAAGATATATGTAAATTAGGTCCCTCTCAAATCGGTACCCGTCTTTATTCTACGTTCTTTAATTAATGTAAGTGTAACATGAATATATATGCATAAAATCGATCTCAGACGAGAGGGTACGTAGAAGCTCATGTTAATTTAACATTAATTAAACAAGTTGGAGAGGTGGTTGGTTTTGGTCGGAGGAATTCTGATTTGGTTCAAGAAGGTTAACCGGAATATAATTCCGGTTGTACTGCTCCGACTGATGAGAAGATGACACACCTGACTCGTAAACAGTCCCTTGATGTATCACACTCGATTCCTGCTGCTGTAGTCCCGCTCTTTCAGAAATCTGCAGAAATATTATATAGAATTTACTCATCACGAGATTGCATATCGGGAGAAAAAAGAAAATCAAGATGCAAAAAAAAATTTAAATATATATAAGACCTTGGATCGGAGATACATGTTATCGTTTTGAAGCTCGATTTCCTACAAGAAAACATGAAAATAAAAGAAATCAATGATTTGAAAGAGAAGATTGTTATATAAAGTAGGGTTAGGTTACTTGTCGGGGAAAATATGTTTTTACCCTTTTTTGCATGTACTCTATCTCTGCAATTAACATCTCGTGCTGGGGAAAAACCAAACAACGAAACGGCCAGAATCAGATCAAGTCTTTAAAGATGATAAATCGAAGCATATGTGATTGTAGAACACGAAATTGTAACTAACCTTCTTGGAGCGGACACGACTGATGCCTTTCTCAAGCCTACCTTCAAGATTCTTGAGTTCCTTTAGGTTCAAGGAACCAAGAGATTCACCAAGAATGTGTCTATTCAGATTCTGAATGTCCCGAATCTGTCTCCGAAGCTTAGACGACTCTTGCTGATAGTACTTCATTAAGTGTGTTCGATCCATGATTTAAACAATGGATTAAGTATAAAGTCAGAAAATGAAATTGGAACTTCGTAAAGAAGAAGAAACTTAGTGGTAAAATTAATCAGAAAAAGGTGAATTAACTTAATGAATGAATCTTACCTGAGTATTAGCTTCGGTGACAGAAGGAGGATTAACGGCGTCGGAGCAAGCTTTCTTGTACCTTTCGATCGTTCCTCTCACACTTTTCATCGTACGATTTCACCAACATCCACACACAAAAAAAGAAGAAAAAAGATTTGATAAATAACATAAGTATATATATGTTTTTTTTTCTTTTAAGTAAGGTTTTAAAACAGTCAAGTTTTGTCCGGCCAAAACTTTTTGGGCATATTTTTGACATTTCACAAGGATTTTTAGTTATTACTAGTTCCGAACCCGCGCTACGCCGCGGTCGTTGGGTTTGGATACCTACTTGGCTGGTTTAGGCCTAAACATTTATCTGAAATTAAACTCGAACATGAACCCGATCCGAGAAACCCGAACCCAACCCGAAAAAATATATTAAAACCCCGATCGGTTAGTTTATCCAAACTCAAATCCAATAAACCGAACCGAATCCGAGCCGAACCCATAAGTAATATTAAAAAATCAGAACGTTTCTATTTGTCTAAACCCGAAAAACCGAAACCCGAATAAACCGACTCGAACTAAATATCCGAACTCAAACTCTAATACCCTATTTTCGATTTTTCATTAATATTGGTTACTTTGGTTTTGAAAAAACCCGAAAACCCTGAACCCGAACCCGAATAAACCGAACCGAACTCGAGTAAACCCGATCGGGTTTGATATAAATCTGAAACCCGACACGAAACCGAAATAAACCGAACAAACCGAATGACAATTAGAAAAACCCAACGGTTTCTATACGTCGAAACCCGAAAAACCGAATCATCCGACCCGAACCCGAAAAATTAACCGAAGTAACAGGCCTACTGGTTACGGGCTGGACGTTTGGTTTGGCCTGCGATGCCCTTGTTTTTTTGTTAAGTGTTCATTTGTGATGTGTACAAGCAAATGTTCTGATTGGTGTTCATGTTGTGACGTGGACAAAGCAAATGTTTTGATTGGATTGTCAACTTTTTTTCATTTATTGACATGGCAGCTCCACAAAGCTTCTCACATCTTAGGTGTCAGCCTCTGGAGAGGCACATGCCTTATTATTGTGTTGATTATATATGTATAATCAAAGCCTATGAAGACCCTAATAGAATCCCAAACAGCTGTAGTCCTAATTTGGAAAACACAAGAGATAGAAAAAGAACTAGCAATCGGAGAGGAAACAAATAACGAAATTGCATCCCATGTGCTCTTGGTTCATGATATATTCTATTATCATATATTAAAAATCTAGCTATGTTAGTTTCTACGAATGGTTGATATATTTAATTATCGATTAATTTGACCCAAAAAACAGCATTCATTACAACGTTAGGTCATAGTCATTTGATGTTTGTTGTTTGAGTGACTGACTACATGGGTAATGGGTACTAATGTAGTGATGTCTAATTTCATTTTCTTTTTTTTTGGCGGTATGGGAAATAAGAAACTCAATCAATATAAAACCTTATTATAAGCTTCTTAATTAAGAGTGGAATTTGTCTACCAATATGTCCATATTTTCACATAACGCAAAACCCAAATTTAATTTTAGGCTAGCTAGTAGTGGGTACGTAATTGGGTTAAAAAACACTGCTAGACTAAGCAATTGATCTTTAAGTGAAAGTTAAATTCTCTATAACATTCATGTTTTTTCTATCATAAATAGATACGAATAAATTTTATTCCTGAAGTAGAGTGTAAGTTAGCATTACAATATGTGTATATGAATATAATTAATTTGAGGCAATCATTGTTTTTACCTAGAGAGTAAAATTCATAAATCCTTAGAAAATTTGAGAAAAAGCTAGATATCTTTGTATATGTTAGGTTTTCATTTTCACCATTTAATTCATCAATTTGTATGATGGAAATCTGAGGTTGAGAAATGTCAAAAGGCATTAAATCATGAGGACATTTGAAATAAGAAAGAGAGTGTAGATGTTAGATACGCATTTGGAAATAGAAACCTAGAAATTACAAAATTCCACATGCCTAGGCCTAATGCATTCCTCTTTTTGTAAATCAGGTTAGTTGGGTGTTTAATTAGATGAACTTTTATAAGCTCGTCATGTCACATAAAAAGTTAGGAGTACTAAATATTACTCCTAACAGCTCATGTTTCTTTTCAAAATTTTGATTGTTTTATAGATAAGATAATAATAAAAAGTCAAATTTTCTCTCAAATTTTTGTTTATTTTTTTTTTCTTGATTGATGGATGGTTAATTAGTGACACAACCCGAAGCTTTGTCCCCGAAATTTTTCTTGATTTATCAGACCAAATCACTGAAATATTTAGGAGAAGTGTCAGAAGACAAAACACCCTAGTCTCCCCCTCTACTGTATCAGTTTTTAAGGAATCTACTTGGCTTTATAGCTATATATGACATATAATATTATAATTTGTCAAGAACCCTACTTTTTCATTTCTGTGACGGAACCTAATGATCAATCTGCAGAAATAAACCTGATGGGTCATCAAATTTTATCGAAATGTACAGATGCTGTTTATCGAAACTGACATACATCGATACATACAGATGCTGTTTTAAGGATATAGAAGTAGAAAAAAGTGACTGGGACAATGTATGGGGATGCTAATTAATTATCATCAAAAGCGACCACACAGCTTTTCACAAACTAAAAGAGAGAGAGAGATTAGAATTTCCCCCAAAACAAAACTAGGGTTCCGAGTACAAACCCTAATTAAATTTTGGTACACACATGTAATTAAATCATAGTTTTCCAACAGAGACCTAAGGCTCATAGAATCTTTAGAAGATCGAAGAAGAAGAAAAATCCCACAGAGAGAGAAACCATAAAGATTGATGAAAATCAACCAAAAATAAAAACTGCAAGATCTAAAGAAGTTAATAGTACTTGTACGTATCTAACCTGTTGTTGGCGTACTCGTAGAGACGACCTCGAGTGGAGAAGATGACAAGAGCAACCTCAGCGTCACACAAGACAGAGAGCTCATAAGCTTTCTTGAGCAAACCATTGCGTCGTTTGCAGAAAGTGACTTGACGGTTCGTAGTGTTCTCTATCCTCTTTATCTCTATCTTCCCTCTCCCTATCTTCTTGCTGCTCTCTGCTACTTCATTACTCGCACCACCCTCCATGTATATCAACCCTTAAGTGTTTTCAAATAAACCAAACACAATCAAACACTTCACACAAGAGATAAAGATAGATAAAATCTTTTTGCCCTCAAACTAGTATAGCTACTATCCAAGTTCTAAGGTTTCAACGGAAAAAATCAAAAACATTTTATTACAGAAATGGGGTATATATTAAGCATTAAATGGAAGGATAAAAAAACTAAAATCTGGATAAAAAAGAAGAGAAATTTAAGATCTTTTCACTACAAAACTTGAATTTTAGGTTAATCTAGTGCATCGTACCAATAGCTATAATGCCTGGGTTTATTGGATTGTGATCAGAAAGAAAAGAAGGAGAAGTGAGAAGAGAAGATGAAATCTAAGAGCATTAGTTTGTTCTTGCCTAAAGATACTATTCTTATTAATTCAGTACCACTTAACTGCTGCTTCCTACTTTATTTTTCTTTTGATTTCTGTTTTGGTTTACAATTTCTCTTAAAGGAATATTTCCTTGAAAGCATTTAAAAACCCACTTGCAGAAAACAGAAGGTTTGGTAGTTTTTTTCAAACTGAAATGTTATAGAAGAAAAAGAAAGAAAGTAAATGGACCATTAGTCTGACATTTTTTTCCCCAAAAATCTCATACCTAACTCTTTAAGTATAGATTTAGATTGAAATTTGAAAATTGATGAGAATTAATGAGTAGAAAATATCAAAATGGAAAACAAGAAAGAAGAAGAGAGAGTTGGGTTTGGATTGGGTGGGAGGAGAGCATTAAAGGAGGACCATCCAATTTTTCTTTCATGTCTAGGGAAAAAAAGAGAGGCATGGGCTCTGTTTCTCATCAGAATCAACTTTTGGAAATTCTCCTTTTTTGGCAAATCCTTTTTTCTCTCTCATTTTCTTTTTATTGCCCTACTCCCGCCATCGTTAATATTAACCTGGCATTATATTATTATTACTTTTCTTTTTAGCATTATTGTAAATTCCAAGTAAACAGAAATTAATCCAACTGACATGATATATATGATCCCTGTTTGGTAGTGGTGGTATATGATAATCAAGTGTTACAGCTTATCTTCTATCAAGCGAGCCAATGAATGAGAATTCAGGTCCATTTGCTCTTTTTTGTTTTTTAACTTGAATTTGTGTTTACGTTTGATGTTAAAATATGATTTACATTCAAGTTAAATATAAAAAAACGTTATAATAGATTAGTGTTTTTGGCTTAACAAAGTAAAATCAAACACAAAAAAAAACAAGAAAGAATAAATGATGTGTGCTAAAACAATCGGTTGATAAAAATAGCAATCTAAGAGTGTATATAGTTTAATCGGTTTCGTTTTTTCGAAACCTTATTTTCGAGAGTCTTATTCTTGGACAATAGGTTAGTCCAACGGCATCTTGAATATTTGAGATTTATTATTTTGCCGTTACATCATCTATATTAATTTAAGCAAGAAACGACATCATGTAGGCGACAATATAATTAGGGAAGATGAAACTAATCAAGGAAATGAGAGCAGACAGCCCACGGAGGATTACTTATCATATATGGAGTCTTTATCCATTAGCACTTTCATATATAGATTTGCATTAATTAATTTTTGTTACATAGGGCAACTAACTACTCCTATATCTTTTGGGTTTTGCCAACATCCTATCATTTTCCTTGCACTTACTTTCTATTGATCATTTTCTTCACGTGCAACTACATCTACATAAACATTCATGACAGATTAAGCTTTAGATTGTGGATAATAATTTCAGGAAGGAACTTGAGAATTGGAGTTGGTAGGGTTTGATTCACTTTCCTTGCAAATTTTCTTAATATGCTTTGTAATTTGAATTCTCTGAATTTCTTTCCTTGAGAGTTAGCGTGAGTCATATTGGGTGATTATTTACTTGCTCAGTGACAAAAAAATCTTTATCAAATACTAACGAAAAGAAAAGTATATATATTTTTTGTAAGAAAGAGAGATAATATAAATGTTACTTTTACTAGCTCAGTGACAAAAATATTAATATTTATCAAATAAAATGATCACTAAATGAACTTCAATTTAATGAAATACAAGTATATATATGTATGTTCATGGGTAAGAAAGAGATATTTTATAAAGACTCCAAATGAGACAGGTGAATTACCCAAATTTCACGAAGTCACAGACCAGATGATCATTATCAAATTGTGTAATACGTCCAATATCAGTAATTAATGCATAAGTTCTTGATGACTAACTCTTGTGCACAAAGAAAAGAATCTCGTTTAAAAAGATGAATATCACAAATATAATTTAAGGAGACATATACTAAACCCAGTACTTTAGATTTCCCTTCGATGTCATAGAAAAAATAAAAAAAGATTTCCCTTCATGAGAAATTTTTACCCACAATTACTCTGATATTTTTTCTTTTCTTAGAACATAGAATTGAAGAAATAGGTTCATGAAACGTATCAATGGGCTGGAGATTCTTTACCTGACTTGTTACCTTAACTCACAAAGATTCTTGCTTGAAGAAAATTAAACTGTTGTGTATATATCCAACGCCATAGTGACGTTTGTTCAAAGAGATAAACAAAAAGAACAAAATCTTTTAAAGAACAGACTGAGTAAAAGCTCAAAAATGGGGGTCATTATTGCGATTGCAAAACGCTTCGATGCTCTGATTGGGTATGCTTTTTATTCAAACTTTTGTCTCATGAGATTACAAAAACTCGAGATTTGTCAAGTTTAATTAACATCTTCATGTTCATGGTGCATGCAGGCCTGGGGTTATGCTTCTCTATCCTTTGTAAGTGAAATCAAAATTTAAGAATTTAACTATGGTCTATATATATACAGAAAAAAATAATTATTAACTTAATGATGAGTAGGTATGCATCGTTACGAGCAATAGAGAGTCCAACGATGTTAGATGATCAACAATGGCTTACATATTGGATCATTTACTCCTTAATTACAATATTCGAGCTATCCGTTTGGAGAATCCTTGCCTGGTAATAATAATGATACTCCCATCAAATCCCGTTACGATATATATATATATCTTAAAGACTAAAAAAAGGATTGTTCTTTTTGGCATTTTGCAGGCTACCATTTTGGCCATACTTAAAACTCTTGTTCTGTATGTGGTTGGTGTTGCCAATGTTCAGCGGTGCAGCTTACATCTACTCCAATTTTGTGAGAAAATACGTTAAGTTTGGAATGGATGTTGGAGGAGGAACGAACTATACCGATGAACAGAGAAGGGTTCTACAGATGATGAGTCTTGATGCTAGAAAATCGGTTCAAGATTATGTTGACCGGTTTGGATGGGATTCTGTTGAGAAAGCTATCAAAGCGGTATATATAGTATTATGATTCTTCTTTTGATTTTTTATACGTATATAATCCAATACACATTTTGGATTTTAACTTCATTAATTTATGTTTCTATGTGTTTAACTTTAGGCCGAGAGAGAAACAAAGAAGCATTGATATGGAAGATTAAGAATCAAGAAACAGTGCTCTTCGCTTTCTTGATTTCTGAAGTGTTTGCATATTTATGTATATAGACTGTATAGCGTAAAATTCGATGGGCAGAAAAGGAGATATGGTTGAAAATTTACGTACGGTGACAAGTTTATGTTCTTCTCTATTAGCAAAGATTCTATTAGAGAAGCCATCTCTTTCAAAAAACACAAATCGGATTCAATTTGGATGGCTCTCAATTTGATTAAACAAACAGCAGGAGACGTTTCGAATAAAATGAGAATACAACACTCTTTGACAAAATAAATAAAAAAAGTTCTCGGACTCTTGTGCCACATACTTAAAACAAAAATAATCGGCAAGGACATAAAATATTTTTGCTTTAGAGGAAACTCAAATACGCTTTAAAATCGGTAATTCGATTTTCAGCATTGGTGTTAACTTTTGTTCGTCTTGGATTTGGGTAAGAAACCACAATATTACAACATGTTAAAAGTAAATAATTTTGCATTATGGAATTAATTAATCGGTCTTTGACTGTTTGACTTTTAAACCCCGTGATTATATCATGAGACCCCAAGGCCCCCAACGCGAATATGGCCCACACACGAAGATATACATATATAGATATAGTTATATACGTATAAAATGTTATTTTTTCATACTATTAATTATGAAATAAAATGATTTTTGAGACTCGACGTCTCTTCGTCTTTTATATTTACTGGTAAATTAGTTTAGTGGGAAAGTTAATAATTTTTTTTCCGAAAACCCTTCTCATAGATTCAAGCGCATAAACTCTATTGACCAATCTAGGGTTTCTGGCTACTTGAAGCTTCTCTTAAACCTGTCTCACACTCGTCAACCTCATCATCTTCCGCTGTCGCCAAAATTGAGCCTTTCTCAGGTATTTTAATCTAACATTCGTTAGTTGCGCTTCTGCGGTTTTCCGACAAAACACATCCTATACTCTCTTCTGTTCTTGTCCTGTTTTGCTTTTTTTTATCTTATCTGGGTTTCAATAGATCTTCCATGGAATTTGTCTGTAAGTGACCTTATCGACTTCTTACGTCCGTAGATGATGTCCAATTCGTTAAGGGGCAGTTGAGAAAACGACGCAGTATATGAAAAAGCTCTTAACTTTATTCTGTTTGCATCTGCTATGCACCGTGTTCTTCTTATCTGGATTTAGTTCTCTGTTCGCTTTTTTTTTTATATAACTTAATTGATGTGTACGAAAGATTGTGTGAATGAGTTCTCCTCCTGCTACGAATCTCGTTACATGTGTCTATAGTCAATTCCCGTATTATGATGATTTAAAAAATTTGAACTTTATCTGGGTCGAGCATGATTTGCAGTCTTGAACTAGCTCCCTGTTGAGTAGAACTTATTGAATTTGAGTAGATGCTCCTGGAATTAGCCAGCTGATTGTGATTATTGTTCTTGTGCATAATGTAACCTTAATCTTTCTTCTTCTTTTTTATGTCAATCAGTTCTGGCTTCACTGGATAATTAAGACGCAGCAAACCGAGTAAGAGTTTAGTTTGTTCTGAGAGCATGGAGACTAAGAATGAGAAGTCTGATGTTTCACGGGCCGAGGAGATGAAGAATCAAGCCAACGAAGCTTTTAAAGGTGTGTGTGTGTGTTGCTTAAAGCATTAACAGAATCTTTTGGAAATCAGTGTTGATTTCAATTTCAACTCTGTTTTAGTGGGATACTCTAGGAGCAGCTCGCTAAATATTGTTACTTGCTTACAGGTCACAAATTCTCCCATGCCATTGATCTGTATACACAAGCTATAGAACTCAATGGCAATAACGCTGTGTATTGGGCAAACCGTGCATTTGCTCACACAAAACTGGAGGAATATGGCAGTGCAATACAGGATGCATCAAAAGCCATTGAAATTGATCCAAAATACTCTAAGGTATCATTCTGTTGACGATATGTTGCTCATTCTTCTTATCACTTGCATTCAGCCTTGTTTGCTGATTATATACTGAATCACAGGGCTATTACAGACGTGGTGCTGCCTATCTTGCCATGGGAAAATTTAAGGATGCCTTGAAGGATTTCCAACAGGTTATGTTTGTAGCACGAACGTTGTGTCCTTTTAATTTTTTGTTTATTTCCTCTATTATTTGGCAGTCTGATAGTACTTGTCCAGTTGTCCTAGTGAGGAGTCGGCTCCTTTCGAGCAATGTCAAAATACGAAAGATGAAATGTTGTAGGCGTGTAGCTTAAACTCACCCAAAAATTCATAACTTGATGTTTTGGTCTGATCAAGTGATAAGATCCTTGTAGCTTGATAGTAATCTGTGCGAATCCAAATTGGTGGACTCTCTTTATCTGTTAAGGGAGAAGTGTGTGTGTGCGGTATTAACTGACATGGTTTGCTCTTTATAATTTAGGTTAAAAGGATTTCTCCTAATGACCCTGATGCCACAAGAAAGCTAAGAGAGTGTGAGAAAGCAGTGATGAAACTGAAATTTGAAGAAGCAATATCTGTACCCGTATCTGAAAGGCTCTCAGTCGCTGAGTCCATTGACTTCCACACAATAGGTAATCCTCCATCTACTTGCTTACCTTTCTGTTCTCTTATCGCTTGCAGTTTGTTCTGTCATCCTTGGTTCTTTCTTCTCTTGTTATGCCATGCCTCTGATTCAGTAGTTGACACATGGTTGAGTGTAGCTTTAGACTAGTAATCAATCTTCTACCTATTGTCACATAATAGGGAACAAACCCAGATCATCGTTCTTGTCTACCAAAACGGCTTTAGCAGCAGTTGTTGCAGCAGTAATGGTGGTGGCGGTCCGGGGATTTGCCACAACTGAGATACTCATGGTGTTGGTTTCGGTGGTATTAGGGACATATTGGTGGGGTAGCTTCAGTGGTAGTAGTGTCTTTTCTCTGATTAAATCCTCATCCTAGGATCAATGTGGATCATTTTCATGCATATATAAGCCTGGATGTGTTTCCTTTCGTGGACTCTCACTTGAAAATTGAATAGTTCAATGATGTTGATCAAAACCATCTCAAGGAGTGAGTGGAACATTTCATAAATTTACAAACTTCAATTTCTTTTTTTTTGTTTTTTTTTTTGTTGTGGAGTTGTAATACCCCTTTAGCTTCATTTTAGATATTAGCAATAAAAGTTGTCCATGTCTCTTTAAGTTCTTAACACTCATTGAAAACTGGTGTTCATTGTTATAGAGATTTTTAACCCGTTATCAATTCACTGATTTTATTCTTCTCAATTTCGTTGTAGAGGTTGAGCCACAATATTCTGGTGCTAGAATTGAGGGAGAGGAAGTTACCTTGGATTTTGTGAAACAGATGATGGAGGATTTCAAGAACCAAAAAACATTGCATAAAAGGTGTGTATTGTTTGGTGTCGTATTGAACCTTATTAACACATTGTAATCTATTCATACTTTGCCTGCCTAATTTTTGTAGGTACGCATACCAAATTGTCTTACAGACAAGGCAAATCTTGCTAGCATTGCCTTCTCTGGTTGATATCAATGTACCTAATGGCAAGCATTTCACCGTCTGCGGTGATGTTCATGGTCAGGTAAGCTTGTTTGAAAACGTAATAAAAGCTGCACATGCTAACTGATTTTATTGTGGTTCTTTTAATTTCCTTCTCATGTATTGATTTTCGGCTTACCTTGTGCTTACTTTTGCAGTAGCAAGGGCTGTGCAGAGTGTTGTATTGGTTCTGCTTTTGACAGGTTATTTGATTTTTGCAGTTCTATGATCTGCTAAATATTTTTGAGCTTAATGGCCTCCCTTCTGAGGAGAATCCGTACTTGTTCAATGGCGACTTTGTGGACAGAGGATCTTTTTCAGTTGAGATCATACTCACGCTATTTGCTTTCAAGTGCATGTCTCCATCATGTAAGTTCTTCTAAGCCCTCTGAATACTTTCTGCATTACTTCTTTGATGTTCAAGTTTATAATCGCTTTTGCTTACCCATATTATTTTATTTGTGAATTTGCAGCCATATATCTAGCCAGAGGGAATCATGAAAGCAAGAGCATGAACAAGATATATGGTTTTGAGGGTGAGGTTCGGTCAAAGTTGAGTGAAAAGTTTGTGGACCTCTTTGCCGAAGTGTTCTGTTACCTTCCGTTGGCTCACGTTATAAATGGGAAGATATTTGTGGTGCATGGAGGTCTCTTCAGTGTCGATGGCGTGAAACTCTCAGACATCAGAGCCATTGACCGATTCTGTGAGCCTCCCGAGGAAGGTATGTTTCAGCATACACATCTTTTGCAAGGCTGCTTATGTGAAAACATCTGATCTTGTTAATGTATTTTTTCAGGATTGATGTGTGAGCTGTTGTGGAGTGATCCTCAACCTCTCCCTGGAAGAGGCCCAAGCAAGCGAGGAGTTGGTCTCTCATTTGGTGGAGATGTAACGAAGAGATTTTTGGAAGACAACAATCTAGGTCAGTGTAGCTTCCCTGTTATACATGGTGTTCTCCAGTTGATTCTCTTATATTGACTAATATTTTTTGATTGTGGAAGATTTGGTGGTGCGCTCACATGAAGTAAAAGATGAAGGATACGAGGTTGATCATGATGGTAAACTCATCACCGTCTTCTCTGCACCAAATTACTGTGATCAGGTAACTCACAAACTCCTCTTTTCAGTTTTGATACAAAAGACCAAATTACTCGATTCTTATTTAAACATGAACTTATATTGTTGCAGATGGGTAACAAGGGAGCCTTCATTCGCTTCGAAGCTCCAGATATGAAGCCAAACATTGTTACATTCTCAGCAGTGGTGAGTGTAGTATTAATTATTTGCATCATTATTCTTGTTTTAGACTCATTAGGAGTCTCTTCTGATAATCTGTTTATTTTGTGATTTCACAGCCTCACCCGGATGTGAAGCCAATGGCATATGCAAACAATTTTCTGAGGATGTTCAACTAACTAAGCAGGAAGCTTCTTCAATGGAAATGCTAAGCCTAAAGACTCAAGACCAAAAGTGTTCTATAAACATAACTATATAAGTTTTTTATTTTTTTCCTTTCTATCATCTTCTGCAGTTTTTCATGTTGTTCCAGAAAAGGGAGCCCATGATAATTAAAAAAGGTACAGTATCCGGATTTAAATCGGTTTTCTTCTTTTTGATAAAGATGTTCCCCTCTTCCTCTAAAGTTTATCCAGTAACTTTTGTCTCTTTTGTCTTATGTTGTGAGAGGGGGTTAATGGATCATTCTTATTTTTAGATGAAAATCTTGTGATTACAGAACAAAAGAGTGACCAGATGAACCCCCAAAAACTCTTTTGTACAAACATGTTTTCTTGAATCAAAAATGAAAAATCAAAGAAGGTCGTTTCATAAGGCTTCTTGTCTGCTTCATATAAAAGCTTTAGATTCTTTCTGAAATAGGATTTGATTCACGTATTTAGACAAAAACAATATGTAAAGACAGATGTCACAACAGTGTATAGTTCTTTCCTAACAGTTTTTCTCATGTAGATTCAGTTTTTTGGTTCCCTCTCTAATTTGTGTAAATACGGTGAGTTGTTTGCTTAAGACACACAGCCATTGTTTTCCCCTCCCCCACTTGAGCTCTGTTTCGGATTAAGATATATCTATGTAATAAGATACCTGCAGATTCTCACAAGATTCCTCCACGAATTTTGCAGAGAATTTGACAAAACATGAGATTTTGTTTATCAATCGGCTGCTAACTGAATCAAAGAATTATAAGCCCTCTTTTGAACCACATATATAGCTTTTGATGATCCGAGGAATCATCCAGTGTTCATACTGTAACTATGGTTTATATAATACTATATCTTGATGATGCATAGAGATATGTACGAAAATATGGAGAAACCAAAAGGAGATAATAAAACTGGAAGTGGTGTCAAATCGAAAAGCACTGAGATAAGAAAATGACTGAGAGATCCAGAAAGCATTACTTTGGATTAAATAAAAACAATAACAAACAAGAAAATAGAGTAATTTTTATTTTTACTTTCTCGATGCTTAACAAATTTGACGGTTTAGGGGAAGAAGCAATTAGATTAAAATGATGTTGGTAATGGTAAGTTTTTAAGAGTCTTGTACTAATTCAGTAACTTTTATGACCCTTTTGTATGATCATTTCGTTGTAGGCCATATATGCTTTAGATCCGTACGGTAAATAGTTGGTACTGATTTTACCACTCCAGTGAGTCCAGGCTAGAGATTAGATGATCCTTCACTACATATACAACGCATACATGTACGTGTTTACAACAACAAAAAAAATAGCCATCTGCTACATTATTGCCAAGTGTAGTACAATCACTTTATGTTTGAATTTTTGACATTTTCTTTTCTTTTCACAGATATACGTTTTTTTTTTCCCCTTCTAATAGCATGATTTCTGACATTTTTTTTCATAGTAAGTAACTTTGATTGTTTTTATTTGTGTTACGAAGAGATAGCTTCTCTTTTTTCAAATTTCCCTTGCAATAACTTAAAATTCTTTGTACCAATATTTAGCAACTCTTCTAATTTAATTTGGCTTATAAGAAAGAAGAAAAAAACTGCTTATCGATAAATAGAGTAATAAACATAGATCGAGAAATGCCAAAGAGCGTCAAAAGGGTGTATCTGCTATTATTAAACCAATGTGCTGCATTAAGCTCCAAGTATATATGATTTTGTCTGAGTTACAGTTCAAACTATGGATGATGGAAAATTTTAGAAATAAAGAAGAAGACATGAATAATGGAAGACAGTAAATAGAGAGACATACTATGCCCACCACTTTTCAAGAGCCTTTCCTTGTTAGCTTTTTATCGAACAAAATATCTAAAGAGGGAAAATGATTTGAAATACTTGACAGATATAATTCAAACTGTTGAGTGAAGTGAACAGTCAAGAAACTATTGTGGGCGATATTTGATACAGTCTATAGTACTTAACTATACATTGTGATTGTCATGTGGTGTGTTGTCTTTTGACCGCTTACATCAAATTCTTACTATGAGCTTTTCTTCTTCTTTTTCTTATACTAGTGTTCTTCAAAATTGACGTTTGTCTATACGTTGATTGTTCGTTTTGCCGTAGTGATCTGGTTAGTTGGATCGAACAATGTGTTTTTATAAAGTTTCATAGGTTTCAATCTTAAAACCAATCGAGGGTTTGTGAATTGGTCAATGTTCTTTACATGTTTTCTTAAGCCTCATTTTGTTTTCGATGTGTGATTTCTGACATATCCTTTCAGGATAACCACTAGACATTCGTTTCGACATAACTTCATTATAGGATCAGTTTCTAGATGCGTCGTTCCAACCACTTTTGGATCCAATTGATTTTGGTTCGGGTTGAGAGTACGTGTGTTCGTAATACACTGTCAATTTTATTTTCGTATACAGAGACCATTTATAAATTTATTCACATGAGAGAGAGAGAGAGAGAGAGAGAGGACATGACACAGGAAAGTCGCTCCAGATAACCTGAGAGATTCAAGGAGCTAATGTATTCACGAGATTAACACCATCAAGACAAGTCCCTCAAAATTGGTTCAAACAAAAGCGTTTGAATAAAGAAGAAACATGTGTGTATGGCCTTACAAAACCATTAACTACTCTTTTTAATTTGTGTCTTCTCTTCTCTACCCAATCTCATGTCTTGAGTCCCTACCCCTTTGTCTCTCACGACCCCACACGTGTCACTTTCAGTCACTTCCATTTATAATTGCATCTCACACACCCACTCAAAATCTATTCGTATTCTTTACTAGTAGCTTTCTTCTATAAGTCTTCACTCTTTTATCATACCTTGTTTAGATTCTGCTTGTTCACGTGTCTCTGTCTTGTCTTGTCCCAAAAATCCTTAAACCCTTCACTTAAACACACTGTAAGCTTAAACCTTTGCCTAAGCTTCTCTTTTGGACTATTTCTCATCGATCATGATCTAATGTCGCTTTTTATGCTCTTTCTTTTACAGATTCTAATTAACGTCACATCTCCCAATATTTTTTTGCTTTGGAGAAAGGAGACTAACGAAGAACTTTTCTCAACTCTCGGTATAATAATATCACCAAAACTCTTTCTCTCTGCCCCTCTTACACCACCAAATCTATGACGACGAAGAGAACTTTATCGTCTCCTTCCTCACTGCTCTTCCATCTCCTGATAACACCTCTCTTTCTCTGCGAAGCAAACAGAGTCTCTATCTCAATGCCTCCTTCTGAGTCAGAGACTCTCTTCACGATCATGGAATCAATGTCTTCTGATCAACAATGGCGTCGCTCTCACCCAAACCCTTGCGCACCTGGCTTGTCTTGGCCAGGTATTGAATGCAAAACTGGTCCAGACCACTTGCCTCACGTCTCTCGACTCGATTTCGGCTCTGCTCCAAACCCTTCTTGTAAATCCTCTGCTTCTTTCCCTCACCTGATCTTCACTCTCCCTTTTCTCCAATCAGTCTTCTTCTTCAACTGCTTCACTCACTTCCCAACCACAATCATCTTCCCCATTAAGCTCATCCCTAACTCCTCTCTCCAACAGCTTAGCCTCAGATCAAACCCTTCTCTCTCAGGTCAAATCCCTCCTCGCATTTCATCTCTCAAATCTTTACAAATCCTCACCCTCTCACAAAACCGGTTAACCGGAGAGATCCCGCCGGAGATTTTCTCGTTGAAAAGCCTCGTACACCTCGATCTAAGCTACAACAAGCTCACAGGTAAAATCCCTCTGCAACTGGGGAATCTCAATAGCCTCGTGGGGTTAGATTTGAGCTACAATTCGCTAACGGGCTCAATCCCTACGTCGATCTCGCAAATGGGAATGCTTCAGAAACTCGATCTGAGCTCGAACTCTCTGTTCGGAGGAATCCCAGAAGGAGTAGAAAAGCTGCGATCTCTGTCTTTCATGGCGTTAAGCAACAACAAACTAAAAGGAGCTTTTCCAAAAGGAATCTCGAAACTTCAGAGCTTGCAGTACTTCATAATGGATAATAACCCAATGTTCGTACCCCTCCCCGGTGAATTAGGGTTTCTCCCTAAGCTTCAAGAGCTCCAACTAGAGAACTCGGGATATTCCGGCGTCGTCCCGGAGAGTTACACCAGGCTGATGAACCTTAGCTCCTTGTCCCTCGCTAACAACAGATTAACCGGCGAAATCCCATCTGGGTTTGATTCTCTTCCTCACGTTTTCCATTTGAATCTCAGCAGGAACTTACTGATCGGCGTAGTTCCGTTCGATTCGAGTTTCCTAAGACGGTTAGGTAAGAATTTGGATTTGAGCGGGAACAGAGGATTGTGTCTGAATCCGGAGGATGAATTCAGTGTCGTTAAGACCGGAGTTGATGTCTGCGGGAAGAATGTTACAGGTGGTGGATCTGGAGCGTTGATTCACCCATCGAAGAAGAAATCTCAAGCCTCTCCTTCTCGGTGTTACAGATCTTGCTTCTTCTCCAGTGCTCTGTTTCAGTTTGCTCTGTTTCTGGTTTTACATCATCATCGATTGACTATCTAAGAGCGAGAGATAAAAACAGGAAAAGACAATTAAATATTTGTCCCTAAAAAAGGAGAAAAGATTTGCGTTTGTTCCCAAAGTAGACGATGATTTCAAGGGAAATAAATATAATAGTCGAGTTTGATGTGTATTAGTAGGTCTTTCTCCTATCAAAGCAATGGTCGTTAATGTAGTTAATGTTGTTTTTAGATTATTAATAAAACTTTTGAGTCATTATGGGTTTAGGTGTAAATATGGGTCCTGAACAAAACTTTCATAGCCGTGTGTATAAATGTGTGTGTATATAAAAGGAAAATAACAGATGAAACGACGTTTTTGTCTTCTATTGGAGTAATAATTTAAAATTCCAGGAAGTGTGTGATAAATAACATAAATATACATCGAGTGCAATGAACAGAAAAATAAGGGAGAGCGGTTGGAAGCAAGAGAATGCAGTGATCTGGTAAAACGAAACGACACAATCTGATTCAGTCTGACCATACAATGATATTGAAGACTTGCAAATAGTATAGATTTATGTAAAAAAATGTAAAATTTGAGGAGAAATTGTGCTGATTACCTCTTTAGCTCTAGGTAGGATCAATTTTTTAATGCGAAATTTGTTCATTGGTCACTAACATATCCAGCAGAGCTTTGTAATATAAAAACATGATTATTGGAAATTCTGAAAGAAAGTTTCTAAAACAAAAAAATAATATAAACTATTATATATTATTTATTTATCAATGTAAGGTTCTAAAAAACGTTGGAATACTCATCCAGAAAACTCTATGACTCTCTTTTAGAACATCTCAATAATGTTGCTCTAAGCGGTTTTTTTCTCTTTCAATAATACCATGGATCCCAAATGACTTGCATACTAATTGTGGACAGGTGAACTTATTTTAATAAACAGATGTCTTTGATTACACCAAATAATATCAGTGCACACGAACACGCTATACACATGTTTTTAGTTCGACTATCAGCATTAGCTCTGTGAACTAGCTGAAAACCAATCTTGTTTCTCGAATAAATGTTTGGATATGAGATATTTTCGCATAATTTTCAAATAATCAAGACTACACTACATGCATGATTTGGCTAGGGTAACATATATGCGAGTATATATATATTCGTCATGCTGTCATACCAAGTACTTGACACCCTCAAGTGATCGTTTGTTATCTAATAACAAGAAAAAAGAAAGGAAAGAGATGATTGAGTACATATTTTGGTATAATCTTCTTACTTTACCGCATACGTCTTGCAAATGTGATGTGGCTAATGAGAAGTTAAATATATTTAAACATGATAATAACCGAAAACACCATAAATAGGAGAAAACTAGAAAAAAATAATAATTTGTCAGTCATCTGTCTAAATCCAAATACTCTTTCGCATGCTTTCTTCCTGCAAAAATAGTCTTTCCTTTGCCGCTTTCACACATTTCTCTTTTTGTTGTTTTTTTTCGGGTGAAACTCTATTGACGTGAAAAACCTTTTTCATACTATATATTGGTAATATCTATTTTCACGTACTTTCTTGCTGTTTATTTTATCAATTACTATAGTTTTGCTTGATGTCAAATGTGAATTTGTAGACAGACATATACGAATTTATTTCCTAGTCGTGTAAAAATTAAAATTATGCATGTATATATATATATATATATATATTTGTCTTTTGACATAAAAAGATCATAATAATCCAGAAGTATGAGTTTTGATATCTGTTAGTGTTATACGTATAGTATTACTATGTTAGTAAGACAAAAAGAGATCCTTTGTTATGTTGAAAACGGAAAGATTAAAAGAAATATATATGATATATCACTCTCATATTCAGATAGAGCCTCACGTGGGGATTAGAATTCCAATTTTTAGATACGGTGACACACTATACGACAGGTCGCTGTTAAGCCCTATCACTTTCATAATTCTCTTATCCTCCATAGAAATTAATAAAGAAACATAAGAGAACAGATTAACAGAATATATCATAATTCACCATGCAGGTCAACATGTTCGAGTCATTTAGCTATAATAAGTTTTATCATGACCGAGTATTCTATGCTCTATATATGCAGTTTTACGATTGTTTTCGTAGATTAGTCTGCTTTTACTTTAGAATACATCAGATTATCAAAAATGTGGGCTTGGTTCCAATGGTAAATGACATACATAATGAGTGAAGCGAAGGAAATTAAGCGAACGTGCCGACAAAAAGGCTCAAGAGTAAAAACTAAATACACTGTTGGGTCGGAAGATGCATATTCAGAAGCCCACATTGAATAGTTGGCCCATCAGACATTATTTTTTCTTTCCTTTTTCTGTTCAAAGGCAATGAATCAAATAGGATATTTAGCAAATCGAGGAGAGCAATCGACTTCTACTCGCTATTCAGGCGCCTGAAGACCACGGACAAGGAAGGAAGTAACACGTGTCACCTTTGGAGGGATTGGGTATACTTTACTCTCCAATCACCTAGAGTACGTTAAGTTAAAGAGATAGGCAAAAACTGGATATGTGGGTCCCGGATAATTCTTAAAGCATCTTCATAATTACTTCCTCTGTTTCTCGGTGTAAATGTTTGAGGTTTTCTTATGTTTCAAAATATAATTTTTTTTCAAAATTCAAGGCAGCTTTTATATTTATTGAAAATGTGTGACCAGTTATATGTTAGAGTACTTTTCATGATTGGTTAAAATATATTTATTTTATATATTAAATATTGTTTTTTTAACAAAAATAATTTTCTTAATACTTGTGTTTTTAGAAAAAAAATATCCTCATCCAAATTGGGTTGGGTCTTTCGGCCGTTGATATCAGGACATTCGTTTGGATGTTATACACGTGGACACCAGTCAATAGTCTTGTCCGCACGGGATAGAAACACGTGTTATATAACTTAAAGACTAGAATGATTATCACTTGTTCATAATAGGATCAATGGCTCTATAGCCCTTCTCGGTTAAAAAAAGAGCTTGTTTACCCCCATTTTTTTTGTTTTGAATTTGGAATTTTTGTTACAACAAAGAGGAATGGTTGATAACTATTTTACCCCCCAGAACTTAAAAAATTCACAACTTCCCCATCCTCTTTCCCCTTTACCGAAACCCTTACCCCCAAAATCACAATCAATCCTAAATCCCAAATCCATACCTAAAATCCAAACCGAAATCGAAAACCGAAATTTGACCCCACCACTAAGTACTAAGTTCCTTCCTTCCTCCTCTGTTTTCCACCTGCGTTCCATCTCCGTTACCGGCGAAATTTCCTTCCTCTGTTCTTCCGGTCCGTTCTGCTTGAAGTAAGTGTTTTTTTTAGTGAAAGTTTGCAATTTATAATCGGAAGGTCTGTTTGTTTGGTGGATTTGGTTCTTATAAGGTATTTCGTCGATTTGGATGTAGGAGCTGAAGAACTAGAAGAGACCACCGGAGATAGCAGCCGAACCGTTTCGGACGCCCATTCTGATCATACAACGGTATGTATAATCGAGTTTGTATAGTTGTTGTGTGTTTTAGAACTTACAAATTTAGGTTTTGCTTGAGATTTTGGGTGATTTTGGGAGAAACACTAAGTAACACTGGGTAGAGCTAAGATAGAAAAGTAATACTAGGTTGAACTGGGGAACACTAACTTACAATTCTTCCAACTTTATGTAGCAGTTAACGGAGCCGATGCTTCCGTTGGAGATGTACTTCAAGCCCTCGCAGTATGGGAAGAAGATGAAGGTCTCGACTCGTTGTTATGTGACTGAAGCTGTGGAGACACTTAGAAGTGGGTTAAAGCACAAGCTTTTAAATTACTAAAGACAATGTATTTAGTTATGTTCCGTTCTAACACTTGGTGTTAAATTATGTTTTGTTTTAAGGCATGTAATTGTGTTTGTGTCTCGATCCGCAACCATCTTCTTCAGCTCTACAATTTATGCACGCTTGGTATCTACTTGGAATATGTAATGATGTTAGTGGTACCGAGTATTGTCAAGTATTACCCCGAATATCAACAATCACATGAAATTCTTTGAAAATCAACAAAACATATGCAATCCTCTGTAATTCCTCCAATATTCAACAACCCACGACAATTCCTATAATAAATGGTGATAAAAAACTCAGAATATGTAATTTATCTTAAACCCATAGAACTCTAATAATTACTTCAACAAACCCAGAAATATGAACAAGGGATGGGGAAGAACCCTAGATCAGGTGAATTTTTCGATTTTGTGAGGAGTATGTGGGAAATAAGGGAACCGGGAGAGGAGGGAAAAGTGAAAAGATGGAGAGGGAAAAGAAAAAAAAAGGAGGGAATAAGTAGGAAATTGAGGGACCAAAATTGTGAAACACAAAAACAATTGCCCTTGCGCCGTTAATTGGAGATGGTAACAACATGTGCGCCGCCTATTACACACGTGCACTGTTAATTGCTGACGTGGCTGCCGCCAAAATTGCACATAGTGATACCCAGTTTTCCAGTTATACCACTTTTCAAATAATTATACTTTTCGGTGTTTTCAAGTTTTCGTAGTATTACCGTACCACAAATAATAAATTTGTAGTTATACAAATAATTTTAGTCACTAAGTTTGCAATTCGGAGGTTTCTATGCATTAACATATTTTAAAACTCATTTTATGTGCGTTTTGACTCATAAAGTGATTAGTGTTAACAAAGTGTTCATAGAAATGTAAGGTGTTGTTTGTGTGATTATGGTAATAATGAATCATAATCTCCAATTTTTTTTTACCAACTTGATAATCATATTTGTAACATTTAATAGTACTTATTAATCTAAAATGGTTTTTGAAATGGTTTTTTATTTATTTTAGTTTCTCTGAAATTATTTTTTAACCATTAAGATGTTGATTAAATATTCTAATAACAACCATAGTGCTATAAGTTTATTTTATCTAATTAATATATATTTTTAATATATAATAGTTATTTGTATAACTTGTATTGATAGGTTCTCTATTCTTGTTTCTAATAATTTTTTCAAATTTTCAAATTTTTATTTTGCAATTTCACTCAATAATACTAGTTGTACCAGTTATACTTTTTTTTTACTTAGTATTACCAGTTGTACCATATCTACAACTCAAATTAGATAATTTCGGGTTAAACTCATTCTGATCTATTTACAATTCACTACGATTCACAATTACAATCTTTTCATTACCAATGAAATGTTATAATCAACCCACAATCATAGTTAAAAATCTAATGTGCATATCAAAAGATTTGATTTTTTAAATTCAATTCAAATTTTCAATTTGTGAAAATATAAAACCCATATTGATTTCATCAGCAAATCGATTATGATTCATCTTTTATTGAAGATAAAATGCAACAACAGGTAGACAATAATCATGAATTGACTGAGAAGATGAAACAGTTCAAATGCCCAAAAGAAGAAGATTGCTTCAATGGAGGAGGAGGAAGAAGTAGAAAAATCCCAGATTTTTTTTTTTTAATTTCAGAAGAAAAAGATCCAAATGTTGGATCCAAATGACCTGGGTCATGGGTTGAAATGGGTTGGATCCGAAAATGGTTTGGGAAGAAGAAAAATTGGTTTAATTTGGTTTGAATTAAGTGATTGAAGGAAGGGTAAAAGAGAGAAGGTGAAGAGGAGAGGGGTAATAAATCATCATAGGGTTATCTAGATAGTTTTTTAACCATAAGGGCAATCTAGCCTTTCACCCCTTCGCTCCCTTTCTTCTTCTTCTTCTTCTTCTTCTTTGAATTCTGATTTTAGTTTTTTTTTGTGTTGTTCTGTAATATTTTCCTTCTCTCGGTTGAAAAAATGGAGATATCGGAGAGAATCAGAGCTCGATTGGCTGTTCTCTCGGCGCATTTGGCGGCATGTAATCCCGTCGAATCAGGACAGGGATCTCCGGCGATAGAGCGATGGTCCACGTCGGCGGATATCAGTGCTCCACCGCATGGATCCTTGAAGGGAGCCCTGACGATCGTCGACGAGCGCACCGGAAAAAAATATCAGATTCCGGTGTCAGATGATGGTACCGTTAAAGCCGTTGATCTCAAGAAGGTATCTTAGAATTCTGATTGGAAAGTGGAGAGTTTTAGTTATTGTTGGGTTTGATGAACAAGTAGCTGGTTTTAGTTTAACTGAGATTCGATCCGTGATTCTGCATCACGTGTCTTCCCCTGACAAGTGAGAAGATTTGTTTTTGTTGATTCTGAGCTGAGAAATTTGGTCTGACCTGCAGATTTCGATTGGGAAGGACGACAAGGGGCTGAAACTATACGATCCTGGTTACTTGAACACGGCTCCTGTTCGGTCCTCGATTTCTTACATCGACGGAGATGAAGGGATCCTACGTTATCGTGGGTACCCAATAGAGGAAATGGCTGAGAACAGCACTTTTCTGGAGGTCGCATATCTTCTCAGTAAGTATCTTCCAACTAGCTAATAACTTTATATTTTCCTCCTTGACTCTTGGTTCTTGGTTTACTAATATATACATTGGCTCTCTTTTCTGGTAGTGTATGGGAATCTGCCTTCTGAAAGTCAGCTCTCTGATTGGGAGTTCGCAGTTTCTCAGCACTCAGCTGTGCCACAAGGAGTTCTAGTGAGTCCCTAGTCCTTATTTCCATGTGATTTTTTTTTTTTTTTTTTTTTTTTTTTAATTCTGAGACCAAAACTGCAACCTATGAGTGTCTGGTCCATCAATGATTCTCAAGACACACTCTCTACACATGGCGTTCTGAGTGTGCATTGTTGGAAGCTATTACGCAAGATATTTGTCTCATATCGTAACCCGAATTGCTTGATAACTTCCGTGCAGGATATAATACAGTCTATGCCTCACGACGCACACCCAATGGGAGTCCTTGTGAGTGCAATGAGTGCGCTTTCCATCTTTCATCCTGATGCGAATCCCGCGCTCAGGGTAAGTTCAGATTACATTCTTCCGCTAATAATTATCTCAGGCCATTCTACGCTCGCTATACTTGCTTTGAGATTGTCCTTATAAACATGCAACTAGAATGCTCTGTTGGGTACAGGGCCAGGATATTTACGACTCGAAACAAGTTAGAGACAAACAAATTATTCGCATTATTGGAAAGGTATCTTTGTCTTTTACCGGTTGTTCCCATACTTGTTCCTTATTTCTGTCATTCGTTTTAGTTGCAATGCTGGAAAACATGAATATACAAGTGAATGTGTTTGCAGGCACCAACCATCGCAGCAGCTGCTTACTTGAGGATGGCAGGGAGGCCTCCCGTTCTTCCTTCAGGAAGCCTTTCTTATGCAGAGAATTTCCTCTATATGCTGGATTCCATGTATGTCCCCACTATCTGTCTTCATGGTTTATTTTTGAAGTGATCTCTTTAGATCACATGCAATGGAAGCTTAGTCATTTAGACTTCACATGAACTCCAAACATGCCATTAACACGGTTGATCTCTCCTTCTCACAGGGGAAATCGATCCTACAAACCTAACCCTCGTCTGGCTCGGGTGTTAGACATCCTCTTCATACTGCATGCAGAGCATGAAATGAACTGCTCCACCGCTGCTGCTCGGCATCTTGCGTCTAGGTACACCTCTTTGATTTTGATACTTAGTCACTTTGATTAGATATACCGATTGGTTAGGAAATGTTTTCTTCTTCTAGTGGTGTTGATGTGTACACTGCTGTTGCTGGAGCTGTGGGAGCGCTTTATGGTCCACTTCACGGTGGTGCAAACGAGGTGTGCTGTTTATTCTTATGTCTTCATATGATACAATTGTATGCTCTTATGGTCGTTGAAGTTCATGTTTTGGGTTCCATTAGGCTGTGCTTAAGATGTTGTCAGAGATTGGTAGTGTTGAAAATATTCCGGAGTTCATCGAGGGTGTGAAAAACCGGTAAACTCAATGCTTGAAACTATATGCTTCCGTTTTCTGGATCTGTGATTAGCCTTTCCATCAACATTTTCATCTATTTGACAACTTAGGAAGAGGAAGATGTCTGGTTTTGGACACCGTGTGTACAAAAACTATGACCCACGAGCTAAAGTCATCAAGAAACTGGCAGATGAAGTGTTTTCCATTGTTGGAAGGGATCCTCTAATTGAGGTACCATATGTCCGCATAGTTCAAGCTTTTATCTAATCAATTGACCAACGCCTTTTCGATTTCGTGGCCTTTTTTCTTCTTCTTTTTCTTGTCTGCTTTGAGCGAATATGTTTGACAGATATACTTCTGATGGTCTGCAGGTAGCTGTTGCTCTCGAGAAGGCAGCTCTCTCTGATGATTACTTTGTTAAGAGAAAGCTTTATCCAAATGTTGATTTCTACTCTGGATTAATATACAGGTAAAGGTTTGAATTCATGTTCAGTGTTCATAGCTTCCTCTCAAGTCTCAACAACTTCATCTAAATCTGTAAACTTGGACCTTTGAAATAGGGCAATGGGATTTCCACCAGAGTTCTTCACGGTCTTATTCGCGATTCCCCGCATGGCTGGATACTTGTCGCATTGGAAAGAGTCGTTGGATGATCCTGACACCAAGATCATGAGACCACAACAGGTATAGTTAGACCCTTTCCAAGAATAGTTCACAAAGATGTCTGAGACTTGGATGTCTCATTGGGGATATTGAATGTTGCAGGTGTACACGGGCGTGTGGCTGAGGCATTACACACCAGTTAGAGAGAGGATGGCGACGGACGAGTCAAAGGAGTCAGACAAATTGGGTCAAGTCTCGACTTCGAATGCATCCAGAAGACGTTTGGCTGGATCTTCAGTTTAGGTCCACACCATATAATACACTGCACCACACAGAATAAGAGAGATCGGGTTCTCTAGCCAAACGCAAAGAGGGTCTCAAGTCTTCGATAAGATCACACACTCTAAAATAAACTAAGATTTCTCTTTTGTATTCACAAAATGATTCTCTTGAGCCAGAGCTCTTTGGAACCTTCAATAAACAAATATATCTGATTAGTGTTTGTTGGACTTATTTATGTTTATGGATTAGTATCCCAAACATTACTCTAGGTTTTCCAAATCGAAAGCTTTCTAGTTTCTACATTCAAACTTTTGTTCTGTGATTTGTCGAACAAAGCAACTAGTAGAAAGCAACAACTTAATCAACATAATTGCAGAATCTTTGATGATTTATCGTTACTCATCCTCAAGCGACAAAGTGTCAGAATTCGGAGTTCTTGAAACTTGAAGCAGACAAGCAAATGATACAATTGAAGAAATATGATCTGAAAAAAATGCCACCAGTTACATTACATGTTTTCTCTTGGTCACTGTATTTCTTGAATTTGAAGGAGAAGTTCCAGGAAGGCTGTTGATCCTCTTTGGAGGTAGATTTCCTTCACTATAAGAGTTGCTTCTTGAAGTTGAAGGCGCATGCGCGGATAGGCCGGTCCTCTTTGGAGCAGAAATACTAGACAAGCCACAATTTGGTCAATGGAGTTCGAGAACCTATCAAGCGTTTAGGGTATAAAGCATGCGGATCGATAGATAAAGTCATCGGGATACCAGGAGTCATATTTTGTTACCTGAAACTCTTTGGGATTGTGTTCCTTTTAACTGCAGTGAGATTTTTCACATCTTCGCCATAAGAATTGCTTCTTGAAGTTGAAGGCAGGTTCGCGGATAAGCCGGTCCTCTTTGAAGGAGAAATACTAGACAATGCAGAATTTAGTAAACGAAGTAAGACAACCCATCAATGTTTTGGACAAAAAAGAATGTGGATCGATAGATGGAGATTGTTACCTGAAACCCTTCTGAATCGTGTTCCTCTTAATTGCAGTGAGATTCTTCACTTCTTGACTGTAATCAATACCATCAGAAAAAGGTAAAATGACTACGATAAGCCTTGTGATTGTACATTTTCAGGTGAAGGATCGAATACCTCTTTCGAAGATCTAGCTTGGCCTTCTTCATGATGTTGCTCTTGACATTCGAAAGATTATATCCTGATCCACTATTACCTGCAAATAAACAGTTCCACAAAACCACTATGAATACAAAAGCCAAGACTGGAGCATACTGTATAACGATTTTACAAAGTTTGATCAGATGATTCAAAAGAATCACATAAAAATGTTACCCCAGAAGGCTTTTTTCATCGGAGGAGCTTTTGCGCAGAGCTTAGTTTGACGACTTAGTTTCCCTGACGAAAATTTTGCGAAACAATTAAAGAAGAATAAATAGATTTTGGTTAAGAACATACTTTTCGTGATGGATGAAATGGCCATAACAGAGAATCAATTTGCAAAGATCGTACTTGCATCTTCATTCTTGTAACGTTGCTTTAGTCGATCAACAGCTTCCTTCTCATCTTCTTGCACAACTTTCAACTTTGCCTGCATGCAACCACATGCCTATATCTTTAACTACTTCAACGCTTCTGTATGTAATTACATCAAGACTTGAAGAAACAAAACCAACCTCATACAACTCTCTCCACTTGTAATTTACTTTACTCCGCTCCATCTTCTCCATGACAACATTCAAGTTCTTTGCACCATACTGCTTCTCATAGAACCTCTTCCAAAGTTTATTGGTGACTGGACTAAGATCTGTGTCCTAACAAAAACAATGGAAAGCATAACTTTAAGATCGGAAACCATCAACACATAGAAAAGACTAATCGTGAGAATCTTCTTTACTTGAGTAGAATCCTCTATATGCATGAGCTGTTCTAATGTACAGTGCTGCATAATCTTGTCGAGGAGCTGAAAATCAACGCCACCGACATAACCAATGTACCGTACATTATCAATGGCTAACCTAACGCAAAGATCAACAAGCGAAGGTGGTTGCTTGGATAGCCCCTCAAGCAACATAGCAGCTTCTCTTTCAGGCCTACAAACAAAAAAACCACGTCCGATATAAAATCACAAGGAGACACAAGTATAGAAAGTACATCACTAAGGTAATTAAGGCAGGATACATAATTCATCAGCTTATGAGAAAATGATTGAACTTTCTCCTTAAAATCTAATATAAAAACGTCAGCTCGATAAATTTTTTTTTAAAAAAGCAAACTTTAATAACCTCAGCTAGTGCGATCCAAATCCAAATTCAGAGGATACGATTTGATCCAATCAATCAAATCCAACACCAAATCGAAAACAGTAGATGCATTAGGAGATTTACCACTGAATCTAAAAGAGAGGCCAAATCGAAGAATTGATCCACAAAGGAAACAGGTCCTTAAAGAATTTCCTCGGCGATCGAAGAAACCTTTCCTCTTCCCCGAAGAAGATGGATAGCGGTTAGCTGTCGCCGGAGTTTTTTTGTTTTGTTTATTCCTTAACCTACAACGATGATGATGATGATGAAACTATTAGGTATTTTTGGTTTTGGTTTTGTTGAGAAAAGAAAAAAATCGCGATTTTTTTTTTTAAATTCGCGTTTAAAACCACGACTGAGTGGGTCCTAAACTCCTAGTTCGTTTTACAAACATACGCGCCTATTTACCAGTTTCACGTGACGACCGAGTCGAACCGAATAAACCTAACCGAACAATTCTAAATCAAATCGAATTTCATAATAAACCAAACCGAAAAACAAATGGCCAGGAGAGGAGCCCAAGGGGAGGAGGACTCATTAGCGCTTTAAAAGATTTGGAGAAACTCTCTGTGTAGACGTAAAGGAATCATTTTTAATGGACGCATTGGGTGGTTGCGGCGGCGCTGGTGGTTTCTGGGGATGGAATAGCTTCAACCATCGGAGGAAGAAGAAGTCTTCTGGTAATCAACGGAACTCTGGATCTTCGGATTCCGTCGATGTGAGCAGAGACTCCGGTTATCGCTTTCCGTTAAAGCAAGCTGTGACGGCCGGTGCACTCACTTTCACCGGCGACACGATTGCTCAGTTATCTGGGAGGTGGAAGAAAAGAGTCGCTCTTAAACAATCATCTTCTGATAAACCAGACGAGGTTTCAAATTTCTCTCTTTGTTGGTCATTTTCGAGTTTTTAGATTCGAAAAGTTCAGAGATTTAAGTGAGATGTTTAGCTGCAAATGCAAAGTGATCGTCTTTCAAAAAGAGTTTCTTACATTGTTGACACTTTAGGCTTGTCTGAAGACTTTATGTTTGGATATTTCATCGCAGGAGGAATTGTGGAACATGTTCTCAGAACATGACTGGGTTCGTGCGCTGCGGATGAGTACTTACGGCTTTCTCTTGTACGGTCCTGGTTCTTATGCATGGTATCAATACCTTGACCGTTATTTGCCAAAACCAACGGCCACGAATATAGTGCTTAAGGTTACTATTATCTCTAGCCTTTATTGTGTTTTAATTCTTACTTAGAACATGTTGTGTGGCAGAGGTCTTTATTTGCAATTACCGATCCTTTTGTCAGGTTCTTCTTAACCAAGTAATCCTCGGTCCATCTGTGATCGCTGTTATATTTGCTTGGAACAACTTATGGCTAGGAAAGCTCTCTGAACTTGGAAACAAGTATCAGAAAGATGCTCTTCCAACGCTTCTATATGGTAAGCCCTACCATTTATCGCTACATAGCGTTCCCTTGTTCATCAGATTTATAGCTATTTGGTATTACTGCAGGATTTCGCTTCTGGGTGCCCGTTAGCATACTTAACTTTTGGTATGTCTCTCTCTCACTCTCTTTTTATCTTTTAAGTTATTTGGATTTAGAAGGTCTTTATATGTTATGTATGATAGGATCAGTGAGTGTATGGTCTGAATTTGCATTGTACGTTAAGAGGCCTGATGAAAGTTGAAATTTACAGGGTAGTCCCGCTTCAAGCTCGTGTGGCTTTCATGTCCATGGGTTCTGTGTTTTGGAACTTCTACTTGTCTTCAACTTTGAGCAAGTAGATGCCAATATTTATCTTCGGGGGCTCACAGATATCATTCTGAAAGTTTTCAGTACTTACGTAAGCCAATCACGCTGCTCTTTCTCTACTTTTTCAACTTGGGTTCTTTAGAAATCTGACATGTCAGCTTTCATCTGATTCCTCAAGAAGCCGTTTATGTGGTTTTGTTAGAGAAATACTGTAAAAAAAATATTGGGAAGAAGTTATGTCGTTTCTCGTAATTATAGCTTATATTTTTTAAAGTCTAATAATATTAGTCAGAATGTTGTTGAAGGATAATTAAATACTTGGATTTGTTTATTTTTTAATATACCAGATATATATATGAAAAAAACTTGAAACCCATAGTTCTTCTTTTTAAAGCATATAATACATAAACTTAAAACCCTACAATTTCTCTGTATGAATCAATTACAATAATGGTGAATGGAGATGTTGATGAGGAAGGGCCTATGCCCTTTAGAAAACGTCTTTCTCTTCGTTTCGAAATAGAGGACCAATATGTTGTCGTCGTGGAGCCGCAACAACAACAAGTAGAAGAGCTTCCCATAAAGTTCAAGGAAAAAATATTGAAGATGAATGGCACAGAAGAGACACTAAAAATCAAGAAGACGTTGACTAAGACTGATGTGGACGCAGGTGAGTCGCGTTTATCTCTACCGATGAGTAGCCTCTTGACTCACAATTTCTTAACGTCTGATGAAAAGATTAAAATAGAAAACCGAATAAAAGAGGATAGAGAAGGAGGTTTAACCGTGAAAGTGATTGATCCGATGTTAAAATTGTGGGAGTTGAAGATGAGAAGATGGGATATGAAAAAGAAGAACACGAAGAAGGAGAAAAGAGGAAAGACGAGTTGGATGTATTTATTGGCCTATAAATGGAACCATGTTGTCAATGCTAATAGTCTTAAACAAGGTGCTGAGTTACAGCTTTGGTCCTTTAGGTCTCAGCGCTTGTTTTTGCTTAGGGTTTTGAACTCTGTCCCTTTATTTTTCTAGAATGTCTTTATTAAGGCGTGTTTAGCCTAATTATTTTTAGACTAAACTAGGGTTTTTCGTTTTTGTTAGTATCTTGAGTTTTGGTAGTTTTTTTAGTTGAAGTGCTTGGTTAGTTTTGTTTGAATTGTTGTTGCTTAATTAATAAATTTATTATTATTGAAATTAAGATATAAATGTAAGGGCTGATCGAGTTTCGAAATTCGACTGAATGACAAATCGAAGCTATAAACTTTGTTAAATACTGTAACTATCTTTATAATTTTTAGGGAGATTTATCCAAATAGGATAGATTGAAAACCAAATTGTCCCATTATGCTTTTTTTTTTTTGTCAACATTGGACTTTATTGTCCTTATTTAAATTTTCGAAAATACATAAAAATAACTTTTAAAATATAAAAAAATCCGAAAAATATAAAAAAGAAAGATAAGATTCAATAATACATTTTTCATATAAATTTTGTAAATAATGGATTTATTAAAATATTTTCGATTTTAGGATAGAACATACATTCTATGTATTAGTCATAGTTCTACTTTGTCTAGAATGTATGTTCTAGTATTTCTAAAGATTCTAGGGTTTCATAGAATGGATATGTTCTATTCTATCATTTGTTCTACATTCTATAATTCGATAGAATATATATTCTGAAGCTTTGCCTATGTTCTAACTTGGTTAGAATACATATTCTACATATTTGTCTATGTTCTAACTTCGGTAGAATACATGTCGATCTATTCTAACCTTTGTTCTTTCTTCTATTCAGGGTAGAATGTATATTCTAATTTTTTGTCTTCCTTCTACCTTACTTAGAATAAGTTTTGTTCTATCCTATCCATTACTCTATGTTCTAACCATGTATATAATTGATATTCTAGCCGTTTGTCTTTGTTCTAACCCTTTATAGAATATATATTCTATGTATTTGTCATTGTTCTATCCTGGTTAAAATTCATATTCTGGCATTATTCAGTTAAGAAAATCTTTAAAAATCGGATATGGTTACAGAATATTCTACAAAATCTAAACTATATTCTCAAAAAAGTAAATTTCCAAATTTTTTTTTTAAAAAATTAAAGAAAAACGAAAATTACTTGAAAATCAAAATTTTTAATTTTTTTTCTAAAAAAAAACGAAAAAAGAGCATTCAAAAATATCAATGGTGTTGTGAAAAAAAGAAAATCAATGAACCTCCGTTTGGCCGTGAACCTCTGACTAATAAAGTAAAATGTCATCGCAAGCAAAGACAGCTATTTTCCTTGTTTTATATTTCATTGGCGGGATCTCTTACACAGTGTTGTGCATGTTTTGAACCAGGTGCTATTGGTTGTAGTGAGTCGGAGCCATCGATAAAGCTACTGCTGCCTACTTTTGGACTCGCATCTTATAAGCTCAAAGTATCTGTGTGGAACCAAAACAGAGCTCAAGAATGCCAAAAGATCTCGTCTTTGCAACAAGCTGCAGACAAATGGCTTAAGCGTCTGCAAGTTGATCATCCAGACTTCAGATTCTTTACCTGCAACAGCCACAAATGAGGTGAAAAGGAAAGATGCTTTCTTGACCATCGATTTGGCTCTGGTCTGAACAAAAGACCCACTATCTGCTACTCTACTTCACATACAAAGTCTCTTACACCGAAGAATCACCAAATACTGGCTAGACTCTTGCGTGTTTTTCAGGCGATTTAAGAGTCTGCTGTTTCATTTCCAGAAGATGCGTTGTGAATTGTAGCCTAATCTTCCATTTTCTTTTACCGAAACTAGTCTTTTGCTTTTCCTTCAATAAGGATTTGAGGAGCCCATATAGTGAAATTTGCGAGGGATTTTGTAATGTAGAGATGGGACGACACTTTGTGATACAATTTGATTGCCGAACTGAAACACAGCTTGGCTTATATATCAACAGGTTCTAGTAATGAAAAGTTCTTAGCTTTGACTAAATTTGGGTACCGAGTAGAGGAAAACGTAGTTTCATTACTTGATTATGCACATAAAGTTTCCCCAAGTACAGTCGATTACAAAATACACTCATAAGCTACAAGAGCTTGCTACATACATCTGAGAACAGTGTAATGATCTCTTGATTTAGCATTACCAGGTCCTCCGGTGAGAGATTAGAAATTGTCTTCAAGCATGGTTGACCACATCAAGTCCCGCACAAACTGGCTCTTTCTCGCCTTCTCTTGATCTTCATTCGAAAGTGATACTTGTCGAATGCTGTTGTGAAAAAAACTGGCTCTTTCTCGACTTCTTTTGTGAAGATTTAAGTCTCCCTTAGTCCCTTATATAAGTTCCTAGATAGTGAATCCAAAGAATGTAAGCAGAAACAAGCAATCAAAAATATCAGAAAATACCATTTTTTCTCGTTTACCTATTCTTTCTAGGAATGCTACACTCACAGGATCATAATGCCTAATCAGAAGCCAAGGACTATGTTAAGTCAGGATCAAACAAACCATTCCTATAACTCTTTCTGCTCTCTGTAACAAGGTAAGAAAAGGTGACAAACACACTAATGAAACCCTTTTTCTCCTCGTCAATCTAAGTATGAGCTAATTATGGACTTGTGGGAGATCTTTTTGAGGTGATATATACCTGAGTTGCTGGAGAAGCTTCGGTTAAGAAATGAGAACCCACCATGATGAACCACCATGATGAACCGAGCGTTGACTAATCAACAACTCTTTATTTTGTTTGGTTTCGTGGTTGAGATCTACTATATTAAAAGATGAACCTTTTTTAAAACAAACCTTTAGCCATGTGTTATATTACATTTTGTGCCATTGTCTTTCTTTGGTTTTTTAAGATTTTCATTAAGGGTAATTGTGTCAATTATCATATCATTAATAATGTACGGTTAAGATTAGAAGTTGAGATCAATGGTTTAGATTAGAAGTTGAGATAAACATTTATCATTAAAACTTTTTTTTTGGTAATGATAAAATTCAGAGTATCTCTATTAAATATATATCCAAACAATATAAAATAATGGATCCCACTTTCCTTATTAATTAAAACGAAAATAAAATAAAATCACACATATTAAATTATTAAATCAAATAATAAATATAAGTAAATAATATAACACATCAATTGTTTTTATAAATTACAAAATAAAAATAAATAAATATGTTTTTGAACATACTTCAATTATTAATAAATAAAAACATACATAAATAATTCAAATATAATATTAATAAAATATAATTTATAAAAATATAAAATTTTAACTTGGAAAATTAAAATTCTTAAATTAGATTGATATATTTTAACTTGATAAAATGAAATATTAAAACTAAGTCTATATATATATATTATTCAATTATATAGTGAGACAAGTTAAATTTTTTAAATATATAATTACAGGATTTTTATATTTTCATTATTAAAATATTTAAATAACAATAATATGGGTTAAAATATTTAATTGATCATCTATGACATTAAAAATAATTAATAAATTAACGGATTAGCATATATTTTTTTATAAATGTAAAATTACATTCATATATATATATAATGGGTCTGTCAATTTTTTCAAACTATAATATTCATATATTAAAATAAATAAAACTATATATAAATATAATAAGAGAAATATCCTCAAATACCACATTTTCATGTTTTTGTGACAAAAATACCACCCCAAGGTGAAAATGACAAAAATAACATTTATTTAATGGTTTAAAGATAATTAAACTAATAAATTTGGGTTCAGAAGTCATTAATTAGGGTTTAGATTTTGGATTTTAGGGTTTAGGTTTAAGGGATTGAGAATAAACATATGAAAATAAATGTATAATAGTCTTTTTTTCTCTTCAAAAAATGTTATTTTTGTCATTTTCACCTTGGTGTGATATTGTTGTCACAAAAACATGAAAGTGTGGTATTTTTGAGAATTGTTATTATATAATCATACTATAAATATGAAATTAATATAAATTATATATTATTATGAGAAATTGTCAGAAATACCACATTCAACATCCCATTTTTCAACTATACACTTTGCAAAAATACATTTACTTTCACAGTAGTACAATTACGTTCCTGCCCTCGATTGTTCTCTCCCTCTCTCTTCCCCAAATCCTCTTGTCACTCTCGATCTGCAGTAGACGGCGAAGATCTCCTGTTGGGATCGGCGAAGGAGATTGATCTGTTGCCGTGGAAAGGAGGCAGCGAGAGCAATCTCCGATCTAGATTCAAATCTCCTTAGCAACCGAAATGAGCATAAACGTATTCCCGTGAAGCTTGAGTTGAAGACAATCGCGACATATTACAAAGTCCGCTTCGATTTAGTGGTGGCTTGTTTCGTCTGTGAAACTGTTATTGTTTGTTCCTTGGAATTGTGGATTTGGGGGTTTTCTTTTAAGTTTTCTTCAAAGGTGAAGTTGTTTGATCCTGCTTGATCTTTTAATGGTCGAGAGTAAGGAATTAGGGTCACCAAAGTCTACTATTAGTTTGAAAGAGCAATTGGTGATAAATAGTTTAAGGAATTTGAGGTCACACATACATTGAGATATGTGAGGATGGGAAGCGGTTTGTGTTCTTCTGCAATTTTTGTCTTGCCCCTGGCTACAGCGACATATTTCTGGTTATGATGATCATCTCGTTAACAAAAGAGTCATTAAAAAGGGTAATACGGGATTGTATTATCAAGATAGTGATTTATGTTAGTTATAAACTTATAACTCCTCTACGGAAGCTTTCCTTCCAGTTACGCGAGGTATGCTGAAATTAGGTGGAAGTCTTTTGTCTGCTCTCTACTTGTCTCAGTATATGTTCCAAAAATGTTAATCTTTTTTTCAATATCAGGGAAGAGATGATTCTGTATGGCTTGTCTCATCTGATTCTGAACCACCTTCTAGTGATCCTATAAGGCAGCAAGTGACCATGTTAACTTAAATGGATGATGATTTTGTCGTCATCATTGCCGAAGATAGGAGCATTGGGTTTAGATTGTGGGGAGAAGAAGGTAGGAGAGTTCTCATGATGATGGAGGTGAGAGTGTGAGAAAGATGAAATAAAGGAGAGTGAGGAGGAGGAAGACGAAGTCGAGTGTTATAGGAAAAGAGAAGAAGAGGGTGGAGTGCTCTTTTGCCTCTCACGATCCTCCATCCTTTAAAGAGACAGATGGAGAAGAAGAGTTCATGGAAGAGTTTATAAGGGATTTATAAAAGTTTATAAGCTGCTGTGCAAAGACAGGAAGACTCATGGATCAACTAAGCGCTCTCAGGGACTTGCTTAAGAATAAGAAAGAGCAATCTCATGTAAATACCATGGACAATGGAAGATCTTTACACGGACGTAGCTGTATCAGACAGGTTTGGAAAGTAAACCATGGTTTATTCAAAAATCTCTCTCAAAGCATTACTCTTTCTTCCAACATTTGCATCGTTTCTCTGTTCAAAGCCTTGGGATCTGATTGATGTTTCTCTTACCTCTTTGTTCTTAATCTGTTGCAGGGTTATGGAGCAATGTACTTCGTCTCGTTTTTTCCAGTTATCATTGATATCTCGGTTGTCTTAATCTTGTTTTACAATCTTTTTTGCTATTTTAAAAATATTTAAAAATATTTTATAAACCCCTTATAAATGACTAATAAATCTTTACAAGAGTTTTATAAATCTTTATAAATACTTTTATAAACATTTATCAATGCTTTATAAATGTTTAAAAGTCTCAAGTTGCAATAAACTAAAGCTGATGCTAGTGCTTTAAACCTGTTGTTGTGTTTATGTTCTTGTAGGGCAGGTTTGCATCATTGGATTTGGAAGTTGGTAAATGGCTGTGAAAGCATGATCCACAGATTAAGCCTATTGAAGTAATGAACAAATCGGAATCACTTGGTGAATCTCTTGCCGAAGTTGCTTCCAAGGCTCTTGCGCTGGGGTTTGGTGAGCCTACTGCTATATCAGCTGAGACCTGACTTGGTATGACAACACTTTATGAAGTTCTTCATCCTTTACTAGAAGATTACATGGTCGAAACGTTAAGCGGTAATAAAAACCCATCTAAGCACTATCAATAAAAACTTAGTAGATACTGCTTTCATGATCTCCTGTCGTTACTGAACCGTATACTCTTATTTTATATAGATGCAGTCAAGATGATGTACCAAGTGATGAGAATCTCGCTGATGAAAAAGAGTCAAAATTGCCGTTGCAGTTACCTATTGTGGTAGGCCTAACGTTGGGAAATCAACGTTGCTCAATGCATTAGTGGAAGAAGAGCATGTGTTTATAAAATAGTTTTGTAAATCCTTATGAATGATTTTATAAACTCTTATAGATGATTTTATATATCTTTATAAATGATTTAAAAACCATTATAAATTCCACATAATAAACCTTTATAAATGATTTATGGGTATTGTGTATCTGGTCCAGTTACATTTTACCAGATTCATGAACATCTAAGATCCAAGGTGAGAATTTCTTTCCTTCGTTTGATGATTCTGACCAAGAATGTTGGAAGACCAGTAATGAGTTTCTGATCATCTTGTGAACAAAAAAATTATAAAGCTTTATAAGTTTTTGTATAAACCCTTATAAGTTGCGTTATAAACTGTTAAAAAATGATTTTTATAAAGCCTTATAAACTAAATTTATAAACACTTATAGAATAATTTTTAAAATCCTTAAAAAATAAATTTATAAACCCTTATAATAAACCTTTATAAATGATTTATGGGTATTGTGTATCTGGTCCAGTTACATTTTACCAGATTCATGAACATCTAAGATCCAAAGTGAGAATTTCTTTCCTTCGTTCGATGATTCTGACCAAGAATGTTGGAAGACCAGTAATGAGTTTCTGATCATCTTGTGAACAAAAAAATTATAAAGCTTTATAAGTTTTTGTATAAAGCCTTATAAGTTGCGTTATAAACTGTTACAAAATGATTTTTTATAAAGCCTTATAAACTAAATTTATAAACACTTATAGAATAATTTTTGAAATCCTTAAAAAAAATAAATTTATAAACCCTTATAAAATAATTTTATAATACCTTATAAATAATTTCTAAAATCTTATAAATCCTTATAACCCTTATAAATGATTGGTATGTAGCGGTTCTTGTGGATTCAGGACGATGATTGGGAGATTGTGGCTTGTATTGATGCTTTCTCTTGTTGCTTTTAGCTAATGTTAGCTACATAATTTGTGACATTAGTTTGATCCAAATGAACGGCATGTATTGTGGCTTGTATTGATGGATTCGTTATGCAAATTGATTGATATTTGTAAGAACATTATGCAAATTATAATGCAAGCCACAATCAGTAATTTATTATAAGCCATTATGCAAAACTCCAAGGACATATCTCTCAAGTAAACACGTTATGCAACTAAAACCCAGTGAACGTCTTAGCAATTAATAATTTGTTACAAAAGAAACCTCACACATCAATTAGAAATGGAGGCTACTCTCATCAATATTACTTACATAGTCTTTTGCTTTGTCTAACTAAATAGTTTTATAAGACTTTCTAAATATTTTTATAAGGCTTTATAAACAGTTTTATGAAGCTGAATAGTTCTAGTTTTTATAAGATTTTATAAGGCTTAGGTTTATAAAATAAATAGATTTGTAAGACCTTATATTTCTGGTTCTATATGGTTTTATAAAGCTTTTTAAAAATGGTCGCTATTATCATCAATCTTACTCGATCAACTCTTAGGCTAAATAGTTTTATAACCCTTTATAAATATTGTTTATAAGGCTTTATAAATATTTTCAATAAGGCTTTATCAACAGTTTTATAAAGCTTTCTAAACAGTTTTATGAAGCTTAATAGGTCTAACTTTTATAAAATTTTATAAGGCTTTTTAAACAGTTTTATGAAGCTTAATAGTTCTAGCTTTTATAAGATTTTATAAGGCTTATGTTTTTAAGATATTTAGGTTTATAAAACCATTTATAAGGGCTTATAAAAACAATTTATAAAGCTTTATAGATTTTTTGTTAATAAGATGTTCACAAACTGATTCTTGCTCTTCCAATGTTTTTCTAAAGCCTTTTCTCAAAGTTTATAGATGTCTTTTAAATATTTATAAATTTTGTAAAGGCTCTTATAAAATCATCATAGTTTGTAAGAATCCTTATAAAACTTAATAAATTCGTGTATCATCCTTTATAAATATATATTTCATAAGTCAGCACTATCTAAGTTGTAGTAGAACCAAGTAGTTTGTCTTCTTCGAGTGAAATCTCGCTTATTGGAACAATTTGGCAATCTTGTTTGTCAAATTTCATAAATGTCTTTGAAAATCCATAAATAGACTTTATAAATTTACAAAAGCCTCTAATTAAGCTAGAGAAACTTTAGAAGATAGACGAACCAAGCTTTAAGTTCTCTCTCCCCACAGCTGTTTAGTGATTTTCTTTCTGCAGATCAATGACTATTGTTGCAGGCACCATTGTAGCAACCGGTTTTGTTTTATTCTTCTTAAGCAACAAAGAATCATGCACCATTTCAATATCAGATGTACGAGAGTATCAAGCTGAGAAATGTAGATTTATGTAATAAAAATTGCAAATTACACTCTTACCAATGCGAAAAACTATAAGAAGAACAAACCAACAAAACTTAACAACAAATATCTCTCTCTACACACCTTCATCTTGGTTTTTTATCACTATTTCGCATGTTAACCATTAACGAATGCTTTTCATACACAAGTGTATATGCGGCAAGTTTTGATGATTTCTCCTGTTACCTTTTGCAGACTAGTACTTGTAAATGGCTTTTACTGTGACGAATTCACACCAACCCAAAATCTGGATTGAGAACTGACCTGGATGGTAAAAACAACAGTTCTTATAAACCTTTATAAATAATTTTATAAACACTTATCAATTTTTATAACCTCTTATAAAATTTCTACTTAATTATAGTTGCCGACACATGACTCCTGTGTGTGTTTTAAGCTGTTGTTGTAAGGGTTTCCTCATAACTCCATATTCTAAATGTGCAGAGCGTGCATTCCCTCATTTCTCTATCAATATATATTCAAAGTGTTGTAAATAAACAATAATTCACAGATCAAGCAACATCTCTTTGTTGCCTTGTAGATATCCCTTTTCAGTTAAGACATGATCAATGATAATCAGTCACAGTGTTTCGTTGAACTCTATCACCTGAGATTGAGACAAAAACGCAGCAGAGGGAGATTTATTCTTTTATCAACATGAATGAGAAAACAATGCAAATGTTCTGAGTTTCAGCATGAATAATTAGTTCTGTTATTCATAGACCAGACATTTTTTGCAAAAGCTGTAGATTTTGCTTTTCTCAGGACACTTTTACGCATAAGATCACATATCTACTTGATGTTGCGTGGAATCTGATATCACCAATGAATAAAGAAATTAAAAATGGCTAGGCAGAACAAACAAATTTTTACCTTTCCACAAACAGGACAGTTCTCGCTTATCTCCATCCATTCATAAATGCAATTGAGGTGGAAATGGTGAGAACAGTTTGTAACAATCTTCGGGTTCTTCATTCAAGTAAACGAACAAGAGCTTAAACGAGCTCCTAAATCGCTGAAGCGCATCCATGAAACCATCCAATACAAAACCAGGCTTGAAAAGGTTTCTTCCATAATCCTTATCGCACAAAGCAATAAACTCCATTGCTTCACCTGCTGCCAAAGACACCGACATCACAAGCCAAGCCGATGACGACAAATCAGAACCACCACGACCTGATCCAAACCCTAACATACCAAACGAACACGACGAAGGAGGATGAGGAGGAGGACGAGGAGTCGAGATCCGACGAAGGAGATGAGGAGGCTCTGATGGTGGAAGGAGAAGGAAGTGAGACGATGGTGGAACCGAGATTGAAGGAGGTGGAGAGTGCGTGATGGAGTAGATAGTTAGATAGGCTCAGACATTGACGATGATATTCACATCGGCGAGAGAGGAGAGATGACATTGACGATGAGTTAGTTTTGAGAATGAAGGTCATTTTGGTCATTTTCACATTATAGAGAGTGTAAATATGAAAATGTATTCATTGGAAGTGCAAAAGTAAAAAAGTGTACCAAACAAAGTGTATTAGTGTAATTGTCCCTATTATTATAGTCAATTCAAAATAAAATTAGCAACACTTCTCAAATTATGACTTAGAAAAATATATCTTTATCCAAAATAGAAAATATAAAAACAAAAATCAACAATAAATATTATCCGCTCTTAGCATATATTAAAACTATATTAAATATTTACAATTAAAAAAAAATATTCGAAATGAATTTTAAAAAATAATTATATTAATTATATTCTGATTTCCATAACAGAACTTTACAAAAATATCTGATTACAATATATTTAATATCAGAGATTCTGTAGTTAAATCAAATTTATTGATTAGATATCAATATTATGAAAATAATTTCACCAACCACAATTCAAAAAAAAATATTAGAAACGATTTAGTTAACTAATTACTTTTTAATCTATAAAATTATATTCTTTCTAAATTAGAAAAAAATCGCATTAAAGAATATCCAAATTTGTGTAAACATAAAGACATAATAATTGATTAACTTACTATTAAATTAAATTATATGTTTGTGATACTAAAGATAGTTTTCTAAATTATAAAACTATATAATTATAATTTATATGTTTCCGGAAAATAAATGCAATTCTATTTCAGCAAGCAAACATTACATATAATTATTCATTTTTTGCTTTTTATCTATTTCACATTGTAAACCTACTTTTTTTTTGGACAACAGATTATACTAGAAACTAAGCGTCCAATGGACTTGGGAAGATACAACCAGAGTCATGCTCAAT
Organism: Isatis tinctoria; assembly: GCA_010577795.1. Taxonomy (NCBI): domain Eukaryota; kingdom Viridiplantae; phylum Streptophyta; class Magnoliopsida; order Brassicales; family Brassicaceae; genus Isatis; species Isatis tinctoria. The sequence continues at coordinate 2,691,566 of CM021247.1, forward strand.
GGCTAGACGAGTAAAGAACAGCAGTACAATAACATAAAAGATAGACGCATTAAGGGGCGAGACTTGCTCAGCAGCGTAAAAAAACTCATAGAGAAACTTCACCCGTAACCCGAAAGCAGATGCTCTAAAGAGCAACAGATAGTCGAAATGATAATCGACGTTGAGCAAGTCCAAGTGGTTGGACTTGAGAACGGACTTGAACCACCGTTGTTGGATGTCGAACGTTGTTGGATGTCGAACCTACTTTCTTTCTCTAAATTTCTAATCAAGCCATAAAAAAAACTCACAAAATAATTCACACCACAACTTTATGTAATTATTTACTTTTGATAGTTTTAGAAATTATAATTATATCACAAAAATTTATAAATTTATATATTTAATTGAAAAAGGATTATTCATATCCCGCGCGCCGACGCGCGGGTACGAGTCTAGTTTAAAATTAAGGTTACAGAGGTTGGTCGCTTTTAGGTATAAGATGGGAATGTCTTACCACATGTTAAATATGAAAAAAGTGGCCAATTATTATAACGAGTTTCTAATGTGCATTTTCTTGTTTATTCACATCTCTTTTTGTCACGCTCCCTTCCGCGTCACCCACACGTCTAAAGATACTCGAACATTCGAATTTCCAAGAGCCAAAAAATGAAATACTTTTAATATAAGTTGAATAGATCATAGACTTTGAAATGTGTGCTCTAAGGATCAAATGAAAATCAATTAAATTTATGTAACGGATAGAGGACAAATTAATTAATTAACAAATAAGCATAATGATGTACGAGTCTAACTTTCAGGTGCACTGTTAGTACTTAGTAGTGTGACCATAGTGTGTTGAGGAATAACTGGCCCACACGTGATTTACAAAGGAAAGGAATTATGGTAACGAGACGATACATACTAGCAGATTGCAAGGTTTATATACCTAACCCTCATTTCTTATTCATTCATCATCATCTCTTTCAAATACACCAAAAAGATAAGAAGAAAAAACAAACTTAAAAAAAAAAAATGGCTCGTGAGGAATTGTTGAAACTATTCGAGCAAAACTGGTGGGAGAGACCAATCTTCAAGAAAGACAAAGACCCTTTGAATCTCAATGAAAAAGCTGGGGAGAAAATGGAAGACAAAGAAGAAGAAGGAGCAGCTGTGAAGAATTTTCCGGCGAGCTTTCTTGTAAAGAGGGCTATGAGTGATGAGACGGGACAACGGTCTATTTCCCCCAAAATACTTTCATATCCCCTCAATTCCACCATAACTTTCAACCTCGATCCAATTTCACCGAATCAAAACTTCGAATCCTAATTCTCCCAGTTCTGAAACTTGTAGTTCTAACGACACAAATCGACAAAATCCCAGGTTTACTGTTGACCAAACCGTTTTTGGGTTCGCTAAACCGTCATTAAACGTTGGTAAGATCCGATTTAACACCAAAACAATATCTGACCCGATTAAAACAATACCGTCGTTTTTATTTCAGACCTAGAACAAAAATCCCCAAATCTCAAACCCTAATTTCTTCTCTGTTAGAACTCAGAAACACAACTCCAAATCGCAAGAGCCGTAATTGTTAGTCGAACTCGATGGCTCGATGTAGAGTGGGAAGGATTCCCTGCCAACGACGGAGCTGATGGAGGTGGAGGAGGCTCGTCTGACGATGACGATCCAGTGGAGAGAAACGAGTTGGAGATTCAGGAATACTTGGCTGAGATCGACGATGAGCCACCCATCAGGCACCAGTATATAAAGAAGACAGCAAACAAACAAAAAGTAACGGAATCACACAAAAAAGGAGAGATGAATTATCACAAACAAGACCTGAAAAACAAATTTAATAAGCTCCTTCTCCTCTATTGCCTTGGGTACGATACCAGTGGCTCTGTACTTAGCAGCCATTTCTTCAGCTTTAAGAAGCTCTTCTCCTCTTTTAGCTTCAACCAACACAGTTTGGATGATCAAGCAAAAGATCAGCTTCTCTGTCGTTCTCTTTGTACCATAATGATTTCAAAATTCTAGCATATACTTTCATGGAAATGCTTAAACAATTAAACAAATAATATTGCACATGCGTGCAAAAGTAAAATTCTTTTTGTTTTTGTTTAGCTTAAATCTCGTAAACGAAGAACATAAAAAAAGCTCATACCTTCGGTTGAATTGGGATGAAATCCATTTGATGGAGCCTTCATGGTTTCCAGAAAGAAAAGACCAATATTATAAACTTTATATTTTTCTTTTGTTGTTTCAGGAAACAGAGTTCTTCAACAAAATCAACGAATCTGTATTGCTCTACTAAGGGAGAAAAGGAGAAGAGCACGAGAATCATTCACGAATAAAGTCGAAAATCACTTAGAAGAGATTATATGTTGTCGGATTGACCTGGGATTTTCGAATCCACAAGCTTCTTAGTGTTCTTCTTTCTCCGGGAAAGCGACGTTTGAAATCGAGTTCGGGATTTTTAACGACTCGGGTCTAATTTTGGTCGAAAAGGAATTTGGTCTTCATGCGGTTAAGCGACGGTTTAGCGAACCCAAAAATAGTTTGGTCAACAGTAAACCTGGAATTTTGTCGATTTGTGTCGTTGGAACTACAAGTTTCAGAACTGGGGGAATTAGGATTCGAAGTTTTAATTCGGTGAAATTGGATCGAGGTTGAAAGTTCTGGTGGAATTGGAGAGATATGAAAGTATTTTGGGGGAAATAGACCGTTGTCCGGTGATGAGACGATGATGACGAGTTCCAAGACGAGCTTGTTTGTTTCTTCATCAGATGATTTGTTATTGTCTCCTAGATCGGTATTAACCGTTAAAGCATCGCCGGCTAAGCTTCAGACGATTCTCTCCGGGAAAGAAGTCAACGAGTTCTCGACAGCGGAAAGAGAGAGAGTACTTTCTGAAAATTCAGACAAGGCAGAAGAACAGAGGAAAAAGAAGCAGAGCGATGTGAGAAGAAGGAGAAGGGGAAAGAGTATGTCGGATTTAGAGTACGAGGAGCTTAAAGGGTTTATGGATCTTGGTTTTGTCTTCTCCGAGGAAGACCAGAAAGATTCAGATCTGTTGTCGATTCTTCCTGGCTTGCAGAGATTGGTGAAGAAAGATGATGATGGATTAGTAGTGAACGTAACAGAGGAAGACATAAGCAACGGGAACAGAGTAGCGAGACCCTACTTGTCGGAAGCGTGGGATCATTTTGGAGGGAGAAAAGTGAAGAGACAGGTCACGCCGGCGATAAGGTGGAAAGTTCCGGCGCCGGTTGTAAAAGAAGTCGAGTTGAAAGATCATCTCAAACTTTGGGCTCATGCGGTGGCTTCGACTATTCGATGATGATACACACAAAACTTCTAAATATGCGATCCTTGGTGTATCAGCTTTTGATTATTCTGGTTTTCAAAATTACTGTTCACAAAAGTTTGATTTTTGTTGAGTTCTGAGAGAATTCTTCAAGATCACCAAATAATAAAAGAGTCATTTCGGGAGAAGAGAATGTCGCGATTGGTGGGCCAACCCTCCTAGATCTATTATAATTTCCGCAATAAAGGAAAAATTGAAGATAAATCCACTTGTTTTTACACTATTTCATTATTTTACTATAAATGATGCGAATTATTAAATTTAATTATGATGTTTCATCGATTAACCAAACTAAAAACTGAAAAGGAAAAACCAATAAGATCAAAATTTCCTTGAAAAGTGAGAATACTTTTATTACAAACTGTTTCTAAAATGAATCTAAACCAAATCATTTATAATATATTTAGGTTTATTTGATATAAATATTTGAAAACCCAAAAAAACTGAACCGAAATTTGAATATATTCAACGTTATAATCAACAATTCTACCATTTTTTAAAATTCTGAATTTTTCGTTAAATAATTTATTTTTATTAAGCTGAAAAAAAATTTATATGCTTGTTAATAATAAAACATTTTAGAACTAAACATTTTAGAATTCATTATCAATCACAGTTATTGTATCCAAATTATCCAATTTTTCCCAAAAATATCTAAGAATACTCGAATTACCAAAAATAACTAATATATATGAGTTTATAATTATAGTTTTGGATATTTAAGTTATTAAAATTTAAAAGTATTATTAAACCAATATTTTTGGTTATATATATATATATATATATATATATTTGAGATACTTTTGAGTATTCATTCGATTTTGTTCTTCGGATATAATAGTTTATGATCTATTCAAATATTTAAACCGGATCTGTTCGATTAAGTACTTTCTATTTTGAATCATCGGTTTGATTTATCGGATATTTTTCCCGGACTTAGGCTAACTCATTTGACATCTTGCCTTTTTGTTAAAGGGTATATGTCATTTATAATTTGAAAATATCCATTTTCTGTTACATTTATTTTAAAAAGGGGTAGCAAGTCCGGACGAGGTAGTCCAAGTGGTAAATGACGGGCCTGTGGTGGCAACCATCATCCGGGTTCGATTCTCCTCCACGCGGAAACTACCATGCCTCATCTTGACACCTAACGCGGGCACTGGACCAAAGGCCTAAAGAAAACCTTCCCAAATGAAGTTGACATGCGGTCTGACTGGACCCAGAGAATTAGTCTGGACTGTTGTGGTCTGAGATCTACCCTGGATTAACAAAAAAAAAGAGTAGCAATGTCTTTTTTGTCGTTAGTATATGCATGTTTATATTCATGTTATTCAATTTCCAGCATATGTGGTTTACTATTTTTGGGCTCCAGCACTATGGGCCAACATTGCTGATTCGCGTGTCTCTGGGAAACGCAGTTGCTGTACGGAAAGAGTGAGCTGGAAAGAGTGTGCTGACCAGAGGAGGAAGAAAAGAAAGTATCCATTTTCGTCAGCGCGCAGCCACGTCGACAACGGCTTCAACTCGCGCTTTACTACTTTTGAATAACGACAAATGCGCTTTTTCATTATAATAACAATAAAAAAGTTGTTGTTACTACTTTTCGAGTTTTAGCAGTCACCGAGTTTCTTTTCGAGTTTTCGCAAGCACCGAGTTTCTTCGCCGGAATTTGAGTAATATCGTATTTCTTATCAGCTAAAGTATATGACTCTTGTTTAAACAAAGAAACTTTGATTTTGTTGCAGAAGAAGAAGCTGGAGAGGAAACCATGACAGGAATTGGAAACCATGATCGGTGAGGATCGTGAGTCGGTGGCGATTCGAAAGAAATCCGCCGCCAAGCGCGACGAGACAGCTGCCCGTCGGAAAATGTTCGTATCTCTTCTCCATCTCTCTTGTTTTTTTCTCTGCTGATTCGCTGTCGTATGTATATGTAATCAGGTTGATGTTATCTGGCTTAGGGCTCTTATCAATATACAGTTTCTCTCTCGAATGATTGATACAGATTTGGCTATTGGAGCTGTGTGTGGTCTCTATATTGCGATTTTGTTTTCGATTGAGCTTCCATTTTTCTTGTTTCATTGTGCAATTTGGGATATGTATTATATCTAACTGGGATTTTGTATGGCTTTTCTTTTCTTTTCTTTTGTGTGTTGTTGCATTTAGTGGAACCAACAAGCCATTATCAAGGGGCCCGTCAACACAAAAAAGCTTGATGACGACATTGAGAACAACCTTCGTTGTAAGCAGTGCCGATGCAATATTTTGGACTATCCGAGTTCAAAAATTGTACATTTTTGTTAAAGATCATAAAATTATGATAATATAGAGAAAAATATGTTGAAGTTTCATAAGATAATTCAACTCCATAAACTGTTTAAAAAAATGTTAATAAAAAACAATTTATTATTGAAATATAACTTTTTGGCATTTTTTCATGCAAAATCAGTTATTAAACTCGAATAGTCAAGTTTTTCAACCAAAGCTGTCTCAATTGACAACAAACCCAACTCATTTCCTATCTCTTGTGATAAGATATATCGCAAATAAATTTTTATTAGTTTCAACCTTGAAAAACTTTTTTCAGCTGTGGCAACTGATACTGTGAATAATTAAAAATATTCGATAAACAACTTTTGTGTTCTGATAACAATCCTCCATAATTTTCAAAAAATCATGCATTTTAATAGAGTTTCATTGGTATTAATTTCATATACAAATCATCATTAACAATGTCTAAATGCATACAATTCTTTAAAGAACCTTCTAAGTTCAAACATGATACATTCAAAGTATCCTTACTTGCGGCTGCTAGTTTTTTAAAATCAAACAAAAACTCCAAAGTTTATTCATACATTTAGAATCAATATATATATATATATAACTTATTTGTTATATAAAATCGATGTCTCTATAAAATGGATACCCTAAGCTTTTGCTTCACATGCTTGCCTTATAAGAAGCCGGGTCTGCTTGTAAGTCTTATCTCTCATCACTTACTTTACTTATGTTAATTGATTTCCCTAGTTGCAAGAAGATGCTACGCTCAGCCTCTGTCTCTATTCTGGACAAATGTGTTCATTTCTTGCTTGATTCACAGAGTTTCAAGTCCATTAATGTGTGTGTAATGACGAATTGGTATCGTAGAGATTTTTTTTCTTCTTGCCTCTGTCTATGATGGTTATGTAATGATGTTTATGATGTAATGATGAGTTTTTTATACCATTGTGATGTCAGATGAGCTTGTGCCTACTGAGCTGAATGCTATTATGCAAGCCCCAACAGACATGGAGCTAACCCAGTCCGAACTTGGTCAAGTAATTTTATCTTTCTCTCTATATATCTATCTCTTATGACTATTACCTGTTGTGTGTATCTTGGTTCATGACAAAAAGCTTGTTTGTTTCTTTTTTTTAGATGATCAATGAGAATCTACAAGTGATCCAAGACTATGAGTCTGGTGGTAAAGCAATCCCTAAGCTGGTGGTGGGAAGGATCCTGAAGACCAGCGAGGAGGAGCTCGGGACGTTTATGGGAGCCTTAGTGACCGTGACGGCCTATATCGTCACGTACGCAAACAGAAAAGACAGGAAAGTTGGCATGACAGCACTAGGAGGATGTGGAATTCTAATGGGACTTCTGATTGGGAGACTCTTCAACAACATCGTAACCCTCATTCTGACTGTAAGTTCGATGTTTATTTGGTTTGATTCGTTGATTTGCTGTAGACAAAATAGTTTTGTAAAGACTGTTGTTGTTACTGTTGTGCAGGTGAACAATGGAGAGGCCACTTGTGGTAAAGCGTTCACCTCTCTTGCCTGGCTTTTGGCAGGAGGTGCAGTGCCTATTTTTATAGGGGGTTTTATACCCAGCTGGTCAACAAGGGCAATTGTCACAGGAGTTGCCACATTGGTGATGATGATGTTCATTGCTACATGGCTGGTGAAAAAGTATAAGGTCCCCAAGATTAAGGGATTACTGTTTATACTACTAGGTGCAGGAGGGATTACTATAGCGGCGGCTTTTCAGCAGGTTCTGCCGCTTACTCGCAAATAAACGCCAAGGATCGCTCTTGCCTCTTCGTTCACTTGGAAAACTTGGGCTTAGCCAATGTAATTCGCATTGGGCCTGTTCGGGACAGTTTTATTTTTATTTTTGCAATTCGGTTTGACCAAAAAAATATTACTCATAAATCTTCTCTTTTTTTTTCCACCGAAGAAAGCTTTGAATGATCCAAGTGATGTAATGAGTAGTAAAACATTGTAATATCAATTACTATGTGTTTGCCTAACTAGTGAGGCACCTTTTTTATTATCTACGGATTTTAACATATGAGAATGCATTATGACATGAATATGACTTGAATGTAATTGTATCAAGCAGAATTTCTCGAACATCTCTGATTTATATTTAATACAGATATATTTTTATAAATAAAGTATATTTATTTTTAGGAAAAGCAAGACTAATGATGTCCTACTCAATTTAGGGACCATTGTGGGAGCACTCCCTTTGTTATATAAGCTCTTAAACAACAACAAAAAACAAAGGAGACACAAGGCAAAAGCCAATCCCATCCATTGAGCTATTAACAGACTAACCTAGGAAACAACAAATCATAATACTGTTTCGAAGATTCAGCATTCGGGAATAAGTAATAAAACTCTTCCGGGAAAATGAAAACGCCTGCAACAAGCTTTTATCTTGTGGAGTCTACTGCTCACTTGAGCTGCAATTTGGTATAGTGATCCGCTGCTCTAGATAACCCTTTCCCATCTGCATATAACCATCAATAGCAGTTTATTTTACGCTTAATTTAGAGCCTAAAAATGTTTCTAAACGGAGACATTGGATTCGATTCAAAAGCTTACCGTGCTGCATAAGTGGAATGCATTCACATAACCAGCATATTTTGAAGCTGCAGACATAGCAAAAGCGTAAGCACTCAAAAATCAGCGAAACAAAGATCTTTATACAAAATTATAAACTTGGTATGGACTAATTATTACTCTTTTTCAATCCGGCAGGCTTAGCCAGCAAAAGGGCGTTCATAAATGCACCAACATTCTCTCGCAAAGCATCCTCAGGAAAGCTCATCTGGTTAGGAAAGTGTTCTTGTTAATAATACAACTAATGAAATTGGGAAAAACATTTTTAATTCTTTGGGAAGAGATGTAACCTTCCCAAGCGGCACATGAAGAATAGAAGTTTTATCCATTCTGAATTTTGTATGTCCAGCTTTTGCGTCTTTCACTGCTTTTATGACATCCTTGGTCACACTACCTTGCTACAACATATATAATACGGGCTGAATTAATTTACGGGCAAGAGGCAACTATACTGACTGATACATTAGAGTAAGATGTTGAGTAAACAATCCAACTTACTTTGGGGTTAGGCATCAAACCGTGATTGTTAAGAATTCTTGATATCTGCAAATAAGCAAATAAACCATTTAAATATTAAGTGAGAAGATATTACTTTTGTTTTAAATGAATTTGGATAAGTGCTTAAATCCAAGAACCTTGTAAACACGGGGCATCATTTTCGGAGTTGCAAGACATCTGTCGAAGTCGATCTTGCCGCTTTCTGCAGATAGAGTTAAGGACGAATAAATCAATCTACCATTGAAACACAATTCAACAAACAATTGTTGCGTCCGGAAATGAGATAATTCAGGACAGAGCCGACGCAAGCTCGTGCAATTAGATGTCAGAAGTGAATTATGGAAGGAGGATGAAGTGATATGCATTGGTTCATTACTCAAGATTTCCACCACCGACGACATCAGCTCCTGCAGCCCTTGCACCCTCGGCAAAGAAAGCCACTTTCACATCCTGAACAAGCAAAATCATTTCTTCGTATCACATATATGAGCTGATGAAATATCAATTACCATCAGGGATTAGAGAGGCGTTTCTTGTACCTTTTTAACAGAGTGTGGTAGAGCCAAAGTACCCCGAACAATCTGCAGTTTTAACAGTGATAGCAGTCAGTCTAGACATAAAAAACAGGGAAAATGATTCCGAAAACAGGATAAAGAAAATGATAGCAGAACATGCAGAGAAAAGATTACCAGCTCAGATCGGCCTTTTTCGATGCCCAACCTCACATGCGCCTCAAGAGTTTCATCAAACTGATACAATAGAGGGAAGCTGATACAATAACAAACAAACCAAAAGAACAAAACTTACACTAAGAACGAGAAATTCCCTGCGTTTGGCAAGCGTTGAGCCATGCTCAGGTTTTTCTTTAATAATATGTAATATATTACTCATAATTCTTCTAAAATCAAGAATCTAAGATATTAGTGCTTTGGACCAAAAATTTGTAGCCTTGGAAAATGAAAAAAATCAATGCAAAACATGATTTTGTAAATGCTGGAGCTGAGAACAAATTATATGGCATATACGTCACAAACGAAAAATAATAGATAAATAACACTGAAACGCAAATTAAGCATCTAAGTTCAAAAACCCTAAATAAAAACAAATTTTTAGATCTAATGGTTTCTGAGATCGTTGTCTCCAAAATAAGCCGCCGTATAGATTTTTGTCTAATTCGTTCTCTCTCCATCTGTCTCTTGAATGATCTCTCCAGCCGGGTTCATCAGTCTTCCAAGTTCGATATCGCGTAAGCGAATATATTCCTTTTTATTATTTTCTTTGTTAAGCAACCAAATCCATATTAAAAAATACATGAAAAAAGATATGCCGACAAAGCAAAGGACTAAATTCATAATCAATTGCGCATCGTTCATCATATCATCACGCCGTGTGTCGAACGTAATTCCAGAAACAGATGAAAACGGAGGATGTGCCATATATTCCAGTATTGAGATAATATATGTTGAGCATATATTTGTATAAGTAAAAAAACAATTGTAATACAACTTGCATATATATATATATAGGGTTCTGTGCGCGCTACGCGCGGGTTTTATTATAGAAATTGGCTATGAAATGTTTTAAAATCTGTTTTTCTATTTGATATGATTATATTATAGATTTGGTTTCTTTTTTTCTAAATCATAGATTAAACATTTTGATTTTCTTTACTATTATATAAAGGCAAATTAGTGTACAAACTAAAAAGATTAAAGTTATATTCTATTATTAAAAAAAGTTACATTATAGATAAATTTTCAATACAATATACATTCTTTAAGGACACAGATTGTAGAACACTTTCATCCAATCATATCTCAAAATGAGTATATAAAATAGAAAATATTATAAGTTTGTTAATTATTATTAAATATTTAAACTGTAATAATATTTGAAAAAAAAATATTAACAAACTCATTTCTAGACCATATCTCAAATGTTTTTTTCTTTTTCGACAAAAGCATTTTATTGAATATAAGAGTTTACATATGGTCTTAAGAACCATGGACAACATTCAAAATTTTTCCATTGATTATTTAACAGGAGAGCTTCGTTAGCCAATAATACACCTATTGGCTTTTCAATTTCGTTAAACGAATTTGATCGATGTGAACATGTCTTTCCATCCCGAAATGGCTGATAAATAGTGAGAGATCTCAAATGTTCTTCTTTGAGAATCTCTTTCTCCCTTTTTTTTTCGTTTTTTTATTTTTTTCATTTCTTTAGTTTTTTTAAATTTTCATTTAGAATTTTACTGATGGAGATGGCCTTACAAACACGTCTGAAACACTGTTAGAATTAAGAACTAATCTCTAGTAATTGCATATCGAGTTAGGTTAAACAAAGTAGTTTCATCTAATGAGAAACTAACACATGGTCGACCTTGCAAGGAAGATTTAATGTTCTACTTTCATCAGTGAATTTTTTTCAAATTCTTTAGCTTGTTGGCTGCTTGTAAATGGCCATATACTTAAATCAAGGTTTTTGAATATCAAACCAGAAGATTTGTATTGTTATATCACAAGTTTTTCATTACTGTTGAACGGTAATGGAAATAGAAAACCATAATAGCAAAAGATCATGCATATATATTATTTCTCCAATCTACTCAGAGCCAATTCTTCAGATGATATCATGGTACAATAATATTTTGGTTTAATGTAAAAAAAGAAAGATAATGATCAATGATAGAAACTACTGTGAAAGTACCTGTTTTTCTTATCTCTTTCATGATCTACAATTGAGAGAGTGAAATTGAGATCTTGTTGCAGAAATGCATGACATGGTATTAGTCAGGAAAACGTTCCGATCTTGCTCCTTTTCCTCAGAGTTATACAGCCTCTCTCCAACTTTGTTGCTGTCAATTATGGGTTTGCCTTGTTCGAGATCTGTTTCAAAAAACACCTATGAAAGAACCTACATTCTAAGAACATGTATTTTAAAGGGATAAAATGTAAGCAGAAGGGATCAAGAGTTCTGCAGTATACTTCTCTATTTTCACTCAAGGATATTTCCAAAATCATATCAAAAGCCTTCTTTACCAGCATTTCTTCATGATCCGCACCTTCGAGACAGAATACAAACGTAAGCTTAACAATACATGACACTTATCCAAAAACAAAATAGAACACATATCTTGAAGACTATGCATAAAAAATGGAATTTCTTGAAGAATCTCAAGGGACACGTTAACTGGGAGATAGGGTGAGTCCACAACACCCTTGATGAAGCTCAAGTACCGAAGAAACTGTTCACAAAGCACAGAGCACCAAACACCACAAAAGTGGATATCAATACAAAATAGAAAGACACATTTCTTGAAAGACAACATGAAGAGATACTTCTCTCACCATCTGAAATAAAAACTCGTTTGACATAGAGATTTATGTTCTTTGTCTTTTGATTAACCACGTCATCCTTCCCCATTGGTGAGACAGGTGGCACATAAAGGGTGGACCTAAACTCGACCTCACCCTACAATAAGAGCATTATCAATAAGAGAATCTAAGAACAGTATATCATTAGCGGATCAATGTGGCATCACCACTATTCAACATATACAAAGCATAATCTGCTTATGTTATTTAATGGAGATATACTATTTTAACAGATATTTTCCCTCGAACGTACCTCTGTAGTGAAGTGGGAAGATGCCAACAGGTCCAAATACTCAGTTGAAAGTTTTTCTGTAAAACTCATTTTACTCCTCTGTTGTCACCTCCGTTTCAGAGCTGTAATAAATAGAAATAAGCTCTTACACTGGTTCCATAACTTTGACTATGAGTGCACATAAGATACACCTATAGTCCTTACCCATATTGGTTGCGTCTCATTAGTAAGCTCCCTATCCCAGTATCTCTCAGCAACCTTCTTGGTCTCCTTTTTGGTCTGTTATAAGTAAAAAAAAATGTCAGGAACTCTAAGCCAACCATCCTTGCACATTTAGCTATTCTCTGATCCTGATCAACATAATTCACAGAGCTTGCGAAGAAGCAAGTATACCTCTGTCTGGACATCTTTTTTTGACTCGTCTGAATCATCATCAACGTCAACCTGTATAAGAGTGAACCAAACATACAAAGTCATCCAGTAAGATAAAGAATCTTATTTGTCTTCAGACACGAAACTATATATAGCATTGTCAAACACAACACAATAGAGGATTCAAGCGGAAATCCAACACATCAAGAGAAAGTGCATATTTTGGATTTGAATGTTGTAAAACCTAAAAAGGAATTGTTTTTTTTTTGTTTTGGTGAATGTAACCCCCCTTTTATAGAATTTCGGTTCTCAATAATCTCCTTTATCTAAATGCAAGTAGATTTTTTTGAATTAATTAGAGATAGTGAGGTTGGTTAACATCCGCAAACGATCCATAATCGTCCTCCATATATGATTTACAGGTTCTTATTAAATCATGTAACTTCCTAACAACGATAAAGCGAGATAGAAGATAATAGAGATCCGAAATAAGTTGACGATATTGATACAATCACACACGATTTAAGAGTGGGTAAGAGTGAACACCTAATTTTGCTATTGACCAACTCACGATTGTCGCGATCGTCATAATGAAAATTACAAAAGCTACCCACCGAAATGTTACAAAAGCTTCACTTCTTAATGAAAATTACCTTAATTTTGCTATCCACCGAACAGGTTCTTTTTGTATCCCATGATTCGTGAAAGGTTGTGAGGGTTTTCCCAACAAATGACCACCTGCGATGGAGTTCCGGCATCTTGGCGACCTTTGAAGCTCCTCTTAGCCATGTCGGCGTACAATGAAATTGGCTGAGTTTGAAGAATGAAGAGGTTTGAAGGCTGGCATGGTATTTATCATGACTGTCCGTGGGAGAGGAAGAGGCAGAATTAGGAAGTTACGGAGTGAGCTATGGAAGCGTTTAAGAGTTCGGTTTCGAAAGAGCTATGAAACCGATTGAATGAAGATGTTTCGCGGTCGGAGAGCTGAGAAGTCAGACGGTCACGGGAAGGGAAGCTGGTGGCAATGATTTCCTGCGGAAAAAAAAAAGGCCGATTAGGTTTTTTGAGTCTGGGCCTTAGATGGGCCTCTTTGCGATTGAACTTCAGCAGCTATAAGGCATTTTTTATGCTGTCATTTGTTTCTTTGTTTTTATTTGTTCTCGTAGTGTTTGGTTTTTTTTGTAAGACGCAAAATGTGTATTTGGTGTTGGTGGGCTTCGTTTTTTAAGAACCTGGTCTGTTTTTTTTTCTCAAAACGTTAAACACAAAATGTGTTTTTGGTGGGCTTCTCTTTATAAGTAATTGTTATTTTCATTTGGGCTGAAACTTGTGTTCGATTTGTTGAAACCAGAATATTAAGTTGAGCTTGTAGAAGTGTTTTGATTGGCTGGGAATTACTACCTGGCATTTTGCTGAGGTGGAGGCCCTGAGAAGCCTGGGATTCTATCCCTTTTATATATATGTGATTATTGATAGTTAAACTATAATATCACAAATAAACTTGTTCGTTTGGACACTTTGTCGATCGATTGACCATGGGTGATTGTGGTGAAAAAGAATCCTTAGAAGAAGGGTTAGAATATATGTATTTAATGGTCGTTGCAATATTTGTTTGCCTTGTTTTGGGAACCATTGCATCGTATATGACGTTTCGTGACTGGCTATCTCTTCATAAAAAATCCTCATCTACTACTACTCTCATCGTCGACCACGACGAGGATCAAGTTTCCAACTTCGTCTAGCAGCTTTGAAGTCTTATGGGATTTCTGCTTTATTTATTTTATTTTTGTGTGTGAAAATAAAGAAAATAAATTTTAATTCTTTTCTGGTTATCGTCCTTCTATGAAATTAGTTCCGTAATTATGTTTTGCTCATCTCTCACTCTCTCCTCGTAATTTTATATTTTATGGTGGCGTTTACCTTTTACAAACCAGTTTTCACAATAAATGAATTGTAACGTACGTAATTTGATCGACTATGTATTGATGATCCACACTCGAGAATGAATGCCTTGAGGGGCAAGCCGTACGTAAGCAACTAATCAATCTCAATGATCAATCGATGATAATGTAAGAGCACATTGAGAAGCTACAAGAGTAACAGAAACTATGTAAAACCGATGAACAAGAGCAAATTAACACATAAGAGTATCTAGAGCAAATCATATAAAATAAACACAAAAGTACCACGCATAGTAAAATCATGAAGATTTTATGATTAATTTTTTCGTTTTTAAAATAAATCAATATTAAAAAAAAAATAGATCTTTTATGCTTCTACCCATATATAAAAATAAAAATAAAAAAGAAAGTTACAACAATAACATTTATCTTTTTTTTTTCTTAAATCTATAAAAAAATTTCTAAGATTTAGTAAATAGATAATGAAGGAATATATAAATCTCCTACTCTATATTAAATGATATATAAGATTTTAGACATGGGACTTATCCATTATTAAACTAATAAATCTCCTAATCTATGTGAATCTAGAAAAACTAACTCTTATATGTATCGTCTATTTCTATACAAAGACTTTCACAATACGGCACATTCTTCATTTAAGTTTTTGGAGTCAGTCTCGCTAACGCCGGCCATGGATACATCACCATATGATGAAACAGTGAAAGTGTTGTTTCGGGTAATGGTTGTGATGACCCTTATTGTTATCCTTTTCGGCTCTTATCTTTGTGTTAAAGCTTGCTTGGCCATGTCTTCTGAAGATGACAAAGATTGTGTCTGAGGCGCAACCCATGAACCTCTAAATTTGTTTCAGTTTTTTTTTTTTTTTTTTTTGTAAAAACAAATAAATATAAGATTTACTTTCTATATGATACTTATGTTCATCGTCTTTCAATGGTTCTTGATTGTGTTTTGCTAATTCGGATTAGAACTTGATTGAATTTTATCCACTCTAGAACGAATGCTTTTGAGGGATAAGCCATAAAAGTATGTACGTATGATTGTAATCGTCTATAACAATAAGAAATTGAGAAATCGTCTGTAAGCATGATCAGTTGATGATGATTGTAAGATCAAATTGAGAAATCGAAGTAACTACGCAAAGCTGGTAAACAAGAAGGTGACATGATTGAATAACAATTATTCTTTTTTTTTTTTTTAACAACTTGAATAACAATATTTAAATCCAAAAAACACTTGAATAAAAAAAAACCAGCAGCAAAACTCGTTTAACCTAAACACCAACAAATTAATAATCGAAGAAAAGTGAATAAGATGTAATACTATATAGCTACGGAGGATGTGGCCATCATCGTGCTAGATCGTAGCTTTGATCTTTGAATATATTTCACGTATAAGTCGTCGTCGTGTTCATTATAATTAGTCTTGGCATATCGGAGTAAAAAGAGGCAGCCGAAGAGCGAGACAAGAATAAGTACGAGGAAGAAGATCATCGCCGAAAACACAAATATCAATCTTATGTCGATCCATTCAAGTGAACCCTTTGCTGGATGCCCCATCGATGTTTGATTAATTCTGCACCAACAACAAATGTTAACTATTATTATCAACACATCGAGATGTATATATATATAATCAATTCTTGATTGGATCAAAGCATTAAAAGTTAACTCTAATTCCTTTCAAGATTAGGATTCCGTTATATTCCTTTCATTATTTTGTAACTTTTTTTTGTCAACTTCATTATCTTGTTACTAAAAACAATCTTATTGTTGGATAATGCACATGGTTTTTGCCACGTCACTATCCACACAATTTTCAAACGATTATTGGTGCATAACCTCGAAGTCTATTTTTTATCTAGGCGTTGGGAAATTATATACACAAGAGTGATACATAAAACAGAAAACGTTTATACACTTGTTTTTTCTTCCTTAAGTCGATGTGAGAAGAAAGCTATACATACAAGTCTTAAGAACGGGACAGACCCGTACGAAATGAAGTTATTACATATATACCCACGCACCTATATAAACTATACGGCAATGTAGAATGTGACCATTATGATTCATGCCCGGAGGTGGTTTTCACTTGTCTCCTGTGGAGGCGGAGTCAGGGAGTTTGAAGGTGGGCCGCTTATCCACGCCTCTTCGTGAGTATTCGCTCCATCTCCTGGATGCTGCAGCGGCTCGCTGTGCTCGTTCTTGTACTTCTTCCTCTGTCACAGATATCGAAACTGAGTAAATACGTTCTATGATCATTAGCCAAAGAGGATGAGAGTTCACTATGATCAGTCTTTTTACCGCTTTTCTGGTATGGATTTTGGTTGCTCCAGAGGTTATCCCAATAGGAAGGTGCTTCGTCTGTGCTTTTCCGCTTCATCGTTCTACTTCTAGCTTGATTCTGAAACATAAGGTAAAGCACGAAGTCATGTTACGGAATGGAAGAGGTTTGGAATGTTGCCGATAGTTTTGCAATGATCCTTCGTTCTCCTATCAATCATGGCCTCTAAGAAAGGCGTTCCTCTAAAACATTCAGTGGCAACAAGAGAACCATTTAGTAGTTCAGTCCAGCTGGTGGTAGATTTCTTGTCACATTCATATACTTCTTGCGGATCACGTAAAAAAGCTTCAACTTTTTCAGGAAGACCAGAATCCCTAATCTTGCTTGGTTCTTCATTTAACAGTTCCCCAAGCGGCACTTGAACATCAAGGGAAGGACGATCGATGCTTGGAAGCCCTTGTCTAAGCTGTGCTTGTGAAGAAAATCTTTCTGCCCGAGACAAAGATGAAAAGATTCGATCAAAAAGTGAATCCCCGTGGCAGCAGGGGGTGATAAGATCAAGTGTACGGTCAACAAGTAACAAGCCGGCAGATCGCTTGCGACGCCCTACATCATAAAGACTTGACATGTCTGTCAGAATCTTCCCGACATTCTTTGATAGATCACCAAGTGAAAATATTTCCAACTTCAACTCCATCTACAATTTTTTTAAAAGAAATGATATATGGTCACACACGTTCGAAAAGGAACAGAAGAAATTAAAATTTTGACAAACAAGAAAAAGAGATATCGTGCAGTGTTGTAGCTCACATACTCAATGTACATCATGAATAAGTTCAAGACGATTTCGGTAATGCTAATGTACCTTAAGAGCCAGCTGGTAAAGAAAATGTGCGGTAAGAATTGCACCAGGAGGAACATCATCAGTATCAGACATAGATCCAGTACTTATGGGAGGCAGCCCAAAACTAAGAGAATCCTCATGTTGACGGGACAAGGACGCTTCGGCGACTGATCCTTGGGAAGGTAAGACAAACGCTCTAGGAGTAAAAGAAAAAATAATCAAGGGGAAGTGGTGCACCGAGACTACCAAACCTTGTGCTTCACCTGATGAATTATCTACAGTATCACTTATAATAGGCTCCATCGTAAGGGATTCAAGTGCGGAAGAGAACTTAGAAACCCCTTTGTCTTTAGATATTTTGTCGCTCTTCTTGGTATGTTCATTGTAATCCTGAACAAGTAAGGTTTCGTACTCCCGATACGCGTCTGGACCTAGTGGTGAATCAGGGCAGGCTGAGTGAGATCCCTGACAGTTCAAGTTCATAGAGTAATTAGATAAGAAATAGTCAGTGACTCAAGAAAACAAAATCCAGTTCTGAAGGGGATTATATAAGGAAAACATTTAAAGAGGAGGCATTGAGAGCCAGAACGGTAAATCAAATGCATACTATCACTTTGAATATGATTATAACAATCACTAGTGATGATGAGTCGGATACAACAAGTCGGGTGATAAGCCAAACAGCTTACTATTGTTTTAGAGTATAACATAAGACTATCAATATAAAAAAGAAGGACTAAAAGACTGAGACCAAGGACAGAGTTTATGATGAGCACCTCCGAAATGGAGGTGAAGACTATGCAGCTGTTAACACCTTCATGGGAGCTTAGACACCGTAGCATATATCGATGAGCATCATTGAGAAGCCGAGATGTCATAATCACAATTCTATTTGCACAATCAAACTTTGAATTCCAATCAGCCACCTAGAGAAAAAGGCATTAAGAGTCACATCCTATGCGATAGATCAGAAGATAACTCATTTTTAACGTCAAAAGTATGGAATCTACGCAATCAAACAGACAAGTTACAAAAAAAAAAAAAAAAAACTTGAGCAAGACAATCTAAGTGGTGCCAAAAGCTAAACATACTCGAATGCCAACAATATTCCAAATCTATTTCTGGATCCTCAATTAACAATACTAAACGTTGTGAAACCAAAATCAGTATTGTGAAATCAAAATCAGCAGCGTAACGAGCTTACCGCATCAAGGGAAGTCATGTATTCAAGGCTGCAGACTGCACGAGCACCTAGCTCCAAGAACAAAGGGAAGGCTCCTGCAAACTGAAAACTTTCTGTGCACCCAGCATCAATATACACAATTGCATCTTTTACATCCTCTTCTATCTGCCAACACAAACAAAAACAAAAAGTTGAAAGCTTGAGATTTTCCATTTACTCGTTCTTACCATTTCCTAATGATTCGGGGAAGGTCAAGATACAGGTGCAGCAGATCAAAACGGAAAACGAAATATAAAAAAAGAGAGAGAATTCCACACTTACTTCGCGGATCGAATTGAGACAAGATATCGCGACATCGATCAGAGCCATTGCTCTCAGCTAACGTTGATCGCTAATTCCCAGTATGACAAATGGGTACAGTCGGTCGGGATTAGATTGAAATCGCCAGAGCATATGCAAATACCACGAGGTGCGTTGTCTGAATCACCCGGAGAATCACCAATTTCGCTTCGCCGGGAA